>CM021104.1:614758559-615358559 GCA_007115665.2 Sequoiadendron giganteum
AGAGAGAGAGAGAGAGAGAGAGAGAGAGAGAGAGAGAGAGAGAGAGAGAGAGAGGGTATAGTATTGGGAGAGAGATAGAGGTTAGAGGGTTAAGGGTAGAGGGAAGAGAGATCAAAGGAGTGAGTGAGAGAGAATTGAGAGAGGGAGAGGGGGTAGGAGAGAGAGACTTGAGAGAGAGAGAGAGATGGAGTGGGGGAGAGATAGAGGGTAGAGGGTTTAAGGGTTAAGGGTTAAGGGTAGAGAGTTAAGGGGAGAGGGGAGAGAGATAGAAGGAGTTAGTGAGAGGGAGAGAGACTTGAGAGAGGGAGAGGGGGGGGAGAGAGAGAGACGGAGGAGTGGGGAGTGGGGGTAGGGGGTGGATGTTTTAAGGGTTTAAGGGTTAAGGGTAGAGGGTAGAGGGTAGAGGGGATAGAGATAGAAGGAGTATCGATAGTCAGAACCATGAGATAGAAGGGTTAAGGGTAGAGGGGAGAAAGATAGGAGTGAGTGGGTGAGAGAGAGAAAATTGAGAGAGAGAGAGAGGGAGGGAGTGGGAGAGAGATAAAGGGTAGAGGGTTAAGGGTAGAGGGGAGAAAGATAGGAGTGAGTGAGTGAGAGAGAGACTTGAGAGAGGGAGAGGGGGTGGGAGAGAGAGAGAGGGTTAAGGGTAGAGGGTTTAAGGGTAGAGGGTAGAAGGTAGAGGGGATAGAGATAGGAGTGAGTGAGAGAGGGAGAGGGGGTAGGAGGGAGAGAGGGAGGGAGATATAGGTAGAGGGTTTAAGGGTAGAGGGTAGGGGATAGAGAGAAAGAGAGAAAATAAACATAAAAAATCAACTTTCTCATAATGCGAGCGCATTTTAAAGTAGTAGAGATATGGCCATTATTTTAGCAAGACATAATGCACTTGCATTATAACGTGAGCACGTTTTGTCTTGCTCTAAAAATGGTTAAAAATTCAATATACCTATGATCTCAAGGCCCACATTTTGTGTATTCTCCTGGTCATGCGCGTGTTTTGACCAAAAAAAAATTTATGATTTTGTGAAGTGTGCATGCAAGTTTTTCACATTCCACCAACTTTTTCATGATCTTTCCACCACCTTTGCATGAAATAGAAAATTTTTCACATTGAAAGGAATATAATATCAATTCAAGTCTGAATTCTATTCAAGAGTGATATACAATTGAATTTTTGAGGGGAACAAGGAGTTTGAAGAAAGAAGAAGCAAAGGCTACATAATTGGGTAGAACTCCTCCATTCAAAACTCCAGTTTTTTAGGTATGTGAAGTCTTTACACATTTTATTTCATTCTATTTTGGCTTGCTTTGATTTTTTTATTTTGCATATTCCATGTTGATCATTTTTTGTCTGTCATTGTAACCTTAGCTTGTCAATGCACATTTTAAATTACACAATTCTTTACACTTGCCAATTACATTTTTAAAGCACATCTCTTTGAGGCATTTTTTCAAACAATTGACTTACCTTGTGTATGCTTCCACATTTTATATATGCATATATATGATAAAAGTTATAAGTAAGTAAAATAATACATCATTTCTGAATCCTTTACTATGGATGTGCATACCACTCTCCAAAGCTTTCATTTTGGTATAGGCATGGGGGATGTTGGAAAATGTAGTTGAATTTGGTTTTACACCTACAAATTGCATATTCTTGAAAATCTATTTTGTGCATATATTGCAATCATTCTAGTCCACGAGGACATATCTCATTGAGGTATTTTGTCAAACAGATATACCAAGCAGTTGATTTCCTTGTCTATGCTACCAAATTTTCCATACATGTCTACCAAAGCATTTTATCAAACAAAATATACAAGGAAATCATTTGTTTGAAGAAATGCCTCAAAGAAATGGGGTCTCATGGTGATGTGAATTTTATCAAATAGTTGATTGCATTATCTATGCTACTAAATTTTCCATACATGTCTCTACAAAATTGGAATATACTCCTCCCACATTGATAGATCTTTGAAACTATTTTGATTTTCATCTCTATTGACAAAACACTAACTTGTCAATGAGGTAGGGTTGACAAGCTAGGGGCAACGTGAAAAAATGCCTCATAGAAATGGGGACTCATGGTGATTTAGAGCATCGTGAGGCCTCATTTCTATGAGGTATTTTTTTACGTTGCCCCTACCTTGTCAACCCTACTGAATTGGAAAGCTAGTGAGATCACTAAATTGTCAATGTGATACGGTTGACAAGGTAGGGGCAGCATGAGAAAATGCCTCATATAAATGGGGTCTCACAATAGGGTTGACAAGGTAGGGGCTACGTGAGAAAATGACTCATATAAATGGGGTCTCACAGTGCATCACCATGAGACCCCATTTCTATGAGGCATTTTCTCATGTTGCCCCTACCTTGTCAACCCTACCGCATTGACAAGCTAGTGAGCTCACTAGCTTGCCAATGCTCACATGATTTTTTGGATGGAATTCCTTAAAGAAATGTGGTCA
Source organism: Sequoiadendron giganteum (assembly GCA_007115665.2). Taxonomy (NCBI): domain Eukaryota; kingdom Viridiplantae; phylum Streptophyta; class Pinopsida; order Cupressales; family Cupressaceae; genus Sequoiadendron; species Sequoiadendron giganteum. Next base: position 614,761,028 of record CM021104.1, read on the forward strand.
TTTGGCATGCCTTGATTACAAGATAGGCCCAAAATGGAAGCATGGACAAGGCATGTGAATTTTTTGACAATAATGATTTTGTACACATGTATGCAAAATGTGGTAGCATTGAAAAACTAGTGAACTCACTAGCTTTCCAATTCGGTAGGGTTGACAAGGTAGTGTTTAAAAGGTACGGGCAATGTGAAAAAATGACTCATAGAAATGGGGCCTCACGATGATGTACATCACTATGAGACCCCATTTCTATGAGGTATTTTTTCACGTTGCCCCTACCTTGTCAACCTTGCCGAATTGGAAAGCTAGTGAGCTCACTAGCTTGCCAATGCTACCACTAGCTTTCCAATGCAATAGGGTTGACAAGGTAGGAGCAATTATCATTATCTTTTCAATGTGCTAGGGTCAACAAGGTACGGGCAGCGTGAGAAAATTCCTCATAGAAATGGGGTCTCACGGTGATGTACCATTTACAAGGTAGGGGCAGCGTGAGAAAATTCCTCATAGAAATGGAGTCTCATGGTGATGTACATCACCATGAGACCTCATTTCTATGAGGAATTTTCTCACACACATCATCGTGAGACCCCATTTCTATGAGGAATTTTCTCACGCATCACAATGAGACCCCATTTCTATGAGGAATTTTCTCACACTGCCCCTACCTTGTCAACCTTTCTCATGTTGACCCTACCTTTCAACCTTACCTTGCCAATGCAGTAGGGTTGACAAGGTAGGGGCAGCGTGAAAAAATGCCTCATAGAAATGGGGTCTCACGGTGATATTTTTTCATGCTGCCACTACCTTGTCAACCCTACCACATTGGAAAGGTAGTGATCTCACCAACTTGCTAATTCTATGAGGAATTTTCTCACACTACCCCTACCTTGTCAACCCTACTAAATTGGAAAGCTAGTGAACTCACTAGCTTGCCAATGCTCACATGATTTTTGGATGGAATACCTTAAAGAAATGTGGTCATGTGGCATGCCTTGATTGCAAGATAGTCTCAAAATGGAAGCATGGACAAGGCATGTGAATTGTTTGACAATAATATTTTCATAGACATGTATGCAAAATGTGGTAGCATTGGCAAGCTAGTGAGCTCACTAGCTTGCTAATGCAGTAGGGTTGACAAGGTAGGGGAAGTGTGAGAAAATGCCTCATAGAAATGGGGTCTCATGGTAATACCCCATTATCACCATGATTCCCCATTTATATGAGGAATTTTTTGACACTGCCCCTACCTTGTCAACCCTACCAAATTGGCAAGTGAGCTCACTAGCTTGCCAATGCTCACATGATTTTTTGGATGGAATGCCTTAAATAAATGTGGTCATGTGGCATGCCTTGATTTCAAGATGGGATAAAAATGGAAGCATGGACAAGGCATGTGAATTTTTTGACAATAATGTTTTCATAGACATGTATGCAAAATGTGGTAGCATTGGAAAGCTAGTGAGCTCACTACCTTGCCAATGCGGTAGGGTTGACAAGGTAGGGGCAACATGAAAATTGCCTCATAGAAACAGGGTCTCACTATGATCACCGTGAAACCCCATTTATATGAGGAATTTTTTCATGCTGCCCCTACCTTTTCAACCCTACCGAATTGGAAAGCTAGTGAGCTCACTAGCTTTCCAATTCGATAGGGTTGACAAGGTAGGGGCAGCGTGAGAAAATGTGTACATCACCATGAGGCCCCATTTCTATGAGGCATTTTCTCATGTTGCCCCTACCTTTTTCAACCCTACTGAATTGGAAAGCTAGTGAGCTCACTAGCTTACTAATGCTCATATGATTTTTTGGATAGAATGCCTTAAAGAAATCTGGTCATGTGGCATGCGTTGATTGCAAAATAGGCTCAAAATGGAAGAATGGAAAAGGCATGTGAATTTTTTGACAGTAATGTTTTCGTAGACATGTATGCAAAATGTGGTAGCATTGGAAAGCTAGTGAGCTATCTATCTTGCTAATACAGTAGGGTTGACAAGGTAGGGGCAACATGAAAAAATGCCTCATAGAAATGGGGTCTCACGGTGATGTACATGGGGTCTCATGGTGATGTATATCACAGTGAGACCCCTTTTCTATGAGGCATTTTTTCACACTGTCCCTACCTTGTCAACCTTATCGCATTAGCAAGCTAGTGAACTCACTAGCTTGTCAATGTGGTAGGGTTGACAAGGTAGGGGCAGCGTGAGAAAATGCCTCATAGAAATGGGGTCTCACAGTGATGTACAAGCTCACTAGCTTTCCAATTCAATAGGGTTGACAGGGTAGAGCCAGTGTGATAAAATGCCTCATAGAAATGGAGTCTCATGATGTGAGAAAATGCCTCATAAAAATGGGGTATAATGGTGATGTACATCATGAGACCCCATTTCTATGAGGAATTTTTTCATTCTGCCCCTACCTTGTCAACCCTACCACATTGACAAGCTAGTGAGCTCACTAGCTTGCCAATGCTACCACATTTTGTATACATGTCTACGAAAATATTATTGTTAGATAGTTCACATGCCTTGTCAATGCTTCCATTTTGAGCCTATATTACAATCATGGCATGCCACATGACCACATTTCTTTAAGGAATTCCATCCAAAAAATTCATGTGACCTTTGTCTATGCTAGAAATACTCTTCTATAGGATGATTGCAAGTATATTGTATGAAGAATTGAATTAAATATGCACTAGTTATTTGTATGGATTCATTTTTTAGAAACTAATATTTGTCTCATTACCATGCTACAGGTAAAATTATCTATCATGCCGAGGAAACAAAGAAGGAATAAACCAACAGATAAAGAGTATGAAGCTAATAAAGCAAAAAATAGAGAATGGATGAGGGAATATTGTCAGAAGAAGAAATTGGATACGATTGAAAAAAACAAGCCAATTGAAGAGGAACCTCAACCATCAAAAAGAGAAAAGGCATTGGCAGCACAAAAGGAACAAATGTGAAAGCATCATGCTAAGACAGATTCAAATACCATAGTTGGAGACACACCCTCTACCGTAAGTGAATATGAAGGGACACCATTAACCACAAGTGAATATGAAGGGAAACCATCTACCACAATTGAATATGGAGGGACACCATCTACCACAAGTGAATATGGAAGGGCACCATCTACCACAAGTGAATATGAAGGGACACCATCCACCACATCTCAAGTTGAGAGTACATCATCACTCGGATTTGATGAAGAAGGTACACCATCATCCCCATGACAACCTCAAGGTATGTCGTATATTCCATCCTCAATTGAAGGTATGTGATCTAGCCCACCTAACTTAAATATTAATGAAATTCCTAATGTTGAGATGTATGTACCTAGGAGAACACCACCTAGAATTTTGCGTAGAAAGCCAAAGTATTTGATTAATATTGATGTGAATATTTTGCAACACATGGAAGGTAAGATTCTAGTACGCACTTGTAGAAGATATGCTAATAAGATTTGGAATTTTTTTTTTTGAAAGGCTAAATGAGACCGTAAGATGTCAACTATTTGTTGAAATGATGCGAGGTATAAAGTATAGAAACATCGTGAAGATTCTTGGGTTGAGAACATTGAATACTTCAAGTGAAAACACTATTGTGAAGAATCTAATGGATGTTTATGAGAGTGTGGGTAAGACCTCACGCTCAAAGGATAGTAATGTCACCCGACATGTCATTACATTGAATTTAGTAAGTAGTCAAACAAGGAGATCTCGTCTCATCAGAAAGACGAGTGAAAAATTAAGAATTAATATAAATTTTTTATCAAGAGTCATTCAAAGGCGGCAAATAATTGAGGGCATCGATTCAAATGAATTATGGGAATTCTCGAGGAGACTCCCACGAAAAGATAAACAAGTTGTTGAAGCATTGAGAACACTAATTGAAGATTATTGGAAGAATAACACAAGGCCATCTCTGAATTAAAGGGATGTGTAAGAAGGATAATCGGTAGTCGAAACCATGAGCCACATCCAAAGCATTTTTTGGATACAACAAACCCAATTTTTTCATAAATTTCAATAGGATTATCCTCAAATTCAAAATTTTCAAAGCTATTTTGAAATGATTAAACCTTTTTATGTCAAGATAAATCACACACATACTACTTGTTGTTGTAGACTACATATTGAATTCTCTAACCATTATGATGTTTATCGTTCTATATGTTTAGGTTTGCATACTAACGATGTTTTGTAGGATTATGGCATACATGCACCACCAACATATTCAAGAGATTTCTTATCAAAAAAATTATGTGAAATAGAGGATGGCCAAATATTCTACAGGAAACTATGCTTGGATGGTTCATGTTAGCATTTCGGTGGATTTCAATGTATGGTAGTATATCAACATATGGAAAGCACACATGAGGTGGGGAAGCAACTAGTAGAGTTTGAGAAGTATAAAATAGTGGAATATGTTACAAAATATGTCAATCAAGCAAAAAGGTGTGATTTGGTTGTTCAAAAGATTCTAGTGTATCAGTTTATGTCTATGTTTTGTGATAATATATTATATGAGTATGCAAGGCATACCTATAGAGATTGATGGTTGGACACACAATTCAAGTTATGCAAGGCCACCTTTCTAGTTGGCAGTATAGTTTCAGTGGTCAACTTTGTTGAGAACAACACTCTACAACCATAGGGTGAGGTGCAGTCACAATAATATAACTCCACATAGGTTTCAATATTTGTGCACATAGCATTCATTCATGTAGCTGATAGTATAGAGGACCAAAGGAAGGTATTAAGGGAGTATCTATTTTATATTAGTGATGATTGCACACATTCTCTAGAGTTTGTGCAAGGTTGCTTCTAGTTGTTATACAGTGATTTGGCTCAAAGGGGCATAGCATACAGTCGATATATAATATGGTCAGATAATTATGAAACACAGTTCAAGAACTCATGCATGTTCTATTGGTTGAGAAAGTTGCATGTCATTATAGGTGCTCAACATATGCAAAACTTTTGTGAGGTCGGGCATGGAAAGGGGGAGCATGATGGTGCAAGAGCATGTGTCAAAAGAGCATTAACACGAGAAGAGTTAAAGTATAAAGACAATGCAAAGTTGACAGATGCAAAATCAATTGTCGAGTGGTGTAATGATTCGATGGGTCTAGGTAATGAAGGTACATCTTTAGTTCGTAGATTTTTTTGGTTGATGGATGATACTAACATTGCACCATATGAGGATTTTTGTACATTAACAGGATCGAGTGAGCTACACTCTTTCCTTAGCTCAAATGCAAGTTCATGGAGTATTCATACGTAGAAGATGACATGCTTTTTTTCTTCATGTACAATGCAAACCTAAGATGATTATGAGTGAAAGGAGTGGGTTGAGAAATGGTCGTTAAGTTATCTTATCTCACTTCACACATATCACCCTTCGATGACATTGGAACTAACACATATGGAATCATCGGTTGAATTTGACCACATATATGATCTAATTCAACCAAGTAATATATATACTTGCATAGTTTTTGAAATTCATATTGTTATCTTACTTTGTAGTGTATTTGTAATGTTGACTAATTTCATCTAATTTGCTGCACATATCGATGTAGGGAATGTTTATGTGGTTACTGCATATGAAGACAATGAAGAGGGAACAAATTATTACTTATGGCATTGTGTTGAGGCCAAAAAGAAATTGGAGGACTCAGTTATAAATGGAGAAAAAATTGAATACCCTACAGGATCAGTTGTTGTTACTAGAACGTGGCTTAGAAGGTACCCACATAAGAGTGTTAAATTTTGGCTATTTCAGGACTTTGACATGCATCAGAATATTCTTCATTACTCGAACCTTGTTGTGGCATCCAATGTTCGTTTGACCAAATATGGGGGTAGACCTGTGAACAAGACCTTGTGGAAGGTGTGTCAGTCTGACCATGAGGCAATACTTGGCACAATAAAGAGTAGAGCAGACCGGAATGGTTCGTTGATTAATTTGTAAGTATGCACATTGGTTCTTATTAATTTGTAAGTATATAGATCAATTTTAATGATGCCAATGCTATCATCTAATTTTTATATCATGTATGTAGGTGATTGATGAAGTTATCATACTTGCAAATGTAGCACACTTTATGTTTAGAACTGTGGCATAGGATACAAAGTCCAATGGTATTTTATTTTTTCTCAAAAATATACAAAAAAAATGATGTAGGATATTGTATATAGATTAGTAAACTAAGTGGAAGATTAAATTGGGTTGTTTTTATAATAGGTTACGAGTTTCCAAAAGGTTGGAAAGTAATAGTTTGGTTACATTATATTCATGTTCTATTCATGATAGGTTGTTGTGTGCAATAGGTATCTTGGAAATCCCAATGAAGATGTATGGCCAGGAGTGACTAAGTTGAGAGACTGAAATGTCTATCCTCAATAGAAGCATAAAGATTTAAGTCTTGTTGTTCCTGATTTGGAACCAAATGGTGTGGATTTGTTGTTTGTAAGTGTCTTCCATCTATTTTCATTTCATTTCCATTTTGGATGCTCTTTCTTTTTCTTCTTTTAAATTGCCTATTTGTAAGTAAACTACTAAAAATTGATTAGTGTCTCCTTGCAGAAAATGTTGATTTATGAGCCATCCAAGAGAATCTTAGCTAAAAAATAAATGCAACATCCTTATTTTGATTTTAAGTCATTATAAAATAGCGTGTGAAGCTTAGTGAGAGAATTTCAAGTTATTCATTTGAAGTTAACCTCATCATGAGCACCTCTGATGTAGACATTGTAAAATATTTGTGAAAACGAAGTACCTAAAGCATCCTTGATTCGTATTTTTGGTTATTATGAGAGAATCTTATAAGTTGAGTTTGTGTGCATGAAAATGGGGCATATTGATTCAATATTTGATTTAAGTGGGGTGTTGGAATTCATATAGTTTTATTTTCTTCTCATGATTTTGTATTACCACTTGATATTTTTGAGAAAGCATTGTGCCTACAAGTATAAGCACTTGGGTGTCAGAATGGCGTATGAAGCATATTAGACAATTGTAGCACAAACACAAGAATTAAGACTTCCAAATAAATATTATTTTACTGTAAACATCATATTGTTAATATAGCGAGTGTTATAACCATTGATGGTTACCAATCATTTTTTTTCTTCTTTTATTCTCTCCCTATTATAACTAGCACCAATTGACTAACTTATTATAAAAACTTCATTTATTAAAAAAATCAACCTAATGATTATATATCAATATCAATATAGCATACCATCTATTCACATAAACATTTTTAATGATATTTACTCAAATTTTGAAATTTATTGCTGACCTCAAACATTTGTAATTCATGCAGGGTAATCCCTTAACAGTCCAAATTGCAAAAGGGCAACAATATTTGATGAACCATTACTCAGAGACTATGTTAGTTATGGAAATTCTGTCTAAGGCATCAAAATCACGTATGTCACCTCTACAATAACCTCTCTCGGTTTTTGTTATCTCAAAGTCAATTTTCCATGGTGTCCAATTTTCACTTGATGGAAAAAGTGTCAATTACAAGCAGTGTAAAGTTGCAAAGTGGTGCAAATTTTGTTCTACAACTCATGTGACCAAATAGACTGTTCAACACATCCAGATGGGTACATTTATGCTAGGCATGGTCCTCTTTCACATCCAAACATGTTGAATCACACTGAGCTACGTTCAATCGACTTGATCCCTTAAGGGTCCAAGGTGCAAAATGGTTGCAATCTTTGATGGGATATTACTCAGAAACCTTGATGCTTACAAAATTTCCATTTAAGCCTAGGGGATTGTGTTGGGCCCCTCTACAATAAACTCTCTCAATTTTTGTTATCTCAGAGTTGTTTTCCCGTGGTGTTCAGTTTTCACTTGATGAAAAAAATGTCAAATGCAAAGTGATGCAACTTTAATTTTGCAACTTGTGTGACCAAAAAAAATATTCCAACATATTTGGATGGGTAAATTTACGATAGGCATGGTCCTCTTTCATACCCAAACATGTTAAATCACTCTGAGCTACGTTTAACCGGTTCAATCCCTTAAGGGTCTAAAGTGCAAAATGACTACAATATTTGATGGGTTGTTACTTAGAAACCATGATGCTTATGAAATCTCTATCTGAGCTTACGAGATTGTGTCAGGCCCATATACAATAACCTCTCTTATTTTTTGTTATCTCGGAGTCGTTTTCCCATGGTGTCTAGTTTTCACTTGATGGAAAAAGTGTCAAATGCAAGCCGTGTAAAGTTGCAAAGTGGTGCAACTATCATTTTGTAACTCATGTGACCAAACAGATTGTTCCAACACATATGAATGGGTACGTTTACAATAGGCATGGTCCTCTTTCGCACCCAAACACGTAGAATCACTTTGAGCTATGTTCAATTGACTCGATCCATTAAGAGTCCAAAGTGCAAAATGGTTGCAATCTTTGGCAGGCTATTACTCAAAAACAATGATGCTTACAAACTATTTGTTTGAGCCTACATGATTGTGTTGGGGCCGTCTACAATAAACTCTCTTGATTTTTGTTATCTCAAAGTCATTTTCCCATGGTGTCGAGTTTTCACTTGATGGAAAAACTGTCAAATGCAAGCAGTGTAAAGTTTCAAAGTGGTGCAACTTTCATTTTGCAACTTGTGTGACCAAGAAAACTATTCCAAAAAATTTTTATGGGTACATTTATGCTAGGAATGGTCCTTTTTCACACCCAAACACACCGAATCACTTTGATCTACGTTCAATCAACTTGATCCCTTAAGGGTCCAAAGTGCAAAATGGTTGCAATCTTTAACGAGCTATTACTCAAAAAATGTGATGCTTATAAACTCTTCATCTAAGCCTATGGGATCATCTTGGGCCCCTCTACAATAACCTCTCTCAGTTTTTGTTATCTCAGAGTCGTTTTCTCATGGTGTCCAATTTTTACTTGATGGAAAAAGTGTCGAATGCAAGTAGTGTAAAGTTGCAAAGTGGTGCAACTTTCATTTTATAACTTCTGTGACCAAACAAACTATTTAAAAATATTTGGATGGGTACATTTACACAAGGCATGGTCATTATTTGCACCCAATCACGTTGAATCAATCCAAGCTACATTCAAATGGCTCGATCCCTCAAGGGTCCAAAGTGCAAAATGAATGCAATATTTGACGAGCTATTACTCAGAAACTGTGACGCTTAAAAACTCTCTATTTGAGCCTACAAGATCATGTTGGGATCCTCTACAATAACCTCTCTCAATTTTTCGTTATTTTAGAATTTTTTTACAGTGGTGTCAAGTTTTCACTTGATGGAAAAAGTGTCAAATACAAGCAGTGTAAAGTTGCAAAGTGGTACAACTTTTATTCTGCAACTCATGTTACCAAACAATTTCTTCCAACGCATTTCGATAGGTATGTTTATGCTAGGCATGGTCCTCTTTCACACCCAAACATGTCGAATCACTCCAAGCTACGTTCTACAGACTTGATCCCTTATGATGACATGCAAAATAATCGAAAAGAGAAACATTCACACGACAGTTGAGATGTCTGAGTTTTCTACACCAAAATCATATGATCATCCTCAAGTCTATCAAGTGCAAGATGTTTTCTAATTATCCCCCTTTCCCTTACAACAATATACAACCAATTGCAAATACGTACAATGGTGGAACTTGGAAACATTTTATTTTTCCTCAATTAATAACTTTGGTTGTGAAGCATTTTGTCATTTTCATTTGAAATTATTTGCTATCCTTGAAAATTTGAGTCTAAGAGAAACAAGTGATGCTCTCACATGCATTTATTATTTGGTGTGATAAATAGAGGTTTCACCCAATTTCATTTCTTGTTTGTATTATAAATTGTAAAGCTTTCTCCCAAGTCCATTTCCTATACAGGAAATAATATTGCAAAAAGTTGACATGTACATCTTTCAACATGTTTATATGGTGATGGATCAAGAACATAACAATTCATTCTATACTATGAGGATTATGCTATGAAAATGTTTAAAGACCATTCAAGATAAATGTTCTTATGATAATACATGTCAAGAAGTTAACTACTCATCATCTACTCTGAATATTATATTTTGCAAGTGTTGAGAAGATTATGTATCCTTTGCTTAATTGAGTTATTCCAATCAAAAGATTAAATATACTGGAATATTTTTATGAAACATCTCATGGAATGCCAATTGAAAATGTGTTTTTTACTTTTAGATAAAGCATTTGATGGAACTCTTTGAATTAAATTGAATTAAGATATGTCAGAACAAGGGAGCATTAAGAAATACATTGCTCAAGTATCTTAAATAAGCCTTGTTACCAAATTCAAAAAGCATGATAAGCCCATGGTTGAAAATTTTGTAGTCATCAAAGTGGGTACTAATTCTATATTATATAGATCATAATTCTTCTTTATCTTTAAGATCTTCTAAGTTTTGCAATGGTTTCACCAAGCTGTGAAGGGTGAATTGTTCTTTATTCAGTTATGCCTATGTGGGTTCATTTTCCTTATCTCTCGTTGCAATTTTGGGTGGATTATTGCTTTCAAAGTATTGGGAATGCTTTGCCTATTGTCTAGTTGGTAATTGTCATTATAGAAGGCTCATCTCTTGATATATATATTATACTCATTCTTAGTCAATTATCAAGTTAATAATTAGCGCATTTATTTATAGTTAATCTTTTCTTTTCAATTTGTGCAATTTTATAATTTGTAACTCTACTAGTATTCCTAGAAATATTGAAATTGTTTAGCATCAACTAATAAATTTGTTTAGCATCAATCAATAAATATTCAAGATAAACCGTGAAGGACAACAATGATCAATGCTAGGGATAACCAATTAATAAGTATACATGTGAATAATTCAAACATACATGTGAATAAGGGAAGCACAAGTACTCAAATACAGGTAAGCCTTGAAGTATACACACAAATACATAGTATACACAAATTAATACAAATTATATGCATGAGTATAAGGTATACGCATGAAAACACGTAAGTATAAATTGGAATACACGTAAGTCACAAAGTATACTCGTAATTTGTAAAGTATACACTTGAATACACGTAAATCATATCTATTGAACCGTGGATTTATAATGCAAATATGGACACCATCGATAAAAAATATTTGTATTAACCAAATAACCATGTAGGAATACATCAATATATGTCAATATAAGTATAAAATATATACAAAATAGCCATATAGGCTTATGAGAATGCAATATAGGCATATAATGTCAAATATATCCAATACAAAATATTTACAAAAATGCCATATATGTATACAACAAAGGGCTCTGGAATCAAAAGTCATTTCTCTCCATGCTCTCGAAACAAATTCTTGCTCTTTGTTTGTTAGTCGAATGGCGATAAGTCTATCGCTCATTTATTCTGAGGTCAATGAGTGCTCTTGGTGCTCCTCATAGGGTTTAGTTTTTGGTCAAGTTGTATTTGTTACAATAACAAGTAAAGACATTAATATATAGAAATTACATTATAAAAAATAATATATTTAATAAAATAATCACTTATTTCCACTAGACGATTACTCTCCTCGAGGGAAATATTTGCATGCCCATGCTAAGGCATGCTAAATCCCTATAGAAACCATCTAAAAATAAATTAAACTACGAATTAATAATGGTTTGATTTTTCACTAACTAATAGCTATAACAATGAATGTAAATTGAAATTTACTAGTTTGCCTCATACCTCTGTGAGAGGCATCGAGGATTCTATAGTAGATGAAACACCAAGATCCATTGGCCTATGAACATGTGGAGGTGTATCCACTTCCAACATCTGAAAATAAAATAACAAATTATTCAATCACAAAAAACTACAATAGAGATGCACGACATGGCTTATAATGTATGAGATAATGAATAAAATTTTGAGTACTTATTAAACTATATATTTTTGAATATCATGCTTACTATTTTCCCTATCCATATCTTGTTTGAAAGCACCTATTTTTAGGCTTGTATCCATAGCAGAGGCAGTGAACCGTTTGATAAAATTCTTTGGTAGACATGTACAATAATTGTGGTAGAATAGAGAAGGCAATGAATTGTTTGAAATAATGCCTTAAAGAAATGGGGTCTCATGGTGATGGAATTCCATTACAAACAAATGTGTCATGACATTCCATCATGTATGAGACCGCATTTATTTGAAGAATTTTTTCAAATAGTTCATTGCCTTCTCTATGGTATTATGTTGGGATGGGGTGGGTGTTATAGTGTGGTATTGGTTATGAGATGGAGGGCGATCATGACAGGAAGAGGGAGGGGTGGGTACATAAAAAAGTGGAATAAAAGGTGGAAGGTTCCATGGATTGGTAAGTTGAGGATGAGGATGAGGATCTTGAAAATAATTTGGAGGGGAATTTTGGCTAAAGGGTTGGCTTCTATTCTTCAAGTAGTGAGCTATTTGAAAAAATGCCTTAAATCTAAATGTGGTCTCATGGTGATGGAATGGAATTCCATCACCATGAGACCACATTTCTTCAAGGCATTTTTTGAAACTACTCACTGTCTTGACTATGATATTGCTTACTATTATTCTTTGATAGATTTTTCTAAGCATCCATAGTTTGTTGGAAAGCATCTATTTTAGGCTTTTAGCCATAGTAGCAAGGAAGTGAGTAGTTTGATAAAATTCTTTGGTAGAAATGTATGCAAAATGTGGTAGCAAAGAAAAGGCAGTGAGCTATTTGAAAAAATACCTCAAATAAATGTGGTCTCATGGTGATGGAATGGCATTCCATCACCATGAGACCATATTTCTTCAAGGCATTTTTTCAAACTACTCACTGCCTTGTCTATGATATTGCTTACTATTATGCTTTGATAGATTTTTTCCAAGCATCCATAGTTTGTTGGAAAGCACCTTTTTTAGGATTTTAACCATAGCAGCAAGGAAGTTCAAGTAGTTTGATAAAATGATTTGGTAGACATGTATGGAAAATGTGGTAGCATAGAAAAGGCAGTTAGCTATTTGAAAAAATACCTAAAATAAATGTGATATCATGGTGATGGAATGGCATTCCATCACCATGAGACCACTTTTCTTCACGGAATTTTTTCAAACTACTCACTGTCTTGTCTATGTTATTGCTTATTATCAGGCTTTGATAGATTTTTTCCAAGCATCCATAGTTTGTTGGAAAGCACCTAATTTAGGCTTTTAGCCATAGCAGAAAGGAAGTGGGTAGATTGATTAAATGCTTTGGTAGACATGTATGGAAAATGTGGTAGAATAGAAAAGGCAGTGAGTGGTTTGAAAAAATTCCTCAAGGAAATGTGGTCTTATGGTGATGGAATGGCATTCCACCACCATGAGACCACATTTCTTTGAGGCATTTTTTCAAATTACTCACTACCTTGTCTACGCTATTGCTTACTATTATGCTTTGATAGATTTTTTCCAAGCATCCATAGTTTGTTGGAAAGCACATTTTTTAGGCTTTTAGCCATAGTAGCAAAGAAATGAACTATTTGATAAAAATCTTTGGTAGACATGTATGGAAAATGTGGTAGCATAGAAAGGCAATGAGTTGTTTGAAAAATTCCTCTAAGAAATGTGGTCTTGTTTTGATGGAATGGCATTCCATCACCATGAGACCACATTTTTTCAAGGCATTTTTTCAAACTACTCACTACCTTGTCTATGCTTCCTATTATTCTTTGATAGATTTTTTTCCAAGAATCCATAGTTTGTTGGAAAGCACCTTTTTTTAGGCTTTTAGCCATAGCAATAAGGAAGTGAACTGTTTGATAAAATGCTTTGGTAGAATGTATGGAAAATTTGGTAGCATAGAAAAGGTGGTGACCTGTTTGAATTTTTTCAAACAACTCATTACCTTGTCTATGCTATTGCTTACTATTATTCTTTCATATATTTCTTCCAAGCATCCATATCATAGACAAGGCAGTGAACTGTTTGAAAAGATTCCTCAGTAAAAAGTGGTCTCATGGAATTCCATGACAATAAAATGCAATTGGAAGTTGTTTCTAGTTATTACTTATGCTATGTGAAGTAATTGCATTGTTGCTTACGTTGACTTTCTAAACAACTATATAGTAGTTGAAATTTTGTCATCTATCAACATCTAGTTATTAGTTATGGAATGCAAATTAATGCTTTGATTTTGAAAGATGTGCAATGCAATTTAATCAATGATATGGATATAAACTACACAAATATATTAAGTATAATTCATTAGTTAAAATCTTTATTCTATTACCTACGTGTAGTTTTGTCTAACTCCACTGGCACTATGAGGTGTTCCCATGAAACCTCCAATATTAGCCTATTCAACATCCAAAATCAGATATTAGAATACCATTCATATAACAATGTTATTAACATGTAATAAATTTATAATTGTTTACTAGTTACATACCTCAATGGTAGATGCAGTGGAGTAATAAGCAAGTGTAGGGCCTGTGTATCCAGTATCAACATTATGACCCTAAAATTTTATTACAATCATAAAACTAAATTGGTTAATCTTGCATTTAAAAAATGAAATTTAATAAATTAATTTTAATGAACATCCTAACATTTACCTGAGTATTGATGCCATAAGCCTCATTCAAAATGTCAGTTGCCTTCGCCATCTCTGTATCTGCAAACATATCCTGCATAGCAGCCTCCTGAGTGTTAGTGGGGTCATATGTACAGTTCACCCCACAAACCTAACACGAATGGGGTAGAAGTCTACCACTCGAAGACTCCCATGTATGGCATTGTATTATAGGACTGGCATGTTGGATGATACTCTGGGTCAAAGAGTTGATAGCCTGCAAAGTGTCTACCTTAGCACTCTCCTTCGCAATGGAAGGGATAACAACGTGGTCATGATCTGACCTAGTGAGAACTCATCTCACTTTCCACTTAGGATCCTCTCATGCACTGGTTCTATCTTAAGCCAATCCCCCATCTCTCCCCTAGAAGTCCCTCATATCAAAATAATTCAGGATTTTATTTAGGATGAACTCACAATAGAGTTTCCTCAGGAAATGTTGTGGGACTTCGCAATTGTTGCATGGTGGGTAATCAAAAACCATATACCACCTATCCCAATATAGTTTCTAATCCCTTGGTGGTGGCACCAATGGATAGGAAATATCTTTGCATTGAGGTCAAGATTTTGATTTGTGCATGGGTTGGTGAATAATGATCACAAATATAATTTTATAATTTTTTCATCTTTTACTTCTTTATATGATAATTTATCTACATAAAAATTCCTAGTTGCATGCCTCCTATCTTGCCAACCACTTAATTGTTTGTTGATTGCATCTACATGTTTTAACATTTCTTTAAGTGAACTTGCAAGTGTTCTTCTTTCCGTGGTTGAACCTACTAGATCGTTCAACCTCATGATTAACTCCTCAATATGTTTTTAATTATTTTCAATTACCCCCATTATATTTTGTTGAGTGCCAGGAGTATGTTGATAGATTGGTGGAGGAGATTGTTGTTGTGGTTGTTGAGGAATTTTTTCATGTTCTTGTTACTCTAGTTGTTGAGGATTTTCAAGAGGTTTTTCAGGATCATTATCATTTCCTACAAATTAAACAAATAAATATCAAAAACAACCTAAAACTAACAAATTCATAACAAAAACAAACAATCCTATACTTATTCAACTTCCCCATCAACGTGGCGGAATCCTAGAGACAAAATTGCAACAAATCAATGACGAAAAAATGAAAAAAAAACTCCTTCCAAAATGTGAGTGCACAAGAAAAAGGCTTTTTGGCTGTGGGCAGCTAAAACAACAATCATAGTAAAAATGAATTCGATTTGCTTTTTCTTTTTTTTTTTAATAACCTATAACACTCTTGCATAATAATATGAGTGCATAATAGGCTCAATGTGGCTAAGCCTTAGGCTCATTCACACCAAGACATAATGTGAGTGCATTATAATGCGCTCATGTTATAGCCTATCTAATTTTTTTTTTAAATTTGGCCACAATTTGGGCCCCCATCTTTTTGCACCCGCCCAAAGAAAGACCAAGCAATGGTCACAACAATATGCTACTAAATCAAACAATGATGCTAAGTAAAATGCATATCACCTCCACAACAAGATGCCCTCAAGCACTTGAAGGGAGATGTGAGCTCGCAAGCTTGTAGATGCCAATGTTGTCGCAACAACAAGAGGAGTAAAACCAACAAAGTGTCAACTTGGAGCTTCAAAAATGGTGGAAGTGCTAAGAAATTCTCAAGAAGTGTGATTGAAAAAGTGTGAAGAAGATTGGATGAGTGTGTAGAAGATGAATTGAATGTGAAGAATATTCTTTTCAGGATGAATAGAATCCCAAAAGAGTCATTCAAGGTCAGTCAAGGGCACAGAGGCATTATGCTTCGTAGCCAATGGAGAAGTGTAATGCCTCTATAGATTCCAGAGGTGGGAATCCTATTAGGATGGTAGTGTGCCACGTAGACATCCACACACCATGCTAGAATCCTTAACAAAAATTCCCCCATAGACACTACAAACAACTGTCAAGTGGGTGGAAAGTGGAATAGCATCTTTGGGTTTAATTTTTCTAAAAGGGTGTAAACAAGGAATTTGCGAGAGGTGCAAATTCACTCCATTACATTTTCCCCCCACTTTAGCAAGCATATGTGCTACCAAATGTGAGTTAAATTAGATCGAAAGAGTCCAAATAAAGTATACTTGAACCGTCGAGGAAGTAGAATGCAATCTAACACACCTAAAAGTACAAGAAGAGGAAATGGCTCCACAGTCTGTACTCAATCCCAAGGAGAATTGAACAAATGCACTGTAGGTCCGCAGACTTACAGAAGGTGAACAAAGAGGCTTTGTATGTGCTTGGTCCCATAGAGTTGAACAAAGAGATATTTTAGGATGAAACCACTTTATAGGACCTTAGACTTGCAAAGGAGGCACCCCCAGGTGCTCGGTCCTGAGGGAAGCCTGATGTGAGAGGCTCCATAGAGTCTGATGGGCCCTTACAGGTACTCAATCCTACAAGATCAATTGAAAATTAGCTTCACAGGTTCACTTGCAAAGCAACATGTTAATCCATAGACAAAACATGTTAGATAAAAATCCACGTAGGCAGACAAACAAGCAATCATGCAGATAGTCAATAATTGAAGAAGCTTTCAAAGGGATCCCTTGGGAACCCATCAAAAGAAAAGGGGTCCACTCAAGGGACGCTTTGTTTAAAAAGTGATAATATTTTGAAAAGAGAGAATTTTTTGCCAATGATTCTATCACCAAGGAATCCTTTTGAAAGATTCCTTTCATCAAGGAATTTGAAAGAAAGAATGCTCCATCACAAGGGCAAGTTTTCAGACTTCTTCATCAAAAAAGGTACTCCCTTCTCAAAGGTAAGTTTTCATATTCTATCTTACAAATATGTGATGAAAGAAAAATTTGGCTAGGGATCCATGTAATAAAATACAATTTTTGAAAAATAAGGGATTTTTAGCGAGGGATCCATTGGCCACCAAATACACCTTCTGAAAATTGAAGCAGTATGGTAGCCCCCTTAGGATGGTGCATGCTAAAATTAGAGGCACGCGACATCCCAAGGAGAGAAAAGCAAGAATGAAAGTGATGTTATGGCCCATGGAACATGACAAGATGTAACCATGGTAATATTGTCGCACATGCAAGGGACAACACATAAGGACCACAACATTATGAAACACGCAAAGAAGAGAGAAAGATAAAAAGACAACATAAACAAAAACACATACACCAAGAGATAGGGGGATCTAATATTTTGGGGTCACAACTACTCATAAATATAAAAATATATGATATAATAATATATATATATATAAACTGTCATCAACCCCCTACTAAATCAGACCAAGTGAAGAAAGTTACATTAAAACAAAATTAAAATAAAAGAATGGATCAACATGGAAGGGAGGCCTAAATGTCCCCAACCCTTTCCATTGCCCCCAATTGTCGAAAATCAAGGCACAATAAAGAGAATAATGATGTGACACATAGAAGTTTTATGACACAAAAACACTCCTATATCCAAGTACATACGAGGGTGGCAAGGGTCCTCCAAGAACATATAAAAAAAAGCATGAGGGAATACAACACACACACAAATTTACTCTGCAGGTAAAGAAGAGGGACCCCTAGTCCTCATCAATCAAGAGGTTGTCGTTCTCCCAATCTAGATCACTATAAGGGGAGGGAAGACAAGCTTGCAAGGGTAGGATAGTAATGGGGGTACCCTCTGATTCTCCTATGACAAGAGCCAAGGAAGAGGGCCCCTCAAGGTCTTCTTCATTCAGTTCCTATCATGTAAACACCAGCGATCTCACAAACATTACTGATAGAGCTGAGACATTGTGTATAGAGTTGAACATGCACTTTACGAGAGTGCCATGTGTTAATTGAGTGGGTAATGAGGGAGGTTCCTAAGATCCACTACCGACCTCTCTAAAATATTTGAGGGCAGTGATGAACTTCAAGGACACTGGGGTTTCCTCTATCACTAGGATGGTGCAAGCCAATGCAGAGCCATCTTCCGAAGAAAGCAATCCCTTCTTCTGACCCCCATTAGAAGTGAGGTCATCCTCCAATTTAAAATTCATTGAAGGATGCGAGATCACCACAGATGAAGCAAAAGTCAAGGAGGAAGAGGAGAAAACCATAGCAAACACCACTAAGGTATTCAACATGTCCACAGGTTTGGGAAAAAAGTGGGATATTCGGAAGGGACATTAGAAGGGGAGGCTTAACCAAAGGAGCAATGAATAGTTGCACCCTCTTAGGGTGAAGATTATTCACACTCATAGGGGGAGCTGAAAGCACGATTGAGGTAGAGGGAATTAAAGTAGAAGGGAAAAAAGAAGACACAGTAGAAGACACCAAGGCAGGAGTTGTTGGCTCCCCTTTCGGATAAAAGCACATAGTTGTGTCACACTTTCAACCAACTTATCAGCACAACTGAATTTAAGTATTTCTAACTAAAAAATAATTTTGGTCAAACATATGATCTAGTAAGATTCATTATATCTAAGTTACATACTTGCACAAATTTTTCAACTAAAATTGTTGGCTCAAAATATATGGAGCACCACTTTGAGTCCAATTTACCAAAAAAATAAACTTATTTGAAAAACTTGCACTTTCAATAACTCCTACTAATGTAAATAATATTTTTTTTAAATATTAAAAATACCCTTTTGTAGATCCATAGGTGTAGTTTTCAAAAATATATTTATTTTAATAGTTTAATTATTATTTATATTTTATTTTTTATTTTTACTAAAAGTAGGTTATTAGCACAAAATATTAGGTTGATTACCATGCCAAGGAAAAATACTAAAACTTATTAAAAAATTTAAAAAAATACGATGCACTAGATAAAAAGATCTATTTCAAGATGGTATAATTTTTTTCCATTTTAGATAAATATTTAGTATGAAAGTTGACATCTCATGGAAACAACTGTTTTTTGATTCATGCACATTTTAATATTTATTTAAAAATATATATTTATCAAAATTAAATAAATATATATCCATGCACTAAAATTTCAAGTTATAAATACACACAAAAAAATTGAAAGAAACAAAAAATTACTATAAAAAGTTTGACATCCCATGCAACTTCATTTTTCTCAATTTTATCAGCAACTAAATTATAGTGTTAATTTATTAAAAACTAGTTTAAAATAATTTTTTTTTTTTTTTTTAAATACAAACATAAAATATACTAAAAAATACATATTTTACTAGTTTACATCATTTCAAAATTCAAAACATTTATGCCACTTTTTAGTGATTCAAGTTTAAAAGTTGGATCAGTGTTGGTTGTTTTCTTTATAAAATGTGACACAAATTTGTGCTTTTACCCTTCCTTCTTTTGCAAAGAGGCCTACTAAGCAGCCAAAGCCTTCTTCCAATGCTTATGCTTGCACACAAGGCAATTTCTTTGGCTCCGAGAGCTAGAGGCTACAATCTAAGAAGGAGCGAAAGGCTCTTGTTTAGCCATCGGAGTATCCATCACATTTATTTTTGACAAAGGGAGTGACTCTTGGATAGGAACAGGAGGAAGATATGCAGGAGTAGATGTAACAACAGATAAGGGAGTAGACTCGAGCACCTTAGCGACATGCCTCTTCCCATTTTCTACCCTAGGGGTAGGGACGGTAGGAGGCCGCAGTGGCTAAGATGTAAAATTTGTTCCACGAGGACCCTTCCCCTTACCATACAAGATGGACCGAGGTACCATGGGTAAGATAGGAAGGTAAAACACCTGACGCTTGGCCTTCCACCAAGCAGGCACCATCAAACTCCCCAAGAGACGCATATGGGCGAAAGTCAACAACGTTGTATTAGGGCAAGTAGCAAAGGCTGGTGGAACTGCAAAGGAAGAAGAAGGGCCATGAACGTGAGAAAGATCCCCCTTCCCCTATTGAGAGAAAGAGGCAACCTGCTGTTGTGCTATAGGGTAAGTCATTTTTAGTTATACCTTGCCCCCGGTCTTATACTTAACATAATTTTGATAACAGGTTCATCCTTGGAGGAAACAGACTGACTGGGTGAGCCAAAAATGATCTAGTGAATAACCCCCATGAGATACCAATGGTTGATATCTAGTGTCATGTATGACATGCACAACACATTTGTGAATGAGAAAAGTGACTTCATTCACAAAAACTAGCCAAGGGATGCCTAGCTTCACCTTGAATAAGTTAGATTTTGGGATGACATCGAAGGTAGTATCCACAACCCTAAGTCCCACTAGGACAAAAAGAGTTATAGAGCCATAAGGAGCAAGAGAGAGGCCATCATGAGTACATATAGTGGTTTTAGTCTTCTCATATTCCTCACTTTGCAACAAACTCAACAAAATAGTATCCTTTTTAATAACATTCACGTGACTCACAAGGTCCACAAGGACTCCTATCACAATGTTTCCATTGATGTGAGTAGGAACATATGGAGGAGAGGCCTTGTTATTCATGGGTAGATCTTATGATGTAAAGGTTACATCTGTTGAACTAGTCGTAGGTTGAGGGGGAGGACTGTGAGTAAACATAACCACATTTACATTAGTTGAGGCCTCAAGAGAAGCACCAGAAGGATCAATAATTAAATTCACAGAGTGAGATGGAAATTGGTCCGTATAAATTTGCAATTCACTATTCGCCTTAGCCACAAACTTATTTCAATTCTGATTTTTACCATCAAGGTAGATGGTACTGTCATCGATGCAGTCCTATATCTCATGATGCAAATGCATACACTGTTCAGTATCATGCTAGTGGATGTGGTGGTATTGGAAAAATACATTTCCATCATACTATTCGGGATAAGTCTCTCTAAGAGTTTGAGGATCTTCCACAGTTATAACCTTATCCTTCAACAACTTTTGTAAAATAGAAGAATAGGATTCAGATATTTTTGTGAACTATCTGTTACGGTTGAGACCCTTGTCATTAGAGGCGGCGACTACATTTGCAACATATTTTCCCTTTCTTGAAATTGAGACTATAGTTCTTCCTTCAAGGCGAGAGTGTGAGGAAGATCCCCCAAACTGAACAATTGTTTGTTGATATTCCTGCAATTTTGTGCTTAGATGTGCAAAAGAAGGATACTTCATTAAGGAAAAATTTTCTTGTCAAGGTTGTTTCAGGTTGCCAATGAACACCTTCTTTACATCTAAGTCAGGTAGAAGGTAAGAGATTTGTGAAAAGAGTTCTTGGTATCGAGCACTGAAATCAGTAATCTTCTCATGCTCTCCTTGCTTACATCAGACAAGATCTAAAAAGGTCATCTTTGGCCCGATGTTAGCCTATAATAGTCAAAGAACCAAACAAGTTGATTGAATGAGAATATGGAATTGTCGAGAAAGGAAAAGTACCACTCTAGTGTTGTGTCCTGTAGAGATCAAGGAAATAATTTGGCCATTAGAGCATTGTGATGAAAGAAGTTTGTATAGATTGTGTTGAAAACCAACACGTGTGTTTGAAGGTCTCCTTTAGCACCATATTTTTCAAACATATGAATTTTCATCTCTTGAGGGATAGGAGTGTTCAAAATTGCCATCAACAAAGGACTATGTTGGAAGAAAGGTTGAAAGATAGGTTGGGTAGAGGCTTGGGACAAACTCGCTAGCTAGTTCTGCGTTTGACCTATATCTTGTAGTAGGGTATTCAAAATAGGGTTGGGTGAAGACATAAGAATAGTGGAGCCGCCACTAGAGCCACCATTGAAGCCACTACCATGACCATCATTAGAGCCATCACCATGACTACCGCTAGATCCGCCACCATGACCACCACCATGACTACTGTTGGATCTACCACCATGTCCACCATCAGAGCCACTGTCGTGACCACCACCAGAGCCACTATTGTGGCCACCACCGAAGCCACTATCATGACCACCATCAAATCCACTGGATATACCAGGACTGCCATCCCCCATTTTTTTGTAAATCTTGCTTCCAAGGATAAAGCTACCCCTAGGAGGAATAATATTGAATCCAAGGGGTACTTTGTTCACTTTGACAATAGGAGGTGGATGAGGAACGAAGGTGTTGATGGAAGGGCCCGTTTCAACCAAACAGGTCAATACATCATAGGAATTGAGACATCAATTTGTCTTTCATAAGTGTTGAGCACATAACCTTGGGTATTATTTGACATGGGGTTGTAGGAAGGGACATATGCTTCCATTAAATTGGTACATGATCTCATTAACAACCCTAGTGGGTTGAGCCATGCTTTGATATCCCCCTAAGTGATTTGCAAGATCCAAAAGACTCTTATCTACAACCATAAGGTTCTCTAGAGGAATAAGAATGGTTGCATTCTCATCTAGAAGCGGAGCTGAAGAAGAGATAGGAGCAGTAGGGGCATGAGTGGTTTCATTACAGAAACTCATCTCTACTATCTATATTATCTCCTGAGAGGAAAGAGTCAAAGTGACCCTTGTAAGTCCATCCCTAAGTGTCGTTGTCATGTGCTCCTTCTAATAATGCATCTAGAAATCATAGACTAAGTTATGAAGCTCATAAAGTGTCACAATGTACAAGCCCACAACTTATGTAGACACGAGAGAAAGAACCCTAACACAAAGAAACAAATATTAGAAGTTCACGTTGAGTTCACCAAAATGTAGAGGGGGACTGATTGCTGAGGACCCAAGGTCACAAGAGGGCCTAGAAAAATCAGCTTCCCTGATCTACCTCATGCTAAGGATTGTTTAAGGTAAGTTTAATGTTTCAAGAAGGGTGAAAATGAAGGACAACTGATTTGTCACTGTCCTTTTACCAACCCAAGAGTTTAGGAAACTAGGTAAGCGAATTCTTGGGCCTGGACTATAACCTAGGTAGCTCTCTACCAAGGGAATCGAGTGCAACATACAAACAACAACGCGACATGCTAGCGTCCCAATCAAGTGCTATCATTTGTATAGATAGAGAGTACAAAGTATAGTCTAGACTAGTAGGGAATTGACTAACAACCTGATAGATACTTATGTACACAATGAAGGAAAGTAGAAAACAACTTTACTACTAAAATGATAAGAAGAATAATTTAAGTTAAAAGATAGAATTTGACAAGATACAAGGTGGTGAAAATCAAGCTTACGGTTGGTCTAGCCTCCCGCAAGCTCCACATGATCAAAAGTACCTACACACAAAAAAAGATAAAAAATGTTGGGGCTGTTTTGAGGTTTTCCGCAGTCAAACCCCCATTTCAGTGTTCCTACCTCCACGGACAGCCAAAATAGCCACAATAGAGAAAATGCGATAAAGAAAGTATTGAAATGGAAGAAAGAACGCTAACAATAATATGTTACTAAATCAAACAATGATGTTAAGTAAAATAGATATCACCTCCCCAACAAGATTCCCTTAAGGATGTGAAGGGAGATGCGAGCTTTCAAGCTTGTAGATGCCAATGTTTCCACAACAACGAGAGGAGTAAAACAAGCAGAGTGTCAACTTGGAGCTTCAACAATGGTGGAAGTGTTGTGAAATTCTCAAGTGTGATTGAAGAAGTGTGAAGAAGATCTGATGAGTGGGTAGAAGATGAATTGAATGTAAAGAATAGTATTTTGAAGATGAATAGAATCCTAAAAGATTCATTTGAGGTTGGTGAAGGGCATAGGGGCATTACACTTCATTTCCAATGGAAAAGTGTAATGCCTCTGCAGATTCTCGAGGTGGGAATCCTATTAGGATGGCAGTGCACTGCACAGACGTTCATGCGTCGTACTACTATCCCCGACAAAAAATTCCCTACCGACACTATAGACAGCCACCAAATGGGTGGAAATTGGATGGAAGAGGTGGAATAACATCTTCAGGTTTAAATTTTCTAAAGTAAGGGGTGTAAACGAGGAATTTGTGAGAGATGCAAATTCACTCCATTACAGTTCCCATTCTTTTTCTTAGTTATATACACAAGATGAACCTTTTCCTAAATATATCTCATACTACATGTGATCATCACTGAATAAGGTGTAAATATAATAACATACATCACATAAGGCCATTAATAATATTTTCATAGCCTGCTAAACCTTTCAAATTGGTGGATCCTGGCATATATCACCTCCACGCCACTAATTTTTTTTATTTCAACCTAGTATGAGGTAGCTCTTGGAATCTATCACCTACATGGTAATATTGAAATTTGGCTAAGCCTTATCATACTACAGGTAGCTCCTGATATCTCTCACCTCCATGCTACTTGCTAAAAGTGGCTAAACCCTAAGATATGATGGTATCTCTTAACATCTAGCACTTGCACAATGCTAGTAACAACCAGCTAAACTACATTTTCATCATATCATGGTTGGCCCCTATCATATTGTGCCTCTATGCTACTGGCATCAACCAACTAATCCTTAAGAAATGGTAGTTAACACTTGACATATGTGACTTTTATGATAATTGTGATAGGAAGCTATTTACACCTGTAGTGAATTTGGCTTTGACATGTGGGGTCATCTTATAGATAAGTACATGCAATACATACATCACAAGCATTCACAATATACTATTCAAGTTGATTGAGATGTATTCTACAATCTAGTGATCCATGAACCTATACTTTGGTTTTTATAGGTCTTGAGGTCAAATTATGACACACAAGTAACACAATGAATCGACATGAGTAGACATATACTCAAAAAATATACATAAAAAAATTCTTATAAATTAATCAATTCCATTCACTTCATTCAATTTTTATTTGAGAGCACATTATTTATTTAAAAAAAATTAACTTACTAATATTAAACAATGTGTTATCTTTAAGTATATGAAATTTTGTTTATTAGAAATCATAAGTATTATCATACATTTATCCACCCAAACATATATGATGGTAGAGTAACCAATTATATTCAATACTATTTACTATTAATTGTCTATAGTTGGGAAAGGCAATCATATAGAATTATGTTCCAAAAATAGACGATTCATGCTCAATAAGATTTATTCACGCTATGAAATCATAATGGATTAACTCAACATAATCATTAAATACATGTTAGTAGGTTTACCTAACTCATTCATAACCATGGCAAGGCCAAGTTTATCATGCCTTTCTTTCTTGGATATATAGACCCCACCTAATCTTGAGGCTAATCTATATTGTCCTCTACTAGTCAATGATCTAGGACACCAAGCCACAATGTTCAACACATGAACTAATTATTTTAGTCCAAATAATATTTTAGACACTCTCACACATTCACAAAGAGATAAACCATAATGACAATGACTCTAAAATTTCATCCAAGATTGGAGTAGATTTTGGAAAGCCAAACATCAAAAACCTCAAATTAGATATGATTGATGAAGATCAATTTGATTTCACTAGGTCACACCTATATATTGGAGACATATTAATCGGAAGGTGAGATCACTACCATCTATGAAAATTTTACCTCAAATTGAATCATACTAAAGAGTGAAGTTTGATTAGGTTTAGGAATAACCCCTAACTTTGGAGCTATTCCCGAAACCTTCTCCTAAGTACTTGGGTCACAAGGGCATTTTTCACCCAAGTAATTCTTACAAACACACTTTAAAATAGAATTTAAGTCCCATATAGTTCTCTTTCCTATAATATCTCAAGAAACATACGTATAGGTTTCCATACCCAAGGTTTCATAACCACTCAAATGCCATTACTCAAGGTTCAAGTGAAATAGAATGAATAATCTAGAAGGAAACCCATAAGAAGGATTTAAACCTAACAATATAGCAAACCTCCATTTGTCATCCATTCTAAAAGAAGGCCATATCCCATAGAGTTGCATGTATTGCTATTGCATGTCTCAACAATAGGAAATGAAATCCCAATTAAGTTCACCCTTTATCAAACATATACTAAGGAACTTCAAATGACACCAAGATCTTTATTTTAGATATCTCCACCAATATGATTTGTATATTAGCATAGACATGCTAGAACCCTTATTGATTCATCTCATTAATGTATAAACTAGGCTGATTAGTTAACAAGAAAAGACCCTATCATTACCATTTCATAAAAATGACTAGAAGAGAGATGGCTAACACTACACTCATCTCTCTTTAACACTACACATGTTATTCTGTTGGGGCGTCTGGAGGTGTGGCTAATTTTTGGAATGTGAAGGTGGTTACTAGATCTGCTTTGTTTGGGGAAGAGAACCATGTGGTGACTTCCTTTTCAAGTTTTAGAGATGAGTTCTCTTAGGTTATTTCTAATATTTATGTTTTGAATTCTAAATGTGCTAGAAAGCATTTTTGGGATGGTTTGAATAGATTTAAATCTTGGTTTCCTCTCTAGAATTGGTTGGTGATGGGGGACTTCAATACCCCTTTGAATGAGTTTGGAAGATCACAAGTGGCAGAGGATAGTAGATTTGATCTTATGAATTTTATCAATGATAATGCCTTATTGGACCTGGACCTTTTTGGGGCTTCCTATACTTGGTCTAACAAGAGATTTGGGGATGCTCTTATTTAGGTGAAACTAGACCATGCTCTTTCCTCTCCAGATTGGATGCTCTCCTTTGTGTGTTCTCTTTCGATGCTCACTAGACTTAGCTTGGATCATTTCCCTATCTCCTTGAATGTCGAGTTACTGGGTAGAAGGAAGTCCTTCCCTTTTAGATTTGAGAGGATGTGGATTAGTCACCCGAACCTAAGAGACCAAATTACTACCTGGTGGGGTATTAATGTGGATGGTTCTATGATGTAGAAATTTTCTAAGAAGATTGCTTTTGTTAAGAAAAATATTATTAAATGGAATAAATCATCTTTTGGCAATATTTTTCAGGGATAAATCTAAGATCAAGCTAAGTTGGATGTTCACAATAGAGGATTCAGTCTATTGGGAATGATCATGAGACTCTCTAGGAGGAGATCATTCTATTGGCTAACCTGCATAATAATGTGGCTAAGGAGGAGGAGTTTTGGAAGCAAAGATTTAGGGAGATTTGGCTTTGGAGTGGGGATAAAAATACTTAGTTCTTCCATCTTACCACTTTGAAGCACAAAGCTTCTAACATAATTTCTAAAATTATCGTTAATGATCAATTTGAGGAGGGGGGTGATGAGATTAGAAGTGTTGTGTGCTCCTTCTTCACTGATTTTCTCTCTGAGGATCGACCTTTGGACCCTGCATGCTAGCAAAGTTTTTTGAATGTTATTCCTAATTTTTTTTTGAAGATCTCAATAAGAAGTCGGTGTGCATCCCTTTTGTTGAGGAATTTAAGAAGGTTGTTTTCTTGTTTGAAGGTAACAAGTCCCTTAGGTCAGACAGTTTCCCTATGTTATTCTTTCAAACCTACTGGAACATTATTTTCAAGAATTTTATCAATGCTAATAAAGAGTTCTTTGGTAGTAGGCAGATCTTGAAGGAGCTGAATTCTACCTTCATTGTCCTTATCCTGAAGAATCCAGGGGCCTCATCCTTTGAGGATTTCAGACCTATCAGTTTGTGTAACTCTTTTTATAAAATTCTTTACAAAGTTCTAGACTCAAGGTTGCAGTTGGTTCTTCCTCTTATTATTTCTCCCCAGCAAAATGGTTTTGTTTTGGGAAGGAAGATTTTAGATTCTATTATAAGAATGCATGGGAATATTCATTCCCTCTTGGTTAACAAGAAAGTTGGATTTATCCTAAAATTGGATCTTGTGAAGGCTTATGATTGTGGAAATTGGCAATTCTTATTAAATATCTTGAAGGCATTCAATTTCTTTGCTCGTTTTCTACAATTGATTGGCCAGTAAATCTCTTCTCCTTGTTTCTCAGTGTTGGTGAATGGTTCCCCATCTGCATTTTTCAGAAGTTCTCATGGGTCAAGACAGGGTGATCCTATCTCTCATTTCCTTTTCATTAAATTATGTTTTAGTCATTGGGGAAATTTATTCTTTAAGCTGCCTCTAATGGTGCTTTCAAAGGGATTTTACCTTCTTCGTTGCAATAGTCTTGCTCTCATAAAAAAAATTTGGATGATATTGTCATCCTTGCTAAAGTGTCAGTTGTTGCAACCAAGTCCATTAATCTTATCTTATAGTAGTATGAAGTTGCTTCTGGTCAAATGGTGTGTTTTCCTAAGAGTACGGTCTTCTTTCTTAATACCCTAGAGTGTCATCAACAATGAATTGCTAGGATTCTATAGTGTGGTATTGGGGAGCTTCCTTCTACTTATTTGGGGCTCCCTCTATGCTCAAATGTGGTGCCAGACTCCTTTTGGAAAGGGATTATTGATAAATTCAATTCTAAACTTGTTGGCTGGAAGGGTGCTCTCCTTAGTCAAGTAGGGAAAATTCAATTCATTAAGTCTACTTTGTAGAATCTTCCAGTGTATGCTTTGAAACTATTTCAGATTCCTAGGCAGTTTTGGGAGAAGATTGAAACTATTCAAAAATGTTTTCTTTGGTTTGGAGTGGAGGAGAAGAATCATTTGCATTCGCTATCTTGGGCGGAAGTTTGTAGGGCCAAAAATCAAGGTGGTTTGGGTCTTCAGAAACTAAAGGAATTCAACCTTGCTCTCCTTGCAAATAAATTATGGAATCTACTTATGGATGGTAAGGAATGGACCTCTATTTTTTCTTCAAAGTACTTACGAGGAATTGACATTTTGAGGGAAGGATTCTATCCTCCCTCGAGTTTGGCCTTGGGAACTTTATGATAAAATCTTGTTCTATTGTGGCTTCTAGATCATTGTGGGTTCTTGGTAATGGTAGGAGTATCCTCTTTTGGGATGATTGGTGGACTGGAAATGGCCCCTTGAAAGATGAACTTTTGGAGACTCCCTTCAAGAAACTTTGTATTGGGTCCTTGGGTGTTTTCATGTTTGATTACATCGTTGATGGTAAATGGAAATGGTTAAACTTAGTTAATAGGGATCTAGAACCTCTCTATCAATTCTTATCTCTAATTCGCATTCTGACATCCCCTCCTATTGATAGAGTGGTGTGGCGGTTATCTTCGAATAGTTAGTTTTTTGTGTCTTTTGCTTTTTTCAACCAGACATGTATTTTTCTCCTTTATGGGGTCACCTATGGAATCCTAAGCTCCTACCCAAATTTAACATTTTATTTTGGCTTTTATGTTAATACAAAATCTTGAATCTTAATAATCTTTCTAAGAGGGGTTATGCTCTACCCAAAAGATGCTTCTTGTGTCAGGATTTTTCTAAGGATGTTAATCATATTTTTGTTGGTTGTAGTTTCTCTTTGGATTTTTGTGCCCATGTCCTTTAGTTGTGGAATTTATCTTGGGTTTTCCCTTCTTCTATTTTGGACCTATGGTCTCAGTGGGTGGCCCTACCCTGAATCATGTGCTTTCTTTGTTATGATCTCTTATCTTGTTGCATGTGGCGTGGGGTATTTGGAAGGAGTGAAATAACAAAACCTTTCAAGAGTTATAACTTCCTCCCTTAAGGCTTTCTTTCAAAATCTGTGAGGTGATAAGATAAAATTTCCTTTTTTAAGTCTCCTTGTTGTATTTCCATGGTCTGAAGGTTGTGGTCTTTGATTATGACTTGATTTTTAATAGATGAAACCTTTCATGTGACATTTCTTTGCTGGTGAAGAAACCTAAATCTTCCAGGGAGGGGGTTTGTTGGAAATCTCCCCATTAGGGATGGTTCAAATTTAACTTTGATGGTGCTGCTAAGGGGAATCCAACACCAGTTGGTTGTGGGGGAGTGTTACGTGATGATTTTGGTAGGTTTTTCTTTGTTGTGGCGCTCCCTTTTGGAACCCAGACAAACCAATTTACAGAGGCATCAGTAGCCTATCATGGCCTCCTTCTTCCTAAAGAGGCAAGGGTGAGAAAACTTTGGTTGGAAAGGGATTCTCTCAATATTATCACTTGTTTAATGAATTTGAATCATCCCTCATGGTCTATTATGAATATTATTGAGGATTCCCTTTCTCTTCTAAGTTCCTTTGATGATTATAAAATTTCACACATTTTCTATGAAGCTAATACCCTAGCTGATGGTTTTGTGAACGTGGGTGTCTTGTCTCATAAATGTTGGCATTCTCATGATGTCATCGTCGTGAATATTGAAAGAATCATTTATCATGATCAAATGTTTTTTTAGGGTAGTGGTAACCTTAGGAGATAATATTTTTTATTTATTTTGGTGCTATCTCCTCTCTATACGGTTTAGTTGTATAGAGTTAAAAGCCTGTCCTATTAATAATTGCATATCTTATGGAAATGAGCCGATGGATGTGGTAACTATTGTTGGGTGTCCTTATTTTGTTAGGCTTACATGAATTATGAGGGCCTTATTACCTTGCTTCTAGATTATTCTTCTTATTTGTTCTACTTACCAGATTATGGAGAAGATTGAGGTGAGGGTTTCTCAAACTACTATGGGGGGAGACTGTTGCAAGAAAGAGCATGTTTCCTATGAGGATTTTATTGGTAATGAGGTTGTGTGGGAGCATCTAGAGAAGGGGGAATTTTCCCTTATCTTCTTAAACTTCATGGGTCACCGAGCATTTCATAAAGGGCTAGAATAATTGTATGATATGATATTGTGGGGTGGAGGTGAATATTACTAAGGGTAAGAAATTCTACAGGGATTGTGGGGCCTCAAAGTGTGCTCTAGTGAATTTATTCAAGGGAAAGGAGTGGTCCAAGCTCAGGGGTGTGGGTAGTGGAGGGTATGACTGTTTCTCTATCAAGCCGTTGTGGAGGGATGTTGTCTTGGCCATTATGAAGTATTTTACTCTCGATGATAGGTATTTTATAATCTATGGGTACCATTTTATGTTTTTGAATCATTTTAGCACAATATTCTAGTGTATTTTCCTTATTATCTACTAGTATCAATGGAAACTAGTATTGAATATAACAGAAGGAACCCTAACAAAGTTATTCTACATGAGGGACTCATGCTCCTTATTATAGATTTTGTTGAAATGAAATACATTCTTGAAATCTCTAAGATTTATAGTGGTCAAAAGGGTAAAGGGGTCTACCGTGGGTTATAACATGGGGGATTATGTTGAAGAATGGGATGGGGATTATGAGGAGGAGTTCTCTAAGGAGTTCGAGTCATTGAATAAAGATGGTGGTAAAAATCTTGTGAAGGATTCTGAGCTTGAGGCTTCCCATTCTTGGTTGAATGGGTACAATATTGATGTTGAAATGAAGAAGGTTGTCTCTTCTAGTGCTAAGAAGGGGTCAAAGGGGAAGAAAGGTGGTCAAAAGGAGGAGAATCAAGAGTGTGGGAAAGGTGAAAGTTTGGTGGAGGACTATGTGAATGATTTTGGTGTCCCCACTGTTCTTACTGTTAAGGGGAATCAAGGATGTAATAAGGGTGATAAGGTGGTTCATGTGAATGAAAAAGGTCTTGTGTGTGATGGCACTAAGAGTACTGGGTATGTTTCCCATTTTCAATTTGGGTTGGAGACTCCTATTTAGGTTTATGGCAAGAAGGTTTTGTTGGAGTGTTTGGTAGATTTGATGGTGAATTTTGAAAAGAAACTTGGGGATGTTGAAGTGGTTGACTTGGAGGAATCTCTTAATAGTAAAGATTTAAAGGAAAAAAGGTTTGGATTTGAAATGTCAACCAAAGAATGTTTCCAATCCTTCTACTTAACCTCTGAATTGGGAAAAGATAAACTTGGATGTTGTCGTTAGGTTGACAAAGGATAGTATGAGTAATTTCATGTTGTTGTTCTAATGGATGCTATTAGAGGTCAAGGATATCAATGCCGAGTTTAATGAGTTGCAAAGTATCAATGTGGATTTGGTTAATTTTAACGAGTGAACAATGTAGTGTAAAGTTAAAACCATGAATGCTATTCTTAACAAGGTGGCAACATATGCAGAGAAAATGGGTAGGGAGCATGAGGATAGGCTGGTGTCATTGGAGGAAAAGTCAATAAAATTTGTAACGTTTTTAATTTTTTTGTGCATGTTAGTAAGGAGTCTCTCCACACAAGTGCTAAGGGGCTTGCAATGCTAAATGACAAATCCCATAGGTGGACTGGTAAACTATTGGACCTCAGTGATAATGAGGAGGTGATTGTTGATGTTATTCAACAAAATCAAAAGGAAAAGAGTATGGATGAGGGGCCGTGTGTTCATACCAAAAGTAAGACCAAGAATAGGGTGGCTATTCCTCTACATGAGCTTTAAGAAGTGGTGGAGATGCATGATAATGTGATCTCCAACAATTTAGATGTGGACAAGGCTTTAGATCTGTTATAGTTTCTATCGATTTGGCTTTTTTTGTTGACATTTTACTGATGGTTTAGTTGTTTTATTATCACGGTTCAGCTTGTAACAACTATTTTGTACTTTTTGGGGATATTTGGTGGTGTCTGCTTTATCTTTTGCAGCCTTCTCTGGTTGTAAAGGGTTTCAGGATCCCTTCAAAACCTACTTTTCCTTATAAAAAACACTACACTCATGTTTCCAATAAATATTTAATCATCAATATCAATAATGGTATACAATGTTTTTAACTATAGGAAATGACATCATAACAAGTCTCTACTCACAACCCTGGTGGAATTCATACAAATTTTGTTTATACAATTGGTTCAATTGGTGTTAGCTCAATAATTCCATTTTTAATAAAATATTGCCTATCTATTAGCCATAGGATAATGATATTATTGGTTTGGGTCAAATATTTTGCTTTTGGTAAGAAAAAAGGGGTACAAGGGCCCCTACCCTTACGAATCACAAATAGTTTCCACAACATTAAAAGAAAAATATTGAATACAATAGTACTTGACCAAAATAAATATAAAAAATAACTCAAGATAGAGAAAATATCAAAAGAACACAAAAAACCAAAGAACAAAACAACATGAACAAGAAATAACATGAGCAGATGAGCACTAGTGAGTTGAGGAGCCAACTAAGACCTTTAGACTAGAAGCCACCTGACCTTATTTCAAGAGCCTATGTAGACCAACATTGAGAGAATCTAATTCCTCGCCCTTGTCTCTCTAATTATTCTTTCCCTTTTTCATTTGATATCCTTATCTTTCAAAAACATTTTTATGTTTTTGGTGGTGAAATTCAAACTTTCTTTATTTTATTTGACAATCTTGTTGACAAAATTTTTCAATTGCTTGAACTTCCTTTTCATTCACAATATTATTTTTTGGGTAAGGTCCATTTTATTCTATTAATGTGGAAAATAAAACAAGAGTTGTCATACTTAATGTTCATTTTCAAGGGATTTTTTACGTTTAATATGTTGTTCTTTCACATTGGTGTCTATATTAATCCTCTACTATTCATTTCTTTATTTTTAGATTTCCTTAACCTTTTTCTTGTTTTCCTATTTTTTGACTAAATTCCTTTCCTCACTAGGATATCTAGAATTATTTATCAAGGGGATACTTGGGTTATTTAAGAGACACTTATTTGGTAGAAATGGTGGACTTAATGGCTAAAACAAAAAAATCCATTAAAATCAAGGTCAGTAAGAAACTTAGAGCTAGAGTTGGAAGATGAGGATGCCACAAACTAAAACAATATAAAGTCATTATCTTCAAGGTTTAGGGGATACATTATTAGTATGGGCCTCTGTATCCAAAGGTTGAGTAGCCTTTCCTTCATTATAAACAATAAGATTTATCTTCTTATTCAAAGGGGCCTCCTTTTCATTGGAATTTTGAGAGAAGACCCAAGAAAACCTTCTCTTATTACCAGAGAGAGGGGTAGCATCAACTTTATCTTTCAAGTTAGAAGTGGTAGTGATAATTTACTATACCATAGATTCTCATAGGCTGAAAATATTCTCAACCACATTGAAATATATCAATTTATGATGGTTCATGGGGATAGGAACAAATGAAATGCCAAATTGGGAAATAATGAAGGATAAATTCTTGAAAAAATATCAAGATTATTGTTGGAGAGGAGACATGAAAGGAGATTGTATCTTCAGAATTTCGTGGAAGGAAGAATAACCCCTTGAAGACTATGTGGAGAGGCTCCAATTCTTCCTTAAAAATTCACATCAAAATAGGCTCTTCTCAGAGTCCCTAAACCTAGTATTTTTACGAGGGGTGAATGAATATTGCTTGGATGTATTAAACCTCATTAGAATAGGGGATATTTCTCAATTATGTTTTGAGGAAATATGCCAAATATGCAAAAATTATTCAAGATCATCTATGAAGAAGACTAGAGGTGCGAGATCCTTTTCTTCCATCAAAAATTCCATAGGTGTTTCCAAAGTAGAAATCAACAACCTTATGTCAAACATGAAGGAAGAAATAATTAGCCACCAAGAAACCCAATTGGACACTCTACACATCAAAAATAAATAAGAAAAAGAAGAGGCTACTCTCACAAAATATTGTTCACACTGCCGCCAAAAAAGGGTTAACTATAAGTGCAAAAATATTGCCACGATTTTCAAGGAGAAGCAAGGAAAACCTAAATTTTGTACTCTAGAAGATGAGGAAGGACAAATATTATATATTTTCCAATGTAAACCATGGCATTAGAGACAAGGTATGCCTCAATACCTTTGTCTTATAATATGTCCTTTCCTAGGGTCAATTCAAATTTTCCTAATTGGAACAATCCAACTTGGAATAACATGCTAAATGAACCATGTCCAAATGCTCAATCACATAACTAGGTTCCACAATAGGGGATGTGTCAAAAACAACTATATCAATCCATAAATTACAATCCATAGTGTCAGTCCACTCAAAACCAATGGCCACCACAATGGCGTGGAAACCAAAAATGGCAAAACCCAAATGTTAGCTACCCATAGCCACAATAATATTTGAAACAACAACCAATTGTAATGTCAAGCCCATCCATATATGCCTCAAAACAAACAAGAGAATCAAAATTTCCTACTCAACATGTACCAAACCCTAACAATAAGCATGTTCAACAGGCTTATACTAACAAACCTATCCAATACCCAACCTATGAGGTTGAGGTTAGTGATGTCTACCTACATTCAAGAAAAATACTTTCTAGACCATCATCTCCTCATATTACATAACTTACTAATGAGTAACTAGTAATAGAAATTATTGACCATTTAATAAAAAAACATAAATAAACCAAGCCACAAATAGACATCACAATTAAGGAACCGCCATTCCTAGAAAGGTTGATTACTCAAAAACTCCACTCTGAGCTTGAATTTTACTTTTTGAGCTAATTGAATAATGTTTGTGTCAAAATCCCCTTGACCCAATATATCAAGGAAGTACACATATACACAAAGACTATGAAGGAAATATGCCTCAAAAATATAGGAAGGAAATGAAAGGACCCACATACTATCCATGTTATAAGACAATTGGTTGGCATTATGTTCGACAACTTAGTTGTCCCAAAGTATGCAGACCCTGGTAGTCCTATTGTAGATGTGAAAACTAATGGCACACTCATAAAAAATACTCTAATTGACCTAGGAGTGGAAATCAATGTAACGACAAAAAAAACCATGCAAAATCTTCAACTAATGGATCTGAGACCTACACCTATTGTTCTCCAATTAGCAAATAGGTAAAAAGTGAAATCAAACGGTATCATTTAAGATTTAGTCATCACATTGGAATCATGGGAATATCCAACAAACTTCATGGTCCTGCAGCCTAAGGCCAACCTTGTAGAATACCTCTTAATCCTAGGTAGCCCATGGTTAGCCACATAAGATGCCTTTATTTGATGTAGATCTAGTAACATGATCATTTCTAATGTGAATGTGATAAAAAAACATTAGTCATCTATCCACCTACACAACCTCATGCACAATTGGAACATGTATGGCCAAGTTTGGAAGATGATGACCAATATTCCTTGCAAAAACTTATGACCATAGAATAAATCCCAATGGTCAATATTCAGGATGAAGATGAAACTTTTGCTAATATCATGCAAAACTCTTATGGAATGGACCCACAACAACACTACTAGTTAACATGTTTGTGTTTCCCATTGCATAATATCATACCTACAATAGCCTCTTAGTCCATTTCTCATTTATTTCGTACACTAATTCTACACAATTATAATTTTAATCTATCATGGATGGATTTTTCTTTGATCACGACTTTTTTCATACCAATAGAAATAACACTCGACAGAACATAATGTCAATAATCAATTGACAACTTCTTAGCAATTTGAATTACTTACAATGTTACAAGCTCACACAATAATATTTTCCTAAGAATATCATGACATGAAGGGCATAGATACTAATATCTATATGCACATAACCTGCATCAATGAGGGATACAAACCAATGAGACAACCACAACACAAAATGAACTCAACTCTAAGAGATAGTGAAAACAGAGTTGTAGAAATTGTTAGATGCAAGGTTCATATATCCAATCTCAAATAGTTAGTGATAGTATCTAATAAGGGATTTAAGTGGAGAGTATGTGTGGATGACAAAGAATTAAATATAGCCACAAGGAAGAATCATTTCCCTCTTATTTTTATTGATCAAGTGTTAGATTCATTAATAGCGAAGAAATACATTTCTTTCCTATATGGATTTAGTGGCTATAATCAAATAAAAATATCTCCAAAAAACTAGGATAAAACCACCTTTACATGTCCATGGGGTACATATTCCTGCTTGGTTCTAGAATTTGGGCTTTTTAATACACTTGCAACATTCCAAAGAGTTGTCTTGAGGATATTTTCATTTTTTTCTCATGAATCTTTGCAATATATATGGATGACTTCAATACCTATGAAAATTCCTATGAAGAAGCATTAGAAAATTTGGAGAAGGTCCTTCAAAGGTGTCAAGATCATAATCTCTCCCTAGGTCATGAGAAATGTTTCATGATGATCATTGAAGAAGTATTTTTGGGACACTTTGTGTCAAACTAGGCGTTTCAAGTGGATCCTAACAAAATAAAAGTGATCTCCATCTTGCCTACCCCAAAAAGTAAAAAGATGTGAGAATTTTTCTCAACCATGCAAGATACTAGAAGATATTTATTAAGGATTTCAATAGAATAACAACTCCTTTGTTTGTCCTTCTATCTAAGGACATTGAGTTTGAATTGATTGATGTCT
Source organism: Sequoiadendron giganteum (assembly GCA_007115665.2). Classification (NCBI taxonomy): domain Eukaryota; kingdom Viridiplantae; phylum Streptophyta; class Pinopsida; order Cupressales; family Cupressaceae; genus Sequoiadendron; species Sequoiadendron giganteum. Next base: position 614,798,589 of record CM021104.1, read on the forward strand.
TCCAAGAAAATTTTGAAGCTCATAAAATATATCTCACTAAGACACCTATGAGGTCTCAACTAGATAGTTCCTTTCCACATACATACAAATGCTTTTGACTTTGCCTTAGGTGTTTTTATGAGACAAAAGTAAGGTAACTTGGAGTATGTTATTTATTACATTAGTAAAAATATTCAATTTTTTGAGATCAATTACATTGTCATAAAGAAGGAAATATTAGCAATAGTCTATGAAATTAATAAATTAATACTCTATATCATCGGTTATCATGTCTTTGTTCATACTAATTATTCAACAATTAGATAATTGATGAATAAACCAATGGTTGGTGGGATACCTGTTAGGTGGTTATTATTGTTGTAGGAGTTTGATATAACTGTTACGGATAAATTGGGTAAGGTAAATGTGGTAGCTAATTTTCTCTCCAAGATACATATAAAAACAAAGGAAGAATTAAAGATGAATCTCTTTCAGATGAACACTTTTTTGCCTTAACAATACACATACCTTGGTATATACATAGCTAACTAATTGGTTGTAGGAAAGATACACCCACATTTCTCACCAAGAGAAAGGTGCCATTTAGTTGAATGCAACTTTCTATATTCATGGGTGGTTGGATATCTATCTATACATGACTTGATAATATAATGAGAAGGTGCATGAGGGAAGATGAAATTTATGATATTTTGAAGGCTTTTCATGATGATCCCTATGGAGGGTAGTTTGCAACCAAGAGACTACTATTTTCCAACACTACATAAAGATGCAGCCAAGTATACAAGAAGGTGCCATCATTGCTAGAAGATGGGTAGAACCACAAGGAGTGATGAGATGCCCCTACAACCATAATTGGTCATTGCGTGATTTAATAAAATGGGGACTGGATTTCATTGGACCAATAACTCCCACCTTTAATAATGAGTATAAATAATATGTACTGACTATCTAACAAAATGGGTGGAGATTAAAGCATTGTAATTTTCTAGAGATAGCAAGGTTGCAACATTCCTCTATGAGGACATCTTCACAAGGTATGGAGTGCTTAGGGAGATAGTCATAGATCAAGGACCATAATTTACTTTAGATTTGATTTCCCATCTGGTCAAAGAATATGAGATCAAACATAAAATTCAAGTCCCTACAATCCACAAGAAAATGGGCAAGTTGAAGTTACAAATAGGGAAGTTGAAGCCATTCTAACAAAGATAGTACAATTGCATCAAAAGGACTGGACAACAAGGTTACTAGAAGTTGTATGGGTGTATAATACAACTTGGAAAACAACCATAGGATTTACGTCATATGAATTAGTATATGGTACAAATATTGTCCTTCCCATTGAGTTTGAACATAAAACACTCAAAATAACAATGCAACCTGGAATGGATCGTTCTCAAGTTCAAAATGACAGACTACACAATTTGAATGCTTTGAATGAGATAATGATGAAGTAGTCCATAATATCGAGATTGTGCGAAAACAAAGGATCAAATGAAATGATCAATTATCAAAACTTAAGAATTTCATGAAGGGAAATTATCATTGCTCTATGATTCAAGGTATAAGGACCACAAGAGAAAATTATAGATATGGTGGTTAGGTCCTTATGAAATAAAATAAGTCTTTTAGAATGGAGTAGTATCGTTAACTACAATTGATCTAGTCAGATTCTCTTCGATGGTCAAGGGAATTTTTGTGCCTATAGAACACATGCCCCATTTGAAACGGGGACCCTCCCTTTTCGCCCATGTCGGGTCGCTTCTCGTTGCCTCATTTTGTGTGCCCCTATTTTGAATTCTACGTGATTAAGGAACTTTGAAAACCATCTTGAGTCGATCATGGGTTGCCCCTCCCCATAATTTTCTAAGTCATGATTTGCACCAAAACTTCCTTTAGACGGTGCAAGTCTACACCTGCGGGCCACCGCGTACGGACTTCCCTTGTGTTTTTGTCATTCCAAATGGCAAACGTCAACTGTCCTCCCGCCTTGCGAGATCCACACTCCTATCTGCCCTTTTCGGTCTCTGTTGTTTCGAATGACGATCACTTGATAGTTGTCCGCACGTCAGACTCCACCGAGGTTAGCGCCACCTCGATATGACCGATCAACCAACCCAGCAGCCACCGTACATGCATTAATGGTGAGCATTAAATGCATAAAACCCTATATATATGCCTGACGACCTATCATTTTTTACTAAATTATTTTTGTAGTGGAGTCAGAGCACCTTCCACAACCACCATCGGACCTGTAGCTCACGTCCATCATCCAACCTCCAATCCATGTAGTGTTCATCACCTCCTTCATCAGGATCATTGGGTAGGTTTGTTGTTTTCTGTGTTGCCTTCTCTTTTTGCTAAAGTATCATAAGATTTGATGGTTGTCTCAATTAAAATGTCAAAATTTGATAAAGATCTTCCTCCCTAAGAAACACGCAAACTAAAACACCTTGAAAATCTTCAAAATCATGATCTTAGCCTATTCAGAAATCACTAGTTACGTCATTGTTCTTGAGGGGTGAAATCCTAACTCCCCGGACCTGCTCCGTCCACCTGGTCGTCCCTTGTCAACAAAACTCAAATCCTTCTTAATCGACCATTGCCTTATTCAGGCCCACCTCTACAGGGAAACCCTAGCTCTCAACAGTCTAAGGGATGCACCTCAAACGCACATCGAGAATGTTGTTCATCAACCCCTGCGGACCCACTTTCGTGGGTCTCCATAGGAATTCTGCCTTTTTGAGGCACTGTTTCAAATGACTATCACATAGCATTGTTTCGCCTCACAGAACCCAACCCAAATATTGAACATTGGTAGAACTTAAGACCTAACTACCCGTTTGTTACCTCCTTTGGGCCCAATGATGTGGGTGTTCATACCCATTCGACCCTTTTGAGATTGTTGTTCCATACGGCCTTTCGGATCCATCCTTCCCTTGGTCGGATCCTGCATCCCTCGTTTCCAATTAAATAATGACAATCTTCAGTCGAAACGAATCATCCATCACCTTCCTCGGGTCTGACTATGCGGGTGCGCGTCTTTATTTCACCATTTCAAATGACCGACCAAACATCCTTCACCTCCACAGACTTCGCGCCTAAATTTTCCGCTTTAGGGATCGCAAAACATTAACAAAATCACCCACTGCCTTTTGTGGGCCCGCTAGCGCGAAATTCTGTCCGCACTTTATTATTTTGCTTCATTATTCCAAACAGTGAACCCTTGACATCCTCCCAATCAGCGGCTCTAGCACACCTGATTATCATCAAGATAATAATCAAATGAAAATAAAGAAAGACGGTTGTGACTATCCGTAGGCCCGATACTACAAAAATCCGTGTGTGGACCATCGTGTCCCCTCCATCGTTCCAAACGGCCAACCCTCAACATCTTCCCTCGTTTCTGGACCTGCATGTCCCAGACGTCCTCCACCTCCATGGATCCCACATTGCAGAGCTCTGGCTTGCCAGTGTTGTCTCAACGGCAGACACAAACAGTTGCCAACCTAGGGAAGTCTACCCCCCTGGGCCTGCTTCAAATAATTTCCCTCAGACAAAAGGTGAAAGTAACATTTAAAACGGACTTCATGTATGAATTATCTGATCTAATGTTTTTTTGCAGGGTGTCTATTGGTGTTCCTCATTTTTCATGATTTTATCATTTACTGCCTCCTTTGATTGTAGGATATATGGAACCAGCTGTTGGAACCTTGGGGGCGGTTGCAGAAAAGGACAAAGGAAAAAAAATTGCGAAGGCTCCTCAAGGTAAGGAAGACAATGTTATGCCCCTGAAATAGTAACACTAAGATATGAATTTTTAAAATGCAAATAAAGAAAATAACAAAATATAAAAAGAAATATTAGTAATTTGATATTATTATAATTATAATTATCATAAGATAAGATTATAATTATAATTGTCAAATATTAAAAATATAAATATTGACAATTTAATTATTATAATCATTATAATATATAAATTGTATATTGCCATATCTCTTTCTAAAGTGATAACATACTGAAATGAAAAATAATAATAGGTATTGATAACTTGTTGATATCATATTTTAAATATGAAGTATTAAAATACAAGATCAAAATAAAATAATAAAATAAATATAAATATGAAATATCAGTAATAATGTTAAAGTTATAAATATAGACAAAGATATTGGTGCCTCCAAAAGCTGCAACCGAGAGTCAAAGCAGTGCTAAAAAGAGGTGACTCTTCAAGGGGGCATCGGTTGGTCAAAAAGCCATGTCCCATGATGGGAGACTATAAGATATTTAAAGAAGGGTCTTTGTAGGATGGGAAGGGTATGGTGGTGGCTGAACCAAAAGGAAATAGGGATCCTTTGCAGATCGATCAACAACAGAGGTAGGCATTCATAAATTTAAATAAGAATGAATAAATTATTTATGTACTTAAATAATAAATCAAGATAAATAAATTCTAAATTCAAATGCTAAGGATTGGAAAATAAATTAGGAATTTAATAGCAGTTGATAATCGATAAATATAATTAATTATATTACGGTTGATGCCTTATAAATATATTTAAATATATTATGTGGGACAAATATATTTATATATATTTAAATATATCTATGATTGATAAATATACAATTAATGATTAATAAATAAATTTAAACAAAGATATTCATAAATACATTAGGAATATAGATAGTCAAGATTAATATAGACATTTCATGAGATTAAATAACAATATGGAAAAATACAATATACACATAGGGAAATCAATCACAAATCTTCATAAAGCAGTATATTGGAAATGAGATAAATTATGAAAGATATGTTTAATTAAGTGTTATTGCCAAGAATATATTTGGGAAGTAAGTAATATAATATAAATATATTATATTCATGTGAAGTGATTATTGGAACATTGAAATTAATTAGAAATACTTATATATATAATTAAATGAAATATATATATACATATATAATACACAATCATGAGAATAATATTTCTTGCAACAATTATTGTGTCTCAATGAGCTTTTATGACTTTACCTTAAAGAATAGACTTCAGGCCAAAATTCCCTTTCGCTAGCACTCAACAAGGATAGGGAGTTTGTGGAGGGAAAGGCTAGTAATTTGATCCATTGATGGATGGTCCCAAGATGGGTGGGACACCTTGAGGGAGTACAATTTGAGATCGTTCATGTGCCCTTTGCACAGTAAATCTACCATCCAAAGAGGTTAGGAAAGAGGAAACAAGGTGAAGATATATTCCGATCAAGAGTAATAAGTCATATCAAATTATGTTAGTAATGCACTAGTTGATAATAATACATTTCATTTATCTTATTTCGTTAATATTTCATTTATCTTTATCAAACAATATTTAAAATCAAAATTTTAATCTATGCCTTTTATGTCTCTAATATGGGGACATTACAGACAAGGATCAAAAAAAGTATAAATTCCAAGGAGAGCCCCTGAACTCCAAGGTTCTCACTCAATGGAAGGACATTTTAGATACAAACTTGGGGCACATTGACCTTGATAAATTCAAGCAAAGGGTAAGGATAAATCCAAAGACAAAAAATGCATGAAAAATTAGAGCAAGCGGGTTGGCCAGGGCCATCGGGTTCCCGCCAACCCTTATCACCCCAGAACTTGTGATTGCCTGTTGAGAGGCCTACCAGGTAGAAACCAGAACCATCATGGACAAGGATGGAAACATATTGGCTGACTTTTCCACCAAATCTATTGGAAACACCTTTCACATCCCCATAGTTAGTAAAATGGAGCACGCTACTATAGAGTACGAGAAGTAGATGTGGGATGAAGACCCCCTCAAGTGCAGAAAATTGATTAACCAACACAAGTTAAAGGATAAGAGGGGAAGTGCCAAAAAATTCCCCCGGGAACTATTCTGAAGTGATTTCTATGAAGATTACCGTGACTTGGTAACTCTTCTAAGCAGGGTCATGGGCCTTCCGACCTCTGCTTACTTTCAAGAATGGATGTTCTACTTTATCAAGGAGATCATCCAAGGAAATACTTACTTTTACTGGGAGGGAATGATTAGTGAATGCTTGCATGAGAAATTCATGGTGGTAAAGAAGACCTCAAAATTATATATGACATCATATCTTGTGTACTTGCTCACCGACCGTGCCCAATATAGAGGCCTATTTGCTGCCCAAAATATAGATCCTCGAACTAAGTTGAAAGTATATGAAAAGTACCCTCAACTCCAATATAGAAATTTCAAGAGGGAGTATTACAGAGATAATGACACCTTCATAGGCTATGTCATCAAATTACTTGGAGGTGACACAAAGAGAATAATTTCACATAGTGCAAGCGCCTTCATCCTCTGGTTCAGATTCTTATTCATTCAATTTTTTACGTTTACTTACATCAAAACCAAAAGCTTTTCAGAAAAACCATATAAGCTACCTTAGTATCCCAATGACCAGATAATACTACTTGAAGTCTCTCGGTAGCTGCAAAGATCACATGCACTCCTAGGCGAGAAGCATCGAGTAGGAGTGCCCTATCCTCTTATCTTTGGGTAGGGACAGTATGAGCTCCATACTTCCTAGTGTGCAAAAAACTCTGATAAAGAGCTCAATGAGTACAACCTGTAGTTCTACAATGCTCGCCCACGGATGGATCCTTATGGAAAGCTGAGAAAGATGGTGGGAGTAGATTATTCCCACTTGCACAACGTCGAAGACTTCTGGGTGAATTGCAAAGACAACAAGGAGGTTCATATGTAGAAATATATGCGCATGACGGCCTACTTCGTCAAGATGGTTAAGTTATTTCCAATGTCGGAGCAAGTGGTAGAGGAAGAAATCACCATGATAGATCCAAGATACCATGCTATTGAAAAATTTCCATTGCCAACTTTATATTGGAATGAAGAAGAGGTCAGTGACCTCGATGTTATCACCAAGCCTATTGAGGCGCGAACAAAGTAGTGGTTGACGAGCAAGTTTCCCAACTGATGCAACAAGGAATAGAGCTTAATTTTGTAGAACTTGAACATCCACATAAGGGCGAAGCCAAGGATTTCGATGACCCTTCAATGAGAGAAACCTCAGCATCTCCTCCCATCACAAGATCAAAAAAGAGAAAGGATGTGGCTGAAGATCAACCTAAATCTAAGGACACTCCATCAAATACTACAGAGGATGGAACATCAAAGAGGCCGAAGAGATCAAGCGGTTTCTCCATAATGACCCTTATACAAGAGGACCCTCTTCATGAAGGGGAGGAGTGACCAAAGTCTCTGCCTATTACATCCATTGCTATAACCACCACTGCTATTGCTACCACCCTGCTCATCCCGCACGCAGCAATCGCTACCTCTCCGCCCGCAGTGGACATCTTTGTCCACCTTGCCTCTCCCTCTCCTACAGCATGAGTTATAGCAGTGGATTCCTCTTTGGTCACCACTTCCCCACTTTCCTCATCATCCATGTGCCCATCATTTTCTCTTCCAACTTCCATCGCAACAACTACAATGCATGTCCTCACTCTCCCAGATTCCTTTACCAAATATATGCAGAACATGCCATCTGAACTCTTGGGGATGTTTGCAAACCCCGTGGTGTAGGCTGCCATTTCCCAAGCAATAACCGGTCTCCCAGTTCCTCCTCCTCCTAATGAGCCACCATGTAGATTTTTGAGGAGTTACGTAGATAGCAAAGGGAGGAAACCAAGAGGTTGGAATAGGAGGTAGACGACTATCACGAGCACCCTATATTTGAGCATCGAGTAATTGATGAGGTCGTCTACGAATCCTCTGGTGATGATGCCGAGGATTCGGGTGCCAATATTATTGAGGAAGCCTCTGATCTTGAACTTGAAGAGGAACTAGCCAAGCAACTCAAAGAAATTGAAGAGGAGATTGGAAGACAACCTATCATTGAAGAAAAGTACCGACATAGAGATGGAGGGCAATAAGTCTCCAGTAGGGGAACATGACCAAAGCCCCAAATGTGATGAGGAGATCCCCCCTCATGATGAACAAGAAGAAAAGGAGGAGGGAAAGCCAGATAAAGAGGCAAAAACAAGAGATGAACAAGAGGTAGAACATAATGAAGAACGAGATCATGAAGAAGAAGAGGCTCCTGAGGAAGAGGTCAGTCCTGAGGAGCATGCATATATTGATTCCCTGAAGGTAATGGTTGTGATACAATATTATGATGAAGAAGAAGGGGATATGTTGGAATAGGAGGCCTCGGGTGGTAAAACATCACAAATGTAGCAGGCTCATGAAGAAGAGGGTGGTCGTGAATCACCCAAGGAAAAGGCTCAGATGCCCGTGTGGCTCAAAAAATAGCTTGAAAGGAAGATCCCAGCCCCAACATACCCAAAAGCAAGATTGGAGGCTATCTTGGCTCGTGAATAGATCAACACCAAGAAAAAGAAGAAGCCTAAGGTCAGATTCCAGCTGACCATGGATGCCTCGAGGTCAAGGACCCTGCAAATTTCCACCCCAGTAGTGGGTGAGGGAGGGATTAATTACAACATCTCTACCATCAATCTTGGTACAACCACGAGGGAGCAAAAGATAGATCACCTCCAGGGATCCATTGCTACCATAGTGCAACAAATGAATAAAGACAAAACCACCAAGGATGAATTGAAGGCACAGGCGGAGGATTTGACAACATACATCCAACAGTGGTCTTCAATTGATGAGCTCCCCACAACGTCCATGGAAACTCCACTGCTGCTCTCAGAAGAGCACATTAATAAGTTAGAAAAAAGGAAGAGTTGGACTAAGGACACTGAGGATTAGCTCCAAATAGTCCTTTACAACATAAATATGGGCATCGAGCGTGTTGTTAAAAAAAAACAAATTTATGGATGTGTAAAATACCTTGAAGACATAAAGAATACTTGCACGGAATTTCTAGAAGTATATGAAATCACACACCCTAAGGTTGAGGCAATCCTCAAACTGCCCAAGAAAATAGTGAAGAAGGAGCTAGAAATGGCTAAGAAATATCTTTGGCTCATCAAAAATTGGAGGTTGGGCCTTGAGCATAGGAGGGAGATATTGGAATGGGTGCTTCATGAAGTGGAACAAAACCTCAATTGGGTAAAGGAAATCAAGGGGGCATGCAAAGAATACTTGAAACTAATGACAGATTATGATATGCCCACCATTGAGATGGACCCTGAGAAAGTGAGGCCCCATTTCCATAATAAGATGGAAGAAGGAACAAAGAGCGAGCTTACGGCGGATTTCATGAGATTTGTTGCTTGTGCCTTTGCCCAATCAAAACAAGTGTTGCAAAATACAACCAAGTGTGATGGAGACTGGGAGACGATTACCCACAAATCCAAGAAGTTAAATTTCCAAGTGCTCCAGTCCGATATCTTGGAATGGGATAAGCTTCATCCCTTGGTTGGAAGATTTGTGGAATATTCCAAAAAACAAAAGGAAGTCAGGATTCCTATTATAGATGATGAGTTCCTCACTATGTAGCTGCAACCAAAAGGAGAAAACCACAATCTGCTAATAGACAAAAGGCTACAATGTTGTCACATGAGGAAAAAATAAGGAAAAGGACAAGAATGTATTTTAAATTGCTATTTATTTGGGGGTAGGTGAAACCCTAGTGTAAAGTGAATATTGGCCACATAATGAGACTGAATCTTGGCCACATGTTTTTATTTTTTAAAACTATAAATAGGGGTCTCCTCATCTCATTTTAGAGAGTTGAGTTGTTGTAAAGGCATGTTGTAGAAATATCAATAGAAGATCATTGAATTTTGGTGGATTCTTGTGTTTCTCTTTCATGTTATATGGTTCATCTCCCATAGTTATCTGATTTACAAAGATTCACTTTGTTGTTTTAGTTGCTTTAGTTTGCTTTGATAGAGTAGTTAATGTTGTTCAACGGTTATGAAGTTTTATGCTGTGTTGATGCCTTTCTTGTCCATAATTTTGGTTGTTTACTGATGGTGGACAGCTGCATAAAGCTAGTCTAGGCATAAATCTAAAGCTGCTCCCAACTTCTATTATTTGTTCATGCATATTTATGGTGGATGAATGATCAAATATTTGCAGTCCTTAGAAGCTTGCATAGATTTCATGATACTGTGCACAAATCTAGTTAAGTGAAATTCTATTTTGAGGAAGTTGTCCATAGTAGAACCCTCCATGATCATTGTTCATTGCTAGTTGCAGATCCAAGAAACTCCTCCCTTTCCTCCCCCTTTTCTCTTTTCTTTTAATAAACAACCTATGCTAAGGTTCATTGCACATTGTAAAGCCAAATCTCAAGTAAAAATAGGAGTTTAATATTGTTGTCTAAACCTTTAGAAAATTGCACATTAACTTCCCACTTCAAGAACTTCATGCTAAAGATCCAACTTCCTTCCAGCCTAACTTTCGTAAGTCTTCCCTATGATTACCAGCAAAATCACATCAAATACCAACTGAAGAATTTTATGCATGTCATGACCTGACACTTGAGAGACCTTGGGGTGATTTTCAGCAACTTATTGTTGGAGATCGCCTTTCAAGAGAGGTCATGCACCTATGCATTACTTGAGTTGAGAAAGTGCTAAAACACCCATCAACAGATACCACCTCAAAATTTATAAAAATCCATTGCATAAGGAGGAATTTCTACAATGTTTACAACAATAGTTTACACCACTCACAAATTCAACATTGCTTACAAATAATGAAGACACAACCAAATCAACCATTGCTAAATATGTAGATGATCCAACTAGCTCATCTATTAATATTCAGTATGTATGATTCTCACTCAAAAATAAACTCACACATGAACACACACACACTATCTCAATAAATTATACCACCAACAAAAGCCATTATTAGATTCACGTAATAATTTAAAAGCACTTATTCTCATGGGACCTATAGTAACAACCCTAAGGTACTTCACAAGGGACACATTGTATTGCTACCCATAGCAACTACCTCCAGCTCACTACCACTCCACACACAATAACTATCACTCTCAAATGTATATTATTCTCGTCACCTCTATATGCAACCACTCCTATTCTCTACCATTTACATATAACACATCATGTCATAATAAATTAATTCCATGCATTTCATGGATTTCTTATTTTGTATCAAGCCTTTTTGGACATGTGCCATCATTTCTCTATACGATAAGTTTCCCACAGTACCACCATCAACTTCCACCATTTTATTTCTCTCAACAAGTTGCTACTTAGTGGTGTTCAAATCACGTCACATACACCACCTTTCCCATCAATGCAACCATTCTAGGTATTTTTCTCATTATAAACTATGATTACCATTAATGTTATTAATTTTCTATATAAATTTAAAATTATCCACTCGATAAATCTCATACCTTTCCATTTCAGGATAAATTACAACTTTAAGTTGGGGGGAGGATTGGTTCGGTTGTCATTGTCAAATTTGAAAAGAGTTTCATAGACCATATTATTTTTTTTCCAAAGTCACAAACATAGAGGTTATAGCATTCAAATAAGTAGGAAGTAAGGTATAAAAAACAAGCAGATTGAAATAGAATTTGTTTGACAAAGGTTACAAAACTTCATAATGGGGGGAGACATCATCAAAAGGGAACTATCAATGCATAATTTACTATTAGAAGACCAACTATGTTTGCCTATTTTCCAACAAGCTGGATGGTTGGATTACTTCCTTCACCTTACAAAATTCAATTAAATGACATAACAATTTTCAAGCATGTTGTAAAATAATGAAGTCATAGTAAGAGGTTTAAGAGTGGATGCCTCAAAGGCAAAGTTGTAGAGGTTTCTGAACCACCCACGATTGGAGAAGAATTTCTAATATGATTGGATGCAATCATAACCCAGAATGAATTCATATGGTTAGGAGAGGAATTGGACTCTTCTTATCAAGGTACTAAATAACTTTCACTACCATGGTTACAGGCATCTATTGTTGTATACATAAATAAATATCTGATTTGTGATGGTAGACATTCTCTTTTGTACACAATACATTTTAAACTATTAAGTTACCTTCCCCATCAAAGGTTGGTGAGCGTCCCAAAAAAATTGTATAACTTGTTAAAATATATTTTGGTAGAGTACAAAAGAAAAGAAACTAATCTGCCCTGTCTCATTACTGTATGGTCACTTTATTGATAAAAGAAGCCTTATAACCTAATTACTTGATATTTCTTGGGAAATTTTTCTAGCTTGCAATAACACAAACAATATACTTATGAGGCTAGGTCTAGATGAAGAAAAAATAAGGCTCAAGAGGTGAATGAGCCATCTACAGTAAGGGAAGAGGAACAAATACCCTCTTCCCCACATTTTGCATCACCTACCTGTAGTAGTAACCTACAACTAGAGCAAAATATGTAGGAAACCCAATTTTTAGCCTCTAGGGCATAGCTTGCAACACCTGTAGAGTCAAAAACCACTATTTCCACATAAATCTCTTCTATGCCCAAGAAACGTAAAGGAAAAATTACACCTTCCTCTTTTGCACCTAAAAATAAGCAGAAAAATCTTGTGCAACCTAGAAGGTGGTCACACCGCCTTAAGGAAAATGGAATTGTAGGAGGGAAGGCCCATTTTGTACAATAAAAAGTTGTGACGATAAAGTCTTAAAAAAATCAAAAAAATCAAAATTTAATTGATGATCAAGAATAATACAAAAGTCTATAATTTTTTTTATCTAAGCACCAATTCATATTCTAAATTTGAAGAAGATTTATTCACAACAAAGAAGAAACCTTGACCTCCTAACAGTCTAGTGAACCATGAAGAATTTTCTTCCCCAACTAAGATTGATAAAGAATTTTTTTTTAAGATGAGAGGGAATTGCTTTTTAACAAGTAGAGATGAAGTTAATGAGCTATAGATGGCTCTATAGAAAATTAAAGAGCTAGAAGAACATATAAAGAGCTATCGACAAAAAGAGATTGGGTTGGATAAAAAGGTTAAAGAAATGGAAAATCAACTGCATATTTATCAACAACAAAGATCGAGTTTGGATAAGTTGTCCCAATTGGCCATCATAAAAATAAATAAGAAAACTCCAAAACTTAAGGAGAAAAATGATGTCCCAACAACACCAAAAACCCCTACTTTGGTTACCATTGGGATAGAATTGTGAAAAAAAATGGAAGAGTTCTCTTAGTCACAAAGAAAATGGAATAAGGAAAGATCAAAATTGATCATGACACATAATAGAGAAATTTAAAATAAATCAAAATTTAAAAGATTAATGGTAAAAATTGAAGAGTTGGCTTATAAAATTGTTCAAATTATGAAATGTAGACCGCCTACTAGGGTCTATACGCTATTTCTGCAACAGAAAAATTGAGTTTCCAATTCATTCAATTATTTAGTGATCTACCAGTTTCATTATGATCGCCAAAATTATTCTTAAAAGCTTATCAAGAGGCCACACCAAATATGCAAATTTTATCTACATAATTTGGCCATTCCATATGATACTGCCTAGAACCCACTCATTTTTGTGGGAGATATTCAAATAAAGGCACTAGCCTCATTCATTAGGAATGAACATCAGAGAGGTTAATTGTAACAATAGTATCATGAGAAGAAGTCATTTCCCCTACACGTTAGAGTAGAAGTAGAGGATCTCGATGAGGTAGCTGAGGAATGAATTGATCTAGTGGATGGACTCAAAGTGGAAAATAAAATCTTGGAGTGCAGAGAAAAGTATTACAAAATATTTCAAGAGCTTACAGTTGGAACAAGAAGAGAGGCACTCAAGTTCCCTCGAGATAGATGGAATGAAGTAACACATGAATTGAAAAAGAAATAACCCTGTTCAGTTTTAACTACTTGGCAATAGTCATGGGGGCACATAAGTATATCAAATCTTCTCTAAAACATAAAATCACTTGGTTTCCTTGGACATTTCATCCCCCATTCTCCTATACCCAATTCTACATTAGATAAGAAGAAGGGAAGAACGAGGGGTGGCATAGCAAGCCAAATGGGAAAAAATATTTGCACATAAAGAGTTCTACCTAAAACAAGGGGAAGGAGTCACTAACACAATGGAATACAAAGAATTTTCATTACTGTATAATCAGAGGCCTTGAACTGCTTGAGGATAAGCAAAGAACCAAGTTGGGGGTAGTGATGAGCCTTGAAATTGTCTTCTTTTCCTTGTTTTAGTTTCATACCTTTTTATAATATTTTTGATAGTTTCAAAGATATTCCTAGACCTTTTCACTTATTTAAAGCATTGAGGATGATATTTTATATTAACAAATAATTATGTGAATATTTGTTTTTTTATGAAATTTAAATAGAGTTTTATGTTAATTATGTTGATTTATGATGAAAAGATGCCCTTCAGATAAACTAACCCCTACAATGAAGGATTTTCAACCCACAACAGAGGGAATGTCAACTCGTAAGAAAAGGATGTTTGTATATTGTAGTAGAAGAGGATGATCACCTATAGCGCATGCAATTTTCTACAACTAATGCAAGTAATGTTTGGAGATTATGAAAAATTATTTATGGATCACTCTATCTTATTACTTTATCCTATTATTAGGTCATAGAGGAAAGAAGATAAGTTTGTAATAACAATGGTTATGGATTACAATAATGTTTTCCCTGTTAGGCACATCTTCAGTTATAAATTTTTTATTTAAAGATGTAGAGTTCTAATATGATTGTGAAACTTTTATCTCCACTAGATTTTTATTACTATTTAAAATAAGACCTAGTCCTCTTCCTATGTTTTGGGAGAGTTATCAACTGGTTAGAGTTTGTTTTTAGTCTAGATGAATAATCAAACTCTCAAAGATATTGTATATATGTTTGATCTTGAGAGAGGTACATCTACCTAGATTTTTTGTGATTAAGTAGATTGGAATACAAGTACTCTTTATATGATGCTTTGTTCTTAATATATATTTTCACATTGCAATAAAGAAGGAAATAATATTTTCCATGAATCTTTGAGTTAAGATTTAGAAGAACACTGTTGGATTGTATCAACTTAAGTAAGGGCCGCTTGAGTTACTACAACACTCCTTGTAGATTGGATTATTAATTACAACAAAATAAATTGTTAAATTGTATTTCCTAGTTTACAATCAGTTTGAGTTGATTGAATGATGATTGATTGATATTGCAACAAGTTGTAGCATAGTTGAGTCATTAAGTTGATTCTTCACAAGGATAGTTCTCATATTAGTTATTATTGTAGGTCTAGACACTGAAAAAATGGCTTAGGCCTGTGACTGTATTTTTCATCATCAATTCAATATACCCAAAAAATGATTAAATGCTTTTATTCATTTAATTATAACTTAACATCACAATTCCTCTAATTAATTATATAGTTTTAACCATTTAATTAATTCATTTTCATTTATTTTTTTTAAATTGATTAATTGAGTAAATTACATTAATTAATTTAATTACGTAGCTAATTAATTCTAATCATCTTTTGATTAATTAAATAAGTTTCATAAATTTATTTAATTATGTCCCTAATTAATTATAATATCTTCTTATTAATTAAATAAGTTTCATAAATTTATTTAATTAAGTCATTTAAATTAATTCATATTCTCCCACGTTTAATTAAATAAATATTTATTTGTTTAATTAACTAATTCTATCTTCTCACCTAAAGTGCCTCCATAAATTAAATAGTTCATTCAACTATTTAATCACGTACACACACTTCCTCCACAAAAGAAAGAAATTAATTTAATAATTAATTCTTCTATTTGAACACATGTCTCCTACATTTTCAAGTAAATATCTCATGCATAATTCTCATCCACTTTTGACTAACACTCTCTCTCAGTTCACTCACCGAATTGATCTATCACCTCCTTTTGACTCACAAACTCTCTCAATTACACCTCTTGAAATTAATTGATCAAGTCACCTAACTATTCAATCAAACGAATTGATCAAGTCAAGTTACCTATGCAATCAGGTCCTCACACTCGATCTGGACCATTCAAATTCAAATCAATCCTAACTGTCGAATTTGTGAAACTTCTATAAAAGAAGCTTTTCAATCCTATTTTTGGCAACCATAATCTTTGAAGTTTTGCTGTCAAAATACATACAATTGAATATTTCATACTCATGATCTGAGGCAAATTGAAGTGATTTAAAGTAAGGTTGAGAATAATAATGAAAATGAGTCAAGCAAGCATGGGAGTTACATGATATGATGCTTATTTATTGAATTCCTTTATTGCATATGCACTTCATTATTGATTTGGGATCTTAGCATAATCTAGGCAATTCATGGTTGTTGTCGTTGTTATGATTTTCTTTATTTCATGTTTATTTTCCCTTATTACATTTGGTGAATCCGACATGAAGTAACAAACTTCAAAAAAAAATGTAGAAATTTTTATTTTTGCAACAAGTATGGATCGATGCATCTGATGCATGGAATGACACATTTGACATCATGAACCGCATCTGAAGAGGGAAATGTCGCATCTGACTTAGAACAATGCATATGTGGCTTCTTGCGATACATCTGACTACTAAAAATGAATTTTTTGATTTCCAAAATTCTAAGTTTTGATTTTAATAGTTAAGATTTTTTATGACTAATTCGGATTTTACAACGTGTGATCTAGTGGAGTTAACATAATTTTTGTAGGACGATTGATAGAAAAAAAATACAAACTTCTAATGTGTGGTTTTTTAGGATGATTGTCGAAGAAAATATTCTGAAACTCTATTTTTATCATGCTTTCTTACATGTTTTGAGTCTCCACATAGGATTTCTTTTATTAATTAATTAGTTAATTAACCCTACTTTGAGTCTTCACATAGATGTTTTTGTTGTTTAATTAGGGTGGATTTATCACTATTTACTATGCTTGGGAAGGTTGGTAGGTTCATATGCTCTCACCTTGGGAAACCTCGGTGATCAAAAATCCAAACCCATCCACTTTTATGTTTACCTATTAGAGGGCTTGCCTTGGTGGGAAAAATTACTCACCCCAAGGGAATGAATCAAATTGGTAATGAGATAAAGCTAGGCTACTCTCAACCGGTATATAAATTTGAATGTCAAGGAAATCTCAACATTACGGGTTCTCCTATAGACAAGCAATAAATATCCTTATTGGAGCTAATCTTGCCTCTTGTGTGGCCACCTGAACGTGTGCACTGATTAAAAACCATTTGTTTAGATTTTCCAAAATCCTTTCTATCTATTGGCATAGGAGGTCAAACCTCTGAAGTTGTCCCACATTTTCACGGTTCTTAGTAGAGATGACAAATTCCTTGTCCATGTGGGAATTCGAATCTTGGTAAGCCCGAGAAGTGAGAGTCATGGAGGGGAGCTAGTGCTACCAAGATCATAAGTCATCCGCTCTAAATAGGCATGACTGAAGAAATCCAAGTGGGAATCCAATGGATATTGTCTTTCTAGCCTTAAGATTGTAATTTTTTGTTTTTTAATTTCAAACACTCTAATTGGCGTGTCTTATGTGTGTGTTCAGTCAAATATGATCCAACAAAAACATCCAAAATTCGATCCTAAACAAGTCAAAAATTTGTCAAAACCTAGAACCAATTCACTATTCAACGCATCTATCACACAAAAAATTGCATCTAACATTTTGAGTCGCAACTTTTTAATCCAAAAATGCATTTGATATTTTGAGTCACAATTGCCAAAACCCATAATGCATCTAACATTTTAAACCGCATCTATGAACTCTAGAAATGCATCTGATACTGTAAACTACATCTGTGAGATTTTGTGACTCATCTAATCTTGTGCACCATATTTGCAGTCTTGAACGACACATCTGCCTGTCACAAAAAAATTTGCAATCAACCAACAAGAAACTCAGAAGACTTACTATAGGATTTCATTGCCTGATCTATTCTTCACTGTAAACCTGATCCAAACCTATGACTTGCTAATATTTATGTTCATCCTTAGTTGTCCTAGATAGTGTCACCATTGCATTACTTAGATCATCCTTAGCATACTTAGGGAAAATCCTTGTCCATAATACATTCTAGACCTTATGGTAGATAAATTGTCTTACCTTGATTGAAAACATTAATCCAAATATTATTTCTCTTGACATTATTATTTTACAATCTGCCCTTTGTAATCTTAGTGGAATTCCTCAAACTCACTAGGCTAGTTTGAACTCCACCTAGTCGACCTGTCAGTTAGCTTATCCGATATTTATCCTCAAACATCATTGGCAATCCTAGTTGGAACTTTTCATCAAACTTGGTCAGTTAGTGATTCATCCCTTAGTATTGACATATAGTTTGCATTATACCTTAGTTATTGCATGTCATAATTTATGCCAAAAAAACCAAAAACATAGTTTACCTTTCATATCCTAGATATTTGCATCTTAGACGTCATTTTCCTTTGAGCAAGTCCTAACTTATGGTTCAAACTAGATTACAAAAGAGATTATTAGAAATGGATCCTCCACGACAAAGTGATGATCTTTATAATCACACTAGTGAATTGAACCTCGGTACTACACCTCCTTAGGACAATACCAATACCACACACATTGGGTCAACATCACAACAACCTCTGAAATATAATCCATATGGTAACCCATTTGAAAATTTCATCTTGAGAGACGCCCAAGGTCGTATCATGGTTGAGGAAATTGAGGCAGCAGCCCAAGATTTTGAGGTGGTTGAATTTTTCAATGAACTCATCATGCTCGACCTTGAGAAATTTTTAGCCAAACTAATAGAGGATGGGGTTAAATTACCACCTAGTTTTGACATAAACATGCTACAAGCAGTGCATTCACCTAGAAATGTCTTAAACCAAAATGAGGGAACAACACATACCACACAAAATGTTACACCTTAGGTAAACCTCAATATACCTTCGGGAGGAGCTACAAAGAGTGCTTCAATGATTCACACTACCCCAATACCATCATTTTTTCCACTTTCCATGACACAAGCTACAACGTAATCAACATCAGTCCCTGTAATACAGTCAACAACAAAACCAATGGGCACTAACCCATTTGCGACCTCAACAAACACAATTAATACCTCTTTAAATAATTTAGGTAGACACAAGAGGATAAAAAATTTAGGTTCAGGACCCACGCCCATGATTAATGTCCAGAGTACCACATATAGTCATGTTATTCCCAAAAATATTATTCCATAGGTACAATAGGGTATGCATACATTGCCTCAGGTGAATACAACACAACCAAGATTTCAATCAAATACCTTTGTGTCAAACACATCACAACAAGGTACCCATGCATAACTTGAAGGTCAGAACATACAAGGGAAACCCAACATGAACACCTCATATACACATATACCCTAGGTACAACAACAAATGCCTCGATACAACTATCAATTATCTACGTAAAATTTGGTACCCAACAATATGACTGACATACCAAACCCACAAGTGGATGCCTTAACTACGAAAATTCTTGCCTTACAAAAAAAATTTGGAAAACATGCAAGTACAAACCAAGAAATCATACAACATGCAGGACTTGCATTTGTATCCCTTTGATAGGAATATCTACATGTTGCCTTTTCCACAACATTACATAATCCCAAACTTTTCAAAGTATAGAGGGACAGGCAACCCAATAGAACACATCAGAGAATTCAACATGGCTTGTGTTGACATTGCATCGAAGCATACATACTTGATGAATTTATTCTCTAGAAATCTTATGGGTCTTGCACTTGAATGGTTTTCATGATTACCTGGAGGTATACACACATGGTCTGAGTTAGCCAGAAAATTTGTAGACAACTATGCCTTTAACATCGAAAATGATATCATATTGGCCACTTTATGTACCTTGAAACAAGAAGATGGAGAGTCCTTTATCAAATACTTCCAGAGATGGAGAAACTTGGTGAGATGATGTCAGATAGAGATCCCTGAGAAACAAAAGGTGGACATGTTTGTTGAAAACCTCTTGTATAAAGGAACCCTTGCAAGTTCATTGTTGTGCCCACTTTACGGACCTAGTTGAAAAAGGAACAATGATTGAGAAATCACTTGTCGCTAAGGGCGCCCCTAAGTTCTCTAAGAGTACAAACAATCAAAACATATTCAATGAAAAAAACAAGTATTGGTCTCGAAAGAAAAATGTCACAAATGACGGGGTTGTGGATACCAAATCAGTAAACAAAGTTGGTCCAATTGTCACTCTGAGAGGACTTTGAACACAAACCCCTACACAAATGGTTGATGCCATGTGAGACAATCAGGGACTAGGACTATAGAGACCACCTAGGCAGTACATTAGACATGAATACACTCCTCTTGGAGAACCCGTTGAGTCCATACTGAATAAATTTGTTCAATTAGGTGTCATATAGCTATGTGAACCCATGAATTGCGTCTCTAAATTTAAACCCTCTTGGTGGGACGATAACTCTTTTTGTGAATATCAACAAGGTAAGGGACATACAAAATTCGCTTGTAGACAGCTGAAAAATATCATTCAGAACCTGATTGAAGACAAAGTAATCAAGATAGAGGGACAACAACAACACAATTCCAATAAAGATCACATGATCTACAAGAATCCTCTTCAAGACCATGTTTCAAGGAAAGCCTTTAGTTCAGGTACTAGTAACAATAACATAGCCAATTATATGGATACTAGCTATAATTACTCCAAAATCCTCCATCTTCAAGCTACAAATGAGCATATCAACACCATTATCATCAAGAAGACCCCAAAATGTGTTGTAAACACTCACAGAACTAAAATAAACCTACATTTCCCTTCGCCTCCCTAGCAGTCCCAAGCTAAAGCCCATTTCAACTTTCTAGATCAACTAGGAAAACCCCTAGCACAAATATCCATACTAGACTTGCTATGCACCTCACCCGAGCATAGGGCCATCCTAGATAGGATGTTGAAAGAAACTGTTGTCCCGGGAAACCTCAATGTCAACCAATTTCAAGCCATGGTTGGATTCCTAGTGAGCTCTCACCATTTTACCTTCTCTGACAAAGACTACTCAACCCAAAATATGAACCATAATGACTCACTACACATTGAAGCCTTCATCCATCAAAATATGATCAAGCAAGTCTTGATAGACGACAGAGTAGGATTGAATGTTTGTTCCCTAAAATTGGTTAAGGAAATGGGTTTCTCTAAAGCATGTGTGGATAAGACAAAGAGAATAGTCATAAAATTTTATGATGATGACGAATGATCCTCCATAGGCATAATAACACTTCCACTCCAAATGGGACCCATAATATTGGATACAACTTTCCAAGTATTGGATCTAGACATCCCTTATAACCTTCTCCTTGGTCTCCCATGGATTCATGCCATGAAGTTCATTCCCTCCACAAATCATCAATGCCTAAAGTTTCCCTACAATGACATCGAGATTACAATCTAGGGTGATCCCGATCCCTTTGAGTATTACAATAACCTATGAGGAGTCTCTCAACGTCAGGTGCCACTTAACCATGAATCCTCAATGTCGAATTTGGCCAAATACATTAACCCCTCAACACTCCATAGGACATCTAATGCCACTCAATCATCGGCCTCCACATCATCTGCTTCCACTGCTAAATCCCTAGACCCTAAGATCCAAATTCAAAGCAAGGGATGCAGAGAATACAACATAAACACTAGCTTTTGCATTACCAAAATTCTCAAATCACCACAAACATATGGAAAGTCATGTTACAACATCGAGCCTAAGGTCTTGATTCATGTACCTCCTAGAACTACTTTCATAAAATGGGGAGACCTTGAAAAGGAAGATATTGAAGATATCTCTGAATAGATCTATAAAGACGAAGTGACACCACTTCCAGTACAACAATATGGTAAAGGTTTTTCAATGATTCAAGCTAAAGTTTATGATGGAACCAGTGGGTTAGGCTTAAACAAAACTGGAAGAAGAGAACCCTACATACCTACTAAATGGGGGAAGAATCTTGGGCTAGGGTGGAAGCCACTAAAGATTGGTTCCACTAAAACCAAATTGCCTTCAAATAAGGAAGTACTTGCTTCTAAATGTATTGAGACATCAGAGGATTCTTACAACGAATTTTATGATGAAAATGATTCCAACAACTAGGAATGGGAATCATATGCCTCTAGCACTTACGAACTTGACAACATTTTCCATGATCTAAACACACCTATCCCTAGGGTAACCGACTGTATGAACGTTAACATCTGTGACAATACCTCAATCCTTACCTTATCAATTGCTTCCCCATAATTTTCAAATACTGATGATGCCATTTCCCTAGTCTACCCACAACTAGTTGACTGGGACCAACAAGGTCCTATTATTTTGGATACCTTTGAGAACGACAAAGCTCTTGTTGAGTTCATAGGACTGAGAGAAGGAATTTCATGAGGAAACCATAAAGTTGGATTCTCTCTAGAACTTGATGTGGTGGAATACTTCAGGGAGATTACATCACCCTCTAGCCGCAAAAATAATAATAAAGAGAAAAAGGAAAGGTCTTTGGGTGAAAATCATGAGGTGCCCTCTGATCATGAAAAAGTAAAAATAAAGGACCTATTTGAAGGTGAAAACCTCTTTGAGCTACCTAAGGATGGAGGGTTGAACTTTCTCCCCGTTACACAAGAGCGATCACCAATGCTAATTAAAGAAACATAAGAGGTCAATATTGGAACACTTGAAGATCCTAAGATAGTAATATTAGCAGCTTCCTTGATAGAAGAAGAAAAACCCAACTTCCAAGCATTCTTCAGAAAATGCAGAGTTAATTTTTCCTAGTCATACGCTGACATGCTAGGGTTAGACCATGAGCTAGTCTTACATCACTTGCCATTACATCCAGATGCAAAACTAGTAAAGAAAAAACTTTGAAAAATGCATCCACAAATCACCTTGTTGGTCAAGATAGAACTAAAGAAACTATTGGATGTTGGCTTCATTAGGTCTATTGGTTATGCAGATTGGATCTCCAATCTGGTACCTATCACAAGACCAAATGGGAAAATTTTCATATGTATTGACCTCAGAGATTTAAACAAGGCATGCCCTAAGGATGAACTTCCTATCCCCAGCATCAACATGATTATGGATCTTATAGCAGGATACAAAATGTTATCCCTTATGGATGGTTTCTCCAGCTATAATCAAATTTGTATTGCTCCAAAAGACCAACGTAAAATAGCTTTCACTTGTCCCTGGGGTACCTATTTCTGGAACGTCATTCCTTTTGGGTTGAAAAATGTAGGAGCTACATACCAGCGGGAAATGACTACAATATTTCATGACTTAATGCATACCCTAATGGAGGATTATGTTGATGATATCTTGGTAAAGTCCTTAACTAGAGATGATCATCTAAAGGTTTTAGATAAGGTTTTTTAATGACTAGGGGCATACAAGGTCTGTCTCAACCCAAAGAAGTGTGTCTTTGGGGTAAAATCTAGAAAATTATTGGGATACATCATCTCACATCGAGGCATAGAATTTGATCCCGCCAAGGTAAAATCCATAATCAACATGCCGCTGCAAAAAAAATCAATCAATTAAGGACATTACAAGGGAGACTATAGTCTATTAGGAGATTCATTGCTCAACTCACTAACAAATGCAATCAGTTTCAGTACCTATTACATAAAGGGATCCCTTTCATATGGATCGACAAATGCCAGGAATCCTTTCAGAAAATTAGAGAGTATCTCCTAACATTGTCTGTGTTGATGCCACCAATAGATGGGAAGCCCCTCATATTATATATGTAACTTCAACCATAATAGCACTGGGAACGCTAATTTCTCAAAATGACCATGACGAAAAGGAAAGAGAAATCTACTATATTAGTAGGACCTTGGTGGGGTATGAACTTAACTACACTCCTATTGAATGAACTGCCTGACAGTGGTCTTTGTAGCACAAAATTTAAGGCATTACATGTTGAATCACCAAATAAGTCTGGTAGGAAAAATTGATCCACTCAAGTATCTTCTTAGTAGAGCAGCGTTAATAGGGCGGTTAGCAAAATGGGTCATGGTCCTCAGTGAATACGACATCCAATTTTTCAAGAACAAGGCAATCAAAGGACAACTAATAGCGGATCAACTCACAAATGAACCAACACAAGCAGAACATCCCCTCATCGTTGATTTTCCAGATGAGTCACTCTTCATTGTTGAGACAAGTAATGTATGGAATATGTACTTCGATGGATCCTATACCAATCATGGGTCAGGTTTTGGGGTATTTCTTGTCACCCCACAAGGTGACACAATACCAAAATTGTTCAGAATAAAATTCCCTTGTATAAATAATATTGTAGAATATGAGGCCCTATTAACGGGATTGCGTATGGCGATCAAGTGGAATATCAAAATTATACAGGTCTTTAGAGATTCTTAGTTAGTCATCAATCAAGTCAATGATGACTATGATACAAAGGATGATAAATTGACTCCCTATAAGAAAATGGTCAACAACTTCAAGCTTTAATTTGTCAACATCACCTTTTGTTAGATATCCCGCATATAGAACAAAGCAACAGACGCCATGGCAACCATTGGATCACTCTTGGATATACCTAACAACACATCACAATATGAGTTCTTAGTAGAATAACTATTGGTCCCAACTTTTGACATCCCTGAATCTAAAATGGTTTGTGATCTTGTTGGTCTCGATTCACCTTGGAACCTAGACACTTATAACTACCTCTATTCCCATATTTTACTTGATAACTTATCCAATAACCAACGTAATAACTTTATCTGGAAATCCTCTCATTATGCCATCATCAGGGATACCTTATACCGACAAGCCTTTGACAATGCCCTACTCTAATGTCTCCATAATACAATAGCACAAAAAACTTTATGTGAAGTGCATGAAGGAATTTTCGGTGCCCACTCTAGTGGTCCTACCTTAGCTAAAAATATTATGTAGTTGGGATAATATTGGACAAATATAGAATAGGAGGCATATCAATTTGTTCAAAGATGCAAAAATTTCAAGCTCATCATAATCTCATTCATGCTCCAGCATAGGAACTAAGGCCCATCACTTTGCCTTGGCCCTTTGCTCAATGGGGACTCGACCTCATGGGAAAAATTCACCCCACTTCCTCAAATGGTCATAAATTTATTATAACCACTACTGAATACTTTACCAAATGGGTAGAGGCCATCCCCCTTACCTATATTACCAACAACCAGATCACAAAGTTCATTCTTAATTATATCATTTGCCGCTATAGTCTCCCACAGTCCATAACCATGGACAATGGTCGTCCCTTCAAAAACCAATACATCCATGAACCATGTGAACAATTCCACATCCAACACCATTTTTCCACTCCCTACTACCCACAAGCCAATGATCAAGTTGAGGCGTCGAATAAAACCATCATTAAAATCCTTAAGAAAACTGTCAATGATGTTGGTTGTGACTGGAACATCCAACTCAACCCTACCTTACGGGAATATCAAACCAAAATTCATACTCCCACTAGGACCACCCCATTTTCCTTAGTCTTTGGTTTAGAGGCTATTATCCCCATTGAGGTTGAAGTCCCCTCTCTCCGAGTGTCCATGAAAGGGTTAATCAATGATGAAGAGTACAGGATATCTAGGCTACATGAGCTGAAATTATTGGATGAGCAAAGACAAAAAGCACTGACCCATTTACAAACATATCAGAACCATCTTTGTAGAAGTTACAACAAGAGGGTCCTGGTTAGACATTTTGACATCGGCGAACTAGTACTAATGCAAAATCCTAAGAACCAGGTAAACCGAGATAAACCTGGTAAGTTTGAGCCCAACTGGCTAGGCCCTTATGTCATCACAACTTCCTTCGATTCTGACGCATATCAGTTGTCTATGCCAGAGGGAGAACCATTATCTAAACCTATAAATAACTTTCATCTTCACAAGTTTTACACATAGCTTCAAATAGCTTAGTCAAAACCACAAAATACAAAAAAATTGAAAAAATGGAAAAAACCTAAAAATAGTAAAGAGAAATAATTCGTCCAATAGTGAAAACCATTTCAAAGGCGCTTTGGATAAGTACCATGGTGAAAACTTGGAAAATGGGTGCCATGTGTAGACAATCTTCACTTTGTCATTTATTATCACTTCACATGGTATTTTCACCTTCACCCATGTTAATATAATTGTCCCTCCTTCATTCCGCAACACCCATAATAAGAGTAGTTGCTAGTCCTATGGCTTGAGATTGGTTGACGCTCAAAACATACCGTGTAGAACCCCTCCTACCATCCAATCCCACATAGTACCTAACTGGGCAAAAATACCTAACACCCATTCTTGCTGGAATAAACCTCTAGATCTTTAGGATCTAACACAATTGAAAAAAAATAGTCAAAAAATGTGTCAAAAACACAAAAACGTTCAAAAATGTCAAAAATCCCAAAAACATCCAAATAATCAGAAAATGACAAAAAAAATTTGAACATTTGTCATGTCAATATTGTCATTGTCAAACTAAGTTGCCTCTACGACTAGACGTAGGCAAGGCCATTTTTCGATGTGCCCCTGAGGCATTAGGTCAGTTCCTTCTAGGTTTGTCAAATAAAACACAATAAAATCATGACTTACTCTCTGTCAAATAAAGTAAAGTCAGGTTATGTTGAACTACAAAGTCTTTGCACATATAACGTCAAGGCCATCAATCAATGAGCCCCTGAGGCCACACTAGGTCAGTCCTTTAGGGTTCATCACATTCACTATCACACACGTCAGATATCTTCAAATAAAACAAATCTTTTTTAGTCAGTCCTATCGGTCAAAGTCTGGCTGAACTATGTGGTCTCTATTTGTACAATATAGGCAAGGATTCACATCCCTCGAGGCCCTGGATGTCAGTCCTCTTAGGGTTTTTTCATGTTGTTCATATCACATGGTCATACAACGAGCGACTTGAACACAAGGTCAAAAATGACACACAATCCAACCAGTCAAAAATCGGTTCAAGATAAAGAATATCAAATCAATCATTTAAGGGTCTTCAAGATGTGTCCTTGACATCAGACTCTTTTCTATCAAACAATTTATTCAAGAGATGTAGTTCCTGAATGAATATCAAATCAATCATTTAAGGGTCTTCAAGATGTGTCCTTCTTGATGTCAGACTCTTTTCTGTCAAAAAAATTATTCAAGAGATGTAGTTCCTAAATGAACATCAAAATCAATCATTTAAGAGTCTCCACGATGTGTCCTTCTTGACATTAGACTCTTTTTTGTCAAACAATTTATTCAGGAGATGCAGTTCTTGAATCAACATCAAATCTATCAAAGCACAGACTTAAGATTCGTCAAGATGTGTCCTTGACATCAGAATCTTTCGTGTCAAATGTGGGTCTTCAAGATGTGTCCTTCTTGATGTCAGACCCTATCATGTCATATATTCAGGATGTGTCCTTCCTGAATCTCGACCTGGCAATAATCAAACTCGACATTTCAATCTTCTTTAGGATGTGTCCTTCCTAAAGAATGACCAGTCAACCTTGGCAAACAAACAAAGATTTGACACACATGTCTTGACAAGCATTTTTTTATTTTTCAATGATTTTATATGTCATGTCACTAGCCACCTCGACGAGGTCCTATGATGGATCTAGAGGAGCAACAATGTTACATGAACATATCTTGTTTTTTTATTGATTGTCTCATCTTTTTGAAATTGTCATGTTACTAGCCACCTCAAGGATGTCCTGACAATAGGATTTAGAGGAGCAATGATGTATCATGATGATTTTCTTATATTTTTAAAGATATCATGTCACTAGCCACCTCAAGGATGTCCTAGCAACAGGATTTAGAGGAGAAATGACATTTCATGACATATTTTCTTTGGTTTGTTTCTTGTGGTTTGTATCGACAAAAATACTAGGAAAAATTGGGTTCCTCGGTATGAGTCACGACAATCCTTGTCTGTGATTGTTTGTTTTTAGAAAAAGTACTCGACATTACACACCATTGGTCTATCTCATATCATGGTGTTTCTTGTCTATTGCAATAAACCACCCCATAATGACTCAAATGCAAATGCTTAGTATAGTGACAACAAAGTGATGACATATCTTTCTTTCACACTAACATAAAATAATCTTCAAGCTAACATTTTTCTTCCATCACATCAAGATGGTGTATTGTGACACAAAAATCATGTGCATTCATTACAACATTATAGTAGCATACATCTTACATCCATTTTGCATAAGGAAATAAAAATATGATATATATAGATAACACAACATATACAATGACTATATATCATAACTCACATGCATCCATTACATCATACATCAAGTGCATCAATCATAATTAAAAGCATACATCATCATCATCAAATAATAATGAATTATAAAGGAATCATCAATGCATCACATAAATAAACACATCATATAATTGTCACCAAAAATGCATCGCATATATATCTCAAAATGTGTCACAGTATAATATCCAAGATTTATATCAACAAAATGGAGCTCGTAGGCTCTATAATCATATATAGTGTCTATAATATAAAACATGTCCCTATGTTGCACTCCCACTACTCTGATGAGGAGAATAAGAAGGTGATTGATGAGGAGTGCATGAGGATCATTGTGCAGACAGGGGCCTAACATAAGGTCCTGGTCGGCAAGGTCCTATAACACTACCACTACTTTACGGTCTGTTGTGCGATTTGCTAGGGGATCTATTGTTGAGCACCTGGGAAGCATTGGGAGCCCATCTCTCAGGAGGAACCTTTTCCTCATATAAATCTCTATAGTAGTTCTCTCACTCGCCAGCTCTGACAAACTCCTATGCCATATCTGCAACTGACCAACTGCAAAGTGCAGAGAGCTCTAAAAATATTTGCTCAGTCTCCTGCCTTTGTGCCACCTCCTGATCTCTCTCCTAGTAGGCACTATCCCTCTCCAATCACATCTCGTCCCTCTCCATGACCAGAACCCTCATCTGCTCCTCAAGAGACACTACCCTAGCCCTCAAATCAGTTAGTTGTTGATCTACTGAACCCTCCTCCTGTACAAGCCTCTCCTCCACATATATATCCCACTCCTCCACATTTCGATCTTAGAGCTCTCTCTCCTCATCTCTCATCTCCACCTCAGGATAGTCCTCCACATCCTTGTATCCCACCCATAGTAAGTCCAAGGCATCCCCAACAATCTCCTCATCTCCACCAACGGCCTCCTCCTCTCCACCAATGGCCTCCTCTCCACTGACGGCCTCCTCCTTGACCCCCTCCTCACCAGCAACCTCCTCCTCTCCCTCCCCCTCAACCTCCCAAATGGGTGACAACACTCTACCCTAGCCTCTAACACCTCTTCAACCTTGTCGACCACCCCTCCCACCTCCCCCTCCTCCTCTACCATCATCCCCTCCACCTCTACCACTGTGACCACCCCCTCTACCACCATGCTGACCCTGTGGGCTGGTACCTCGGCTCTCTATAGGCACTGGTTGATCAGGATATGTATATGGCATAGGCCTATGTTGTGCCCACTAGGAATCATATGTTGTTGTCATCCCAACATCTGCAACTCCATCCCTCCATCCCCATTGTATTATTTGTAGTGCATCTATATTTACCTTCTTTTTCGCTACAAGAATCATAGGACCCCATAGCGGAACCTCCCTCGAGGATCTAGCAAACTTAGCTCAACCGCACAACACATTCTGAACCTCCCCAAACTGTCGGAGCACTCTATCTGGTAAGTGTCTCTCAATGATGTGAATGGTGGAAACAATCCTCCTAATCAAATATCATGTATGTCAAAAAAATGGTAAGTGTCAATCCGCATCCCTCCACTATGCACAGTCCATGTATGGTCTCCAAATAAACTGCACAAGTGTGTCAATATCATTCCTCCAATATCTATTATCTCAAACATGCGATTGTGTGATAGACTCGGCATACCAAAATACATATGGTGATAGATCATCTAGATGATGAATGACAGGTGGACGGAAAACAACGATGTGCTCCCACACCTAGATCATCAACAGAGTGGTCCCACAGTTCATGGACTACACCTCCCTATAATCTATGTCATGCAAATGGAAATATAAAATCACCAATAGATAGGGGCCCCATGCATATACAACTTGTCTCTCTAACATCCCAACCAACATCTCACCCCAGCCCATAGGGAACCCATGCCCTCGACGATCTAGCAATACAATCTTGACAATAAGAGTACACAACAAACAATCGATCTACTCATATCTATCTGCAAGTACATGCCATCCGATCTCATAATGCTCAATACCAAGCTGTCTGACATCCTCATACACATAATATCAGGTGATCTCACTTAACTCCTCTATGTATCATAACATACCCTCTCTCCACTGATCAAAAATCTAAGTATCATGTACACATCCTCTAATGTAACTATCACCTCTCCTGTGGGAAAATTGAAAGATGAAGTTTTTGAATGCCATCGCTCGGCAAGTGTAGTGAGCATCCCTCGGTTTGTCTGAATGTTGAGCATCTTGTCACACTTATATTAGAAGGGGTTATTCTACAAGCATCAAGGGAATATATCCAATCCTAATCAAGCATAAGAGTTGGAATCATTTAATATATTGGTCGTATGGTTACTATCAAATATAGTTTGGTCAATCCACCTGTTATGCCTTGCATAACCACCCCATCTTTTGCCTTGGTCAAAAGGGGTCCCCCTTGTTATTTTGGTCATTAGTTGTTTTTCAAATAAAGTGAGGAGTCTTGTTTTGCCAACACTTTGTTTTTCTTAAATTTCTGTGTCGCAAGCGGAACCGGAACTGAATCGGGTTCTGAAAGTTCTTTTGAAACTTGTTTTTGTTCCCATCCCGACAGTCTTTCTTTTAAATTTTTTTTTTTGTCTCTATCGGAGCCGGAGTGGGTGTTAAGTTGGTGTTTATTCAAAATTCCAAAATCAAATCCCGTTCCGCCTCCGCTTTTTGGACTTTTGTTTTAGTTAAGTTTTTTTTTCTTATGTCGGTCTTTTTGTTTTATTTTTGTTTTTGGTTTTGTTTTATGCTTTGTTGGCAAAACCGGAGACGGAACGGGAACTAGTTGGGAAATTACCAAATTTTCCAAATCGATTTTCATTCCGATTCTGCTCCCGCCAGTTTGGTTGTTGACTTTTGCTAAAGTCTTCTGCAGTAATGGGCCAGTTCTTTTTCAGTTCCGACTCCGCTCTACTGCATTTAATGCATTAATGACAGGTGCGAGGCATGTGTGAAATTTTGAATTTTACCTTAATTAGGGATTCACATATTATTATTATCATTATTCTAAAAAGATTAAAGAGCGAACATGAGTTACAGTGAAGTCTTGTGCGAGTGAACAGATTGATCGAGGGACAGTTGCTTGCCGATTGCTTCAGGTGTTTTGTCTATTTATTGGCATTCGAGGTAGGGTTTCTTATTGTTATTGTTCTTCATTTATTTATTGTTGTGTTTTTGTGTTTGCTCATGCTTTGAATCATTTTGTTTTAACGAATTCGTGGTTCTTGGTGTGTTTGCTTGAGTAGTTTCTTGCTTTATTTGTTTGTCTAGTTAATTCTTTGTTTCTTTTGCTTTTGTTTTTGGTTCTTTGTGTTTTAGGGCACGGTCGCTTTCATGTTTTAGTCATGATCACGTCGTGCTATTTTGATTTGTAGTAAGTTAGATTAAATTGAGGTTTTAAATGGCGTTAGTTAAAATTAGGGATTTACAGTGAGGTAGAATGAATTAATGGTAGTATTGCGTATTCATCTGGTTAAAATAGGAAGGGTTAAATTTGTGCCCTAGTTTTCATGTTGCGTTTTCTAGATTAGGGTTTTAAGTGCATTTCTTTAATGCCTTAATTAGGTGATTTAAAATGATGCCCTAAGAATACAGTCACCCTTGGTAATATGGGGATGGTTCTATCTAGTTCCAGGTTAGCCCCATGTCGTTTTGAAAATTGCCTAGTTTGAAACCATGAAGTTCTACATTAAATTGATGAAGTTGTTTATGACGTCATGGTCAACCTGGCCGGAAGTGGGATCAAAATCGATTTTTTAACTTGAAAAATTATGTTTTCCAAAAGGTATCAATTCCATTTCCATCCCGTCTCTGGCTCCACTTATAGTGAGAAGCCTTCCTTCAAGATAACGATAACCTAGATGGAAGCGAAATCAAAATGATCACATTTTCATTTTCAACTCCGAGCCCACTTCTTGTTAGTAGAGTTACCATTCCATTTTCGACTCCGAGCCTGCTTCTTGTTAGTAGAGTTACCATTCCAATTTCGACTCCGATCTCGATAGTGTGTTAAAAGAGACTATTTAGAATATGTTTTAGCCCGATTCTGCCTCTGATGTATACATGAAAGGTATGGTTTTAAAACATGTTTTATGATGATATTCAAAGATTTAATTAGAGGTTTTTGTGGCAAGAAAGCTAGAAAATGTCAGGAACATCAGGAGAAGTTGCTCAAAGGAATCAACCTGCAGGAACATCAAAGGCAGCGCTTAAACCAAAGAAGATCAAGCCTGAACAATTGCCTTATACATTGAGGAATAATCACCGGAGTCCCATTGTGAAAGTGAGTAAAGTAGAATCAGATTGGTCGGACATCACCGATACCAATTGGCCAATACAATTTCGAGGAGCTATATGCAGAAACCTTTGCAGAACGGGAAGGTCTAACAGGAAGGACACAAAGAATTGTTGATTCTGGCTTGGCACATATCACTGTATTTCCTTTATCAATCCAGTGCCCGGAGTTGATCTTGACAGCAGCCAGTGCCTACAATCCTGCGACTAGACAATGCATGGATTCACAAAACAATGTGATCATTGATCTCACTCCTCAGGAATTTCAAAATATATTTAATGTCCCAGATCCAAAGAACTTGGTGCAGTTGGATGAGGCAAAGGCCTTGGAGAAATATAGTAAGTATAAGGACTCCAATAAGTCTCATTTGAACAAAAAGTGGTTGAAGATAGAAAAGAAGTCTCTAAGCAAGCTTGCGGACCAGCCAAATAGGGCAGATTTCTATAAGGAGGTATCAGATTTAATCATGATGTTGTCTAGAGTTTTTGGGAAGAGAGATACATTTTGGTTCAAGGAGTGGATGTGTCCTTTCATCCAGACAATCTTAAATGGAGGCCAGCAGTTTGATTGGTTGATGATTGTGTCAAATGCTATTCATGATCAGCTAACAATTATAAGGGAGACTAAATGCTTCTTTATGACTTCTTACATTGTATATGCAGCAGCAAGGTTGGGTATTTTCCCAGGTTTGAACAGAGTGGGCATAATGGGATTCTTGGATGGATAAAAGAAAGTGTGGGAGCATTATGACCAGTTGTCTCTTTAGGTTGCTGAGACTCAGTTCAGAAGAATCAATGATGCATTCATATATGTAGTCATCAACCAATTGAATGGAGATGCAAGGTACAGGTTGAGTCAAGAATCCATGGCATTCATTATTTAATGGGGATGTTGGTACATTCAATACCCCAAATTCACATATTTCAGGTTAGCTGGTTTTGAAGGTCATCCACATCTGCTTCCAAGGTGTTGCAATAACAGAATAGTTTTGATGGAATTTGTATATCAGGATCTTGGAGTTAATGCTCGGTTTGGTTTAAAGCATAAGACAGGATGTCACAAGTTTCCCATGAAGTTGGGTGAGTATGGCTGTCAGCATCTGGTAGGAGCAAAGGTTGTTTGCAGAGAGCTGATACAGTTGAAATTTGGTTTATACACAGCTCCTAAGTATTTTGACTCGAAGGGTAAGATGTATGCCTTGTTGCCTTCGGTGTTTGACAAACATTTCAATTTGTTAGAAGACTTATGAAGTGACCGACAAGATGAGTATGATATAAGAAAGAAGAATTATGAAAGATTATCTGTCTCACTCATGTTAGAGCTTGGTATTAAAGATAACATTCCTGACACATTGGTGGATGATGGAATTGTATTGAATCCATCCTATGAAGCGAACATTGGCACCAAGAGTCTGGATCCAATTGACTGGGACAGTGAGGAAACCATTGATATTAAGCAGATCAAAAGGACAGTATTGGATAGGAGTGTGCAATGGTTAGTTCTAAGAACCAAGACTCCTCAAGGACCAGCCCCTAAAAATGGTAAGGGATACAAAAGGATCAAAAGGAAGACACCTCCTAAAGAGCCTTTGGAATTCTTTCCTCCAGACATCGAAGAGATAGAACTCGAAGCAGCAGGCGATGAATCGGAAACACAAGAAGAAGAGGCTCAAATAGGATCAGTTGTTTCAACACCAACCTTAGAAGAATCTTCTACTCAAGTCCCAGTAGCAAAGCGACAAGGTAAAGAGGCGGAAAAGGAAACTCTTTATGACATAGTTGAATCCATAAAGGGAAAAGGGGTAGAGGTTCATGATGTTGGAACAGATTTAGATAAGACTGAGTCAGAAAAAGATATGCAAGAAAATATGCCTCTAGAGGAGGATACTGAGCAGGTTTTGACACAAGAAGATCAATGGATGTTCTTTGAAGAGCCGAAAAATGATTCTTATGCAAGGGATGCAACCTTAGAGAAACAAATGAAATTGATGTCAAGGCACAAGCTGATGCTATAATGCACCAGCAACAATTAAAAGCCAAACAAATTGAAGCTAAGGCAGCAGTTGATGAAGTAGAGAGACAAAAAAGGCAACAAGAATATGAACTCAGGGTTAAAGAAGAGAATGACAAGTTGGAACTAATACACAAGATTCATGACCTTGAAGAAGAGAAGGCAAGAAACCAGAGGGAGAAAGAAATCTTGGTTGCCAAGTTAAAACTTGTTGAGGAAGCTCGCCAAAAGGAAGGAGAAGCGGAACAATTACAAAAGGAAAGAGAGGCCGAAGAGCTGGTTAAGAAACAACAACAACAACAAGCAAAGGCAAAAAAGCTTAAGGATTTGGAGGTAGAAAGACTAGAGGCTTTAGAGAAAGAGAAACTGGAAAAGGAAGCTCTAGAGGAAGAAAAATTAGAAAAAGAAAGATTGGAAAGGGAAAAAGTGGAGAGAGATCGGTTGGAGGAAGAGAGGTTGAAGAAAGAAGAGGAAGATAAGAAGATACAAGAATAGAAAGATAGGGAAGAGGCTGAAAAGCTTGTGCAGATGCATGTGGTGCAAGAATAGCAAGAGAAATCAAGGGGTGATTCTCAACCCCAGGTTAATATGTAGCCACCTTCTACCATTACTTCCTCTTCTTCTATGATGACTACTGCTCCATGTGCTCCCACTTGGCTAAAACTAGACCTGCAGAAAAGAACAGTAACACCTTCACAACCTCTCAATTGGGAGGATATGATGAAAGAGATTGAGCAAGAGAGGCCTAAAAAGAAGGCCAAGATCCTACACTCTAACAGACTCACAGAAAAAGGAGAGATTGTTGCTGAGTGTGCCATGCCAATGATAGAAAAGGAGGTAGGGGACATGCAGCTAACAGATTATCAGTTGAGTACTGTCAACTTGGGAAGGCCCACTAGGAATCAACAGATGAACCTAATTGATGTGGTGGCTTCAACAACCAAGTCAAGAATGATAAAAGATAAACAGAAGAAAGATGAGCTTAAGGCTCAGTTCGATTAATTGCATTCATTTTTGAAAAGTGTCTCCTCTCCGAGATCACAATAGGAAATGGCCATTGAGACTCCTATTTTGTTAAGCAAAAAGGAGGTAGATGATTTGGTGTAGGTAAGAGGTAAAGTATATATGGTAGATAGATGGGTAGACAAGTTGAATCGGGAGGTAGGTGAAGTTTTGGTTGAGGGTTTTGAAGTTTACAAAAGCACAGAAGAGTTGATAAGAGAAATGCAGCAGTATATTGAAGCATTGGAGAAACAAGAAGAGGAGTATAAAGAGTATAGTCAAAAATTGGAGAAAGTTAATACATTGCCTTTGACTACTCTTCTTGAACAGTCAATACTTGAGGAAGATAATAAATATTTTGTTGGAAAAATCTCTCGTATACTCTGATTCAAAGCAGATTTCTTGTATAAACATAGGAATGAGGTTCAAGAGGCTGTTAATAATCTGACTGAATTGTTTGAAGAGCTGGAGGCACTCATTGCTATCATTGTAGATGTAAATGTATTAACAAAAGAAGGCATGCCTTTGAGTTAGATAAAAGAGAAATGGGATGAAAGATTTAGAGGACTCATGCAGAAAGGAGATGATGGAGAAGATCTGATGATAGATCGACTAATGGATGTCAAAGAAGAAATAAAGGTTGCTAGAAGAGAGTTGATAAACATAAAAGGTGTGAGAGGGTTTGTTGCAGAAGAGTTGGAGCGAATTAAATTTGAGGACAGTTGGGTCGATGGGCCAGAAATAGATATATTACAGCAAGTCTTTGCCAGTTATGACGAGTTCACTACAGATCTAGCTTCACATGCATAAATTTCGTGCATGCATGATTTCCTTTTTCTTTGCATGTTGCATGCAGCACTAACAATTTTAAGGTGCATGGCATGTTTCTCTTTTGTTTTTTTTTTCTATTCTCCAATCTAACTAAATGTCTAATGTAAGAACTCGAGATCAAATCGATTTGAGTTTCCAAGAAATTTTTGTTCCTAAAAGGGTGGATGACTTAAAATAGAAGTGGAGTTCGAATTTTTTATATCTATAAATACCCTGTGGGTATCATATTGTAAAG
Organism: Sequoiadendron giganteum; assembly: GCA_007115665.2. Classification (NCBI taxonomy): domain Eukaryota; kingdom Viridiplantae; phylum Streptophyta; class Pinopsida; order Cupressales; family Cupressaceae; genus Sequoiadendron; species Sequoiadendron giganteum. The sequence goes on from CM021104.1 coordinate 614,835,260, forward strand.
GTCGGCTAATTGAGAATAAAATTGGCTTACCTGATATTAGGAGATAGAATTTTGTAGTAATTACTAAGATACATTGTTACTAGATACTTTATATTTAATAAAATTACAAGTTTACGCAATATGGTGTTAGAATTGAGTTGTTTTACTTGATAAGGTTGATAAGTTATAATCTATCTAAATGCCAGTGATTGTGCTAAAGCATGCTAGTTTCTTATGTGATGAAAGTCATTAGAAGAACCAGATTTAAGGATTATCTTGTTAGATTATCATTGAATTGAAGTTATTAAAGTCTGTTGATCTATGACCTTGGCAATGAATGGATGTGTGTTCTTTTGAAATCTTGGAGATAGTTGTGATATGTGAATAGTGGTATTAAATTAAGCACCCTAGATGCATGTAATGGTATAGTTTATTCTATAAATTGTGTTAGGCTTTGGTTTTGTGATTTGTTAGAAAATATTCATTGTTGAAGGTATATTTCTGGATGCTAGATAAATTTGATTCATACTTACTAGTTTACCCTTTGATCTATCTTTTTCTTTTGTTTGAAACCCCCTTTATTTACAAGAATGGTTGGATAAAATGAGTCATTGCTTGAATATTTTGTTACCAGCACAGGTCCCTTGAACATTACAGCTGCATGGACCAATTGAGTGACACCAAACAGTTGAGAACCAACTACCAAGACCTTGGGAGTTAGGCCACTATATGTTGTCTTTCTTTTTCAGGAGAAATAGAGTAGAAATATTTTGTTTATACGTTGTTTGTGTCATTTTCACGATCAACACCACTCTCACTACATCAAAGAATATTTGTAAAAGATAATAATTCATTGAAAGCAAGGGAAATCTAGAATTAGATGGAATGTTATAAGTTTGAATGAATTCAAGATCTTAGCATGTGCCTTTATTTATAAACTTTTGTAATATCAATTAATACTTACAATTTTTTGTTTTGTAACATTTTTTCATTATTTTCTTAAGAATTTAGCTTATTTTATGTACTATTGCATTTAGTTTCAATTTTTGTGTCTAGGTTGTATGAATATATAGTCTTTCATTAGACACTATTTTTTACTACATTAGTAATGCTCTTTAGAGTGACACACTCATTGGCATCTTCTCCCTTCTTAGGCTTCTTTTATTGTGAGGTGTGTCATTGATCATTCCTTTACGTTCATCAAACTTCTATTCCTACATGATAGTTCACCAATGCATCTTCCTCACATTTTCAATACTAGGTAGGATCATCACCTATCAGAAAGATCTTATTATAAAAGGTGTATTTTTGTCTTATGACTTATTTGAATTTAAAATATTTATTAATAATTTTTTGTTAAATTTTATTTATGATATTTTTTTGACAAACCTCTATAGTAAAATATGACAAGAATATTATCATCCAACTACGTACTCCAAAATTTCTTACAATAGATTCTCCAAAATGGAGAATCTTACCATACATAAGATGGAATTTTTTGTGAAGTATTCAAATACACTTTTTTTATATTACATTTCATTTGAAAGTAAAATTAACCTTAAGAAGTAATAAATATTGCATTTTACAGAAGAATAGGGTTCTAGATGATGTACTTTGACTCCAAGAAAGGAAAAGCTTAACTTTATTGGAAACACAAGGTATACAAAAAAGGTAGTTGATCCATCTACCGAAGGAGTGATTTTAAATTGTGAAACTAACAAAATTATAAAACCTAGACATATATTGGAAAAAAACACAACATACAAGTTTCCATTCAACTTAGGGTTGTCATGCACAAATAATTTTGCTAAATAGGAGGCTTTCTTTTTGGGACTTATAATTCATTCATAGCAATAGTTTTTGTCTTCTTTGACTTTCTCTCTCTCTCTCTCTAATATAATATATTCACTTGCAAAAAAATACATATATATTATTAGTGTATTAAACAAAATAACTTATTATATGTATATTTTGGAAAATCTAATTTTATGTAATTAGTATTTGACAAATATTTTTCATGACTTTACTAATTGAAAATTTTATTTTTAGAATATTTGTGAAAAACAAATAATTAGAAAAAAAAATCCTTTATAAAACAATATTATATTTTAATGTTTAAGTTCCTAGCCTTCAACCTCCATGTTTTGGAGACTTTTTATTGGTTTACACATAAAATTTGTTATTGTTTATATATATATATATAATTTATTTCAAATTTAAAGAAGAAAATCAACAAACCTAATAATGGGTTTGGTTGGTGATAGGTTCTAAGTCTTGATATGGTGGATTGGTTGGTGGATTTATTTATAGGATCCATGCAATGGTTACACTGTATGTTGGTAATAGAGGACATGGTTATTTGGTGGGGTGTTTTGCACTTGGGTGTCATTTCTCACAAATGGTATCGTCTTCAATGTCACTACTGGGGTTTGATAGTATGATGAAGGTGTCAAGGGGGTGTGATTAAGGGTTTGGTGGGAGTGGAACTAGAGGAAACATTGGGTTTTGGGGGAAGATATGTTGGTGGAATTCATGTCTTTTGTTGATAAGGAGATTAGAAATTAGATCTACAAAAGTGGGTGGTGATAATTTGGGAGCTAGCCAAAGAATTAGATGGTGCTTCATTAATTGGTTTGATATGGCCAATATGTTGTTGGACCCTGGCCATACTCATGGTTATCATAATGTATTTTATGTTTCACAATCATTAAGTTTCATAAATATTCTCTCTCAAGTATTAGGGTCATATCTCCTTCATGATGATCTTGAAGACATAATGCATGAATTAAAGGTCTATTGCATGATCCTTTTGGAACATTTTCATGCTTCCAAGCAACATCAATGATGCCTTTAGAAGGTCATTGAGGCTCTGGCTAAAGTTTTCAATATCTTTCTTCCTAAGGATGTTATCCCTTTGTTTTCTAATTGTTGTAATGATGATGTATTTTTGAGTGTTGAGGAGGTTTCAACAATCAAGGATATGGTGGAGTGTAAGAAAAGTTCTAACATGGGAAAGAAAAAGGCCTCAAGACTTGCTTAGGTTTCCTTTTTTCTGTCATGTGACATGGATTTCCTCGGTTCTTAGGTGTGGTAGAGTGTTAGCTAGTGGGTTTGAGGGTGTGGTTGGTATGTTTGATTTTTTTTTAGTTGGTTGGGTCTATCTTCAACATGTTGTGGTTTGATTTATAGTGTTGGTGTTGATTGTGTTGGGAGTTTTGTGGTGGTTCCAATTTATTTTTGTTCCTACCCTTCTAATTTGGTTAGAGTTGGATTGGTGCAACTTATACATGGTGTATGTTTTGTGGTGTTGTTTGTTTAGTTAGTTGGATTATATTGTAATCTAAATTAATCAAATTAAATAATCTAACAAAAATCAACCTATATTAATTAATCTAGATTAATCTAAATCAAAATTGAATTAACAAAATTAATTAATCTAAAAACAATTAAAGAACATAGAATTGGTGATCAATAATAATGAAGTATAATAATTTAATTCATATATCTCATATTAGGTGGTTTCTCTAAATGTCATAGGTAAGCTCGATATCATCATGTAATGTAAGAAAAGATGATGAAGCATGAATGTGCATACATGATTTAGGCTAACAAAATAGATCTAACTTAATCACCCTAGTTTTCAACAATATTAAAATGAAATATAGTGAAAACAAACTTCAAATGAACTCATTGGAAAGATTGACATAATCAATTATAAGTTGAATATCAATGTACCTTCAAAAATATCTCTCCTATTGTCCAAATACGTTTTCTTTCGTTGAAATAAGTCTTCTAAATTTGTTGAAATAAGCCTTCTTTTGTTGAAATAAGCCTTCTTTTGTCGAAATAAGCCTTCCTTTGTTGAAATATGCCTTCCTTTGTATTTTACCAAATTTTCTTGAGTTGAAAAAATTAAAAAAATATATATTTATATGGACAGCTTTCAGTCGACTACCTGTCGGTCAATCATGTTTCGACTGAGCAGGTTCCGACCAAGCATGTTTTGGTTGAGAGGGTCTCATCCAAAACTTGCTCAGCCGAACATATCTAGTTGGCTGCCTACTTGGCAACCAACTCACCTTTTTTCAGATTTTTCTGAAACATTCAACTTTAAGAGAGTATTTCTTCAGTCAAAATGATTTTTCTACAAAAAAGAAAAATAGGCTTGTGTAGAGCTAGGAGTGGTGAATCCAAATATATAATTTTTTAAATATTTTGATTAGTTTTAATATATTTTATTTTTAAAATAATGCAAGTAGGTTGTTCAAGTTAAAAAAGAGGTTGATTAGAAATTTAAAAAAAATATAGTTAAACATATTAATTTTTTTTTTTAAATATGGTGCACTAGAGGAGAGAGTCCTCTTCAAAAGGGGTTTTTTTTTTAAATGATAAAATAAATAGACAACAATTGACATCCCATGAAAACTATCAAATTCTGATAAGTTTGACTTTAAAATGTTATTTTTTTTATCAAAAGGCTATAAGCCTATATAATATATTAATATATATGGAATTTTAATTACAAGGATGCCAAATAACTTTAACATTGTATCTGAGATGACTGAGTTTTTCCCTAATCTCAAATTTTTTGCCCCAGACAACCATGACAAAATTTCTATTACATAGTTATCCCATATACTCAGAACAAAAGATGGCTAAAAGTGTACAATAATCTACTTTTTTCCTTCCATCAACCTGTCACAAAACATAGATAATACTTCCTATACTTATAAGACTATATATGCATATCATCATTTACACTATAGCCAACTACGGAAAGTGCCATTATTGATTTTCACCCCCAACTATAGGGCATTGCACTGATTTTTCACCAATTTCTATGTGAGCAACATCATTAGCCCAATTGGTTGACTGTGAGTGAACTATGATGTTGATATTAGGAACAAGTTGAGGGAACTTTGGTTGATTTTCAGGCACACACTTGTGAGTTCAAAGTATGGATATTGCACGATACTTCCTTTTAAACTTATTGATTGTATTATCTCCCAACTCAAAATGATATTTAGCAAGTTCTCTATACAGATGTCCAGAACAATCCAACTTAATTGACATCTTAATTGCTTCAAGGAGCTCTACATATTTATGCTTGTGAACCAGTTAGTGTCTTGGAAAGAGTCCTCCTAAATATGCTTCACCATTCCACAAATCATATGCTTGAAAAATTTGAAGAAAAGCATTATTCTCTATAAAAAATTCATTAATTGTCTTTATTGCAATGCTTAATACCATTTGATAATCATTCACCAAGTCAAGCAAATTTGAGATAAAGATTGATACCAGATTTGAAGGAAAAATTATCCTCTGAGTTTGCGGGCATATAATTTCCTCACCAATTATAGACTTTATACAGCTGCAAAGAGATGGGTAGCTTACCTTGAATGCTTGTTGCAACTATTCCTTTTCTATGGTGCCAAAGAATGACAGCTCCCATGGTTGCACTTGAAATCTTTCCTTGTATTTCCTCGGAAGATACTCCATAACAATAGGAAAAACCAACTCAAAGCATAATCCAAAAAATACTATGTCAATCACAAGTCTTCCACACCACCGGGTGAAGGAATTAAAGGCCCGAAATCTATATGAAAGCGCACTCCTTACCAACCACAAAATGAGTCTAGGTAAAGAAAAACATCTAAGCGGTAGCACAAAATACCCCGCTAACTATATAAGAATGCATTCCTTAGAAGCCATAGTTATGAAACTAATAAAAGGAAAACATTAAAGAAACGACACAAATTGCCACTCAAACAATGCCTCTATAAATAGCAAACCGGCCCATAGAATTATTCCACTCAATAGACTCAAGCTTTGAAAGAGTCGAGAGCAAGATACAATAGATTATCCTTTAGCATCAGAGAACACACTTGAGTTGTGAATGTAGGACTACAAAATTCCTTTCATAATAAAACTCCCAGTACTAAACAAGCTTAAGTCTGACACCTCATGCTTAAAAACTTATCTCCTTATTATGAATTTTAAACCTTTGTGCCTTTTTCTTGCACAATAACACACACATTATCATTTAAAAAGATCATAATCCTTTGCACACCTGATGAAATTTTTTCCATGCTCCAAATATTTTGATTAGTACCGAGATCCCTTGAAGCTTATACACTAAAACCAGTGTTAAGTGTGCTATTATGTTGAAGCACATGGAACCTAACATATATATTTGTGCGAGCCTTACAGAGAATAAAACAATCCTTTTCTTTTTGGATTCTTGTTGAAAAATGAAGGTAATATTGTAGTTAAAATTTGTAAAACTATGAGACTATAGATTTAATTAAGTGTTATTTGTCACAATTCTTTATGTATGATTAATTTGTTTAGGTCAATTTTACCAATTGTAGAAAGAGACGGAAGATTGTAGAAGAATGAGACGAGAAGACAGAAGTGACACAACATATACGTGGAGAAACCCTTTCAAGAAAAAACTCCACCAGAATCAATAGTGCTTGTATTATTTAACCTTAGAACAATATTACAATAATACTATATCAATCCTTGATTGATATGCTTCCTTTCCTTTAACAATCCTTCTTCACAACTTGCAATAAACTCTCATACACTCGCTTCAATTCATAGACAATAATGAGCATGTAAAACTCATAAGAGTTATACAATACAAGAGCATAAACCTCCTCAAAAAAATCTATGTCTAGATTGGGAAAGTAGAGTTCCACAATGTAATTTGAATTCAAACCAAAGTCTTCCTCAATTTAGGTGCTCCAAACTGAACACTTAACTAAACTTTGGTCAAGAAGATATCTTATAAATATCACCTCAAATTTGGCACCCAAGAATGGGCCCACTTGACTAAACCTTATAAATATCTTCTCATGCAAAAGGTGTTACCTAAAATATGCCAACTTGGGTGCCCAAGGTGGACCCAAGTCAATCTTAGTTAACTAAAACATATCTCTCCATCCATTCATGCAAACAACATGCATGATTGATCATCCCCACTTAAGTGAAAGTATCCACTTGTTATATGTCATGTAACTGAAGTCATTATTCATGAAACTCAAGTCAACTAACATGAAACTCAAATCAACTAGCATGCAACTCAAAGTAACTACATGCAACTCAAGTCAACTAGCATGCAACTCAAAATAACTACAAGGAACTGAAGATAACTAAATCATAATTGAACTAAATTGAACTAAACTGAAGTGATACTGAACTGATACTGAATTGAATTGATATTGAACTGATAATGCCACTCCACTCATGTAAATATCAATCCCTATTTTTTAGGAACAAGTCATGCATTATTGAAGTGTTATCAATCCTCTAAATAGTTAACTGAAGCAAGGTGGGTTCCACCTTCCATGTGGGTGCCACATGTCCTCCTATCTTGTAGGATCTCTTCCTAGACGTCCCCACATGTTCCTATTATTTATGAATAATTACAAATGTCAATTTACATGTTCATTTCATTTGAATTTAATCTCTTTCTAATCCTCGTGTTGGGGAACTCTTTCCAAGGACTTTAGAGATACATGAAATATGTTTAGGATTTCAATTAAATGGCATCCTATTCCCAACATTCTCCCACTTGACATTATACATTGCAATTATTCTAAACAAGGAATCATTATTACAAATCAAGTACATGACTCAAGGCCAATGGCCTTCCTGCACCAAGATAACTTATCTATAGGAACTAGTTTCGTAAGATAATGTACAACATTGATCAAAGTCTCAACTTTCTCAATCAATATCTTCTCACTCTCAACCATTTCTCGCACAAAGTGATACTGAACATTAACATTCTTAGTACGAACGTGATACATAGTATTTTTGACTAAACAAATAGCACTTTAACTATCACATTCAAGTCTAATTTTATTGCAATTAAAACCAATACCTTTCCCAAGTCTCTGTAACCAAACTGCATCTTTAGAGGCATGTGTAGCAACCATGTACTATGCTTTTTTGTTGTACAAAGCAACTGTGGTCTGCCTCTTACTCATCCAACTAACTACAACTCAAAACAAAGTAAACACATAGCCACTTTTCGACCTCCAAATATCTAGGTCTCCTGCCCAATCTAAATCAACAAAACACTATATGTCTAATGATCTATGCATAATATCAATATCACTAGCACCGTGATAAACCAAATAGTAATCAGAAGTACCTCCCAAATATCTAAACACCCTCTTAACATAAGTCTAATGTTCCTTACTAGGGTTAGACATAAAATTACTTAGAACTCCCACTGCTTGGGCTATATTTGGTCTTGTACAGACCGTTGCATACATCAAACTACTAACTGCACTAGCATATGGAATTTTAGACATTTCCTCATGATCAAAATCAGATTTAGGAACCATGTCTAAACTTAACTTTGTGCCAACTGGTAAAGGAATATTAATTGATTTACTATACTACATGTTAAACCATTTCAAAATAGTATCAACATAGTTTATTTGACTTAAGCAAAGCTTTATGTTACCTCTATCTCTTTTTATCTCCATACCAAGGATATACTTTGCAGCCCCTAGATCTTTCATCTCAAATTCACTAAAGAGTTGTGCTTTCAATTCTTTGATCATTACCTTTTTGTTACCAATAAAATACATGTCATAAACATACAAGATAATAATTAAAATTTGATCATCAATGAATTTTATGTAAACACAATGATCTTCCTCACTCCTAAGATTACCATTTTTTAATGCAAAGGCATCAAACTTCTAGTACCGCATTCTAGGTGACTGTTTCAATCCATATAAAGATATCTTTAACCTGCAAACCAATAATTCTTTTCCTTTTACAAAAAAACCACCAGGTTGCCTCATATAAATCTCCTCATCAAGATCCACATGTAAGAAAGTAGTTTTCACATCCATTTGCTCTATCTCAAAATCATGAGCAACAACAATAGATACAAAAAATCTAATAGAAGTTAATTTAGCAACAGGTCAGAAGATTTCATTAAAGTCAACTATGTCTCTTTGGGAGTAGCTTAATCTAGCCTTATACCTTTCAAGATTACCATCTACTCCAATTTTATTTTTAAAGATCCATTTACAACCAATGGCCTTTCTTCCTTCAGGAAAACTCTCAAGATCCCATGTGTCACAAGTATCCAAAGAAACCATTCCTCATGCATAGCTTGTGACCAAATCTTGTTCTCATCTGAATACAAAGTTTCCCTATAAGATCTAGGTTCATCATTAGTACTCAGCAAAGCAAATATACAATAGAAATCAGGTGGGCTATACCTATCAACAGGATTTTGTTGTCTTGTGGATCTTCTCAAAGAAGGTTCTTCTTGTTCCTCAATATGCTCATTATGAGCATCTATCTCAAAACTTTATGAATTATCCTCATCCAATCCATCCAATTGTTCTTCAACAAGTGCATCTTCATGCTTCTCGGTTTTTGTCTCAAAATACACTGTTTGAGAAGTATTTTTTCATTTGGTTGTTCTTCTCTTGTATAGGATCTAAATTCCCTGAAAATTACATCTCTAGATAAAGTAATTTTTTAGGTTAGAGGATTCCAAAGCTTGTAACCTTTTACATTTTCACCATAACCTATAAATTATATGCATTTCTATGCTTTTGGATCCAACTTAGACCGATTTTCTTTAGGCACATGAACAAAAGCCTCACAACCAAAGATCCTTAAATGTGCAACACTAGGTTTCCTACCTAACCAAATTTCATAAGGGGTTTTATCTTCAATATATGAACTAGGACATTTATTGATTAAATGAAAAGAAGTACTTATAGCCTCATCCCAAAGGCACCGATCTAGCTTAGCACTACTTAACATACTCCTAGCTCTTTCCATTAAGGTTCGGTTCATCCTTTCCACTACTCCATTTTATTGAGGTGTATATGGAGCAATTTTCTATCTCACAATTACTGCATGCTTACAATAATCATCAAATACCTTAGAATAATATTCACCACCATTATTTGATCTCAACACTTTTATCTTATGATCTGATTGTTTCTCAACTAAAGCCTTGAATTCTTAAAATTTATTGAACACATCATATTTGTTATGCATAAAATAGATCCAAGTGTATCTTGAGATATCATCAATAAATGTGACATAATATCTATATTTTCCAATAGAGTCAATATCCACAGGACCCATAACATCTGAATGAATAATCTCTAATAATCTTTTAGCTTTATTTGTTCCATTAAGAAATAAAGATCTAGATTTCTTTCCAAACACATAATGCTTAAAAAAATCATTTTTTCCAATATTATAATCAGGAATACTGTCAACCAATTTCTTATTAAGAATGGTCCCAAGACCTTTATCACCAATGTGGCCCAATCTATGGTGCCACAACATACATGTATTTTTAGTTTCAGGTACATTGGTTGATTTATTCAAATTGGAGGTATTAAGCTTAAACAAAGTCCCAATCCAAGATCCTTTAGCAACCACCATATTCCCTTTCACCAATCTGCAACCACCTTTGTCAAATGTCAAATTCATTCTAGAATCATTGAACTTAGATACATAAAGTAGATTTCTAGAAAGTCCTAGAAAATGTAAAACATCATTAAGGGTCTTAACCCTACCATCATTGAAACACAACTTTACCTCTCCTTTTCCCACAATCTTTGGTGTGCTATTATCTCCAAACAAGACATTCCCTCCATCATATACAATATACTTAGTGAACCAATCCTTGTTAGGAGTCATATGATAGGAGCAACCTGAATCAATAAGACAAGAGCCATCACTAACAGTATTAGATGTAATGATCAATGCATCATTACCGTCATCTAAGGATTTCTCTGTAGAAGCATCCAAAATATTTTTCTTGTTCTTACAATCCTTCTTTACATGTCCCGGTTTCCCACAGTTCCAACACTTTACCTTATTCTTACCAAGGGTTTTAGACCATCCTTTAGACTTACCCTTTCCTTTCTTGTCTCCCTTAAGTTCCTTTTCCTTAGGCCTACCTCTTACAAACAAGGCATCTTGGGATCCTATTTTATACTTCCTCCTCATCTCCTTTGATAGGAGAGTAGGAATTATATTTTCAATCTTAGGATCTACACCACCACCAATGATAGCAACAATTAAATTTTCCCAAGACTCTGGTAAAGAAAAAAGTAACAAAATGAATTTATCTTCATCTTCTAGATTTACATCTACAGATGCTAACTGACTTAGAATCAAATTGAAATCATTTAAATGAGGTGCAACATAATCACCATATTTCATCTTTAAAGAATACAACTATCTTTTCAGATACAACTTATTAGTAAGAATTTTGGTTTGATAGATATCACCTATCCTCTTCCACAATTTATATGTGGTATCTTCATCTGAAACATTCAAGAGAATAACATCAACAAGACATAATATTATGGTCCCTCTTGCCTTCTTATCAAGCTTAGCCCAATCCTCATCTGACATTGTTGTAGATGGCTTTGTCTAATTACAAACCACTAACCACTGATCTCTCTCTTCAAGGAGATCCTCCATTTTTAGTTTCCACATCTCATAATTAGATCCATTGAATCTTTCAATATCTAGACGAGTAGTACTCATTGTAACACACTTCTTTTATAAATCTGCAATAACACAATAGTAAAAGCTCCCACTACAGCCAAAAAACCTTCAAAATTTTAAGAGAAAGGCATCCCAAACCCTAACCAACCATTAGCTCTAATACCAAATGTTGAAAAATGAAGGTAATATTGTAGCTTAAAACTTGTAAAACTATGAGACTATAAATTTAATTAAGTCTTCTTTGTCACAATTCTTTGTGTATGATTAATCTGTTTAGATCATTTTCACCAATTGTAGAAAGAGACAAAAGATTGTAGAAGAATGAGATAAGAAGATAGAAGTGACACAACATATACGTGGAGAAACCCTTTTGAGAAAAAAATCCACTAGAATCAATAGTGCTTATATTATTTAACCTTAGAAAAAGATTACAATAATACTGTATCAATCTTTGATTGATATGCTTCCTTGCCTTTAACAATCCTTCTTCACAACCTACAATAAACTCTCATAGAACTCCCATACACTTGCTGCAATTCATAGACAATAATGAGCATGTAAAACCCATAAGATTTGTACAATACAAGAGCATAAATCTCCGTACAAAAATCTACGCCTAGATTGGGCAAGTAGAGTTCCATAATGTAATTTGAAGTCAAACCAAAGTCTTCCTCAATTTAGGCACCCCAAACTGAACTTTGGTCAAGAAGATATCTTGTAAACATCACCTCAAATTTGGTGCCCAAGAATTGGCCCACTTGATTGAGCCTTGAAAATAACTTCTCATGCAAAAGGTGTTAACTGAAAGATGCCAACTTGGGCGCCCAAGGTGGACCCAAGTCAATCTTAGTTAACTTAAATATATCTCTCCACCAATTCATGCAAAGATTATGTATGATCGATCATCCCCATTTAACTGAAAGTATCCACCTATTATCTATCATGCAACTGAAGTAATTAGTCATGCAACTCAAGTCAACTAGCATTCAACTCAAAATAACTACATGCAACTAAAGATAACTGAACCATAACTGAACTAAATTAAACTAAATTGAATTGAACTAAACTAAACTGATATTGAACTGATAGTGCCACTCCACTCATGTAAGCATCAATCCCTAATTTTTAGGAACAAAACATATATTACTAAAGTGTTATCAACCCTCAAAATAGTTAACTAAAGCAAGGTGGGTTCCACCTTCCATGTGGGTGCCCCACGTTCTCCTATCTTGTAGGAGCTCATCTTGGACATCCCCACATGTTCCTATTATTTAAGAATAATCACAAATGACAATTTACATGTTCATTTCATTCGAATTTAATCTCTTTCTAATCCTAGTGTTGGGAAACACTTTCCAAGGACTTAGGAGATACATGAAATATGTTTAGGATTGCAATTAAATGAAATCCTATTCCCAAAAATTATGTACTATTTCCCATTTCTATCCCCATTGATAACTTGTATGAACAAGAATTATACCCAATTTAGATAGACCCACTTGAAGCAGAGTAAACATATTCATGCTTAAAATGATAAAGTTGGTACAACATATTCGTCCCTAAGCATATGAACCAATCCAATGAAAGATTGATAACATCATGTATAGTCATTTCACTTATTTCCTGACACGTGTGAATGACTATCTGAAAAAAATTGGCTTGCATAGTTGGACTACCCTAGCAACCTTATAAGCTAACTTTCCACAATCCCCTGCCTCATCATATCCTGTATAATTCACCTACTACTTAGACCCTTACTTACTCCATCGTGGCATCCAACCCTTTAATTAAAAAAAATTCTTCAATTTTAGGATGAAGACTCCCTAAACTAGCAATGTACATTATATCTTCTTCTGCTTGATCACAACCTAGATTAGCAAGACAATTTTCTAAGGTGTTACCTTCTCTATAGGTGTGAATTATTTGAAAATGCACCATTTTATCCAGCAATGACCAAATTTGTTTTACAATGCAACCCAACTTCCAATTGACCATTTTTTGCTCTCTACATGCATTTAACAGAATCAAAGAGTTGCCTTCAATTTGAATATTGGAGATCTTAAAACTGATTACTAACTTTAAACCTTGTAATAAAGCTTGTGCCTTTGTTGCATTACTAGATCCATTTTTTTAACTTAAATGACTTAGCACACAACACCATACCTTTATAATATTTGATGACCACCCCTACCTTGGATGATTTTGGATTTCCTCAAGCTTCTCCATCAAAATTCAATTTAAACATACCAATGTTGCAAATATGGATGTGTTTGGTGGTATTCTCATTAATGTTTTCATTGGTGTCAACACAATTCAAGTTAATTGCAGATGGTACTTGTATAGTTGAGATACTGTAGAAGTTCTTAGAGTACATGGAGTTGTATTTATGAATTTGTAGTTATGTTTTTGTCAAATTCTTTTGAGAAAATTTGAGAAATAATGAAGGCAGTATTGAAGTGTGTGTTCTGAGTGTGCTCTAGTATTGTCCTCTGCATTTATTTTGTGTTGATCCTATGCCTGTGTGTATTTATAGGTGTGTTCATAAGCTTCAATGGATAATATATTTTTATTTTTAGCTTTTGGTTCGATGGAGATTAAAATATGTGTTCGTCGATGTGTGAACTAGTTTGGCAGAACTATTTGTTCATGGACTGGGAGAAATATTTTGGCTCCGCGGTCTTTTGGTTTGTGGTTTCAGATCTTGCAGATATGGGAAATTTTTCTTTTTTATGGTTTCTATGTTGTAACAAATGTGCTCGAGATTTGGCACTTTGAAAGACTTGCTCCAGAGCTCCTGTGTGTTGCTAGTTGGTCCAGTTGGACTGTTAAAGATTTTTCTATGAATGAAGTTTGTTATAGTTGTTGCGGATGCACCTGAAGTGTTCTCAGAGATGGTAAAATTTCTACTGAAGCGTGTTGAGTGATCCATGTGTGACCATTTTGTTGGTGATGCACTTACTTCAAAGATCATTGGTGTTTTCATTAGGTTTGGCTGACCTGGTGTCTAAACATTACATTAAAATTTTACATCAAATTAAGGAAGCGTGTGATTGATCCAAGATGTTGTTTAGGTCCTAATTAAATGTTTGATTGGTCCTCTCTCATTCTTATACACCATGGGAATGTTGAGTAGCTGACCTAATTTGAATTTATAATTTGAAATCCATCCACAAATCAAGCAAGCAAGTGAAGTGTGCAAACAAGTGTGAAAAACAGAGTGTGTAAGATCGAATTAAGGCAGCAGTACTTTAAAGTGTTGGATTTTTGACAGTAGTGAGTTGATGGTGTCTACAATATTTTGATCAAGCTACGAATGTGTGGAACCCTTGTGGTGGATCTTTATCTTTTTTCATTTTTTGTAGGCAGTGAGCCTCCTTCTGGATAGTAAGTCCCTTTTAAGGTAGTGAGCCCTTGTATCTGGGTAGTGAGCCTTTGTATCTGGGCAGTGAGCCCTCTGGCAGTGAGCCTTTATATCTGGTATTGCACTATTACTATATTTTTAGCTAATCCTCACCATGTTTTTTCCCTCATTGGGTTTTCCACGTAAATATGGTGTCTTTGGTGTTTTCTTTTTGTTCTCTACATTTCATGTTCACACTAAATAATAGATTGAAGTTAAAGTGGAATTGATTAAGGTTAGAAGTGTTTTGATACAACTGATTCACCCCCCTCTTAGTTGTCTTGTTCATTTCAACAATTGGTATTAGAGCTTTGGTTCCTTGGTGAAAAGCTTAACCACTTGAGGTGGATTAGATGGCGCACAAGTTGCAGATCCCTATTTTTTATGGAGTTGATTACAGTGACTGGAAAGAACAGATGAGAGGTTATCTAGTTTCTCTTGGTTTCAAGACCTAGAAAGTTGTGGAGACAAAGTATGTTATACCATATGGCGGTCCTTCCTCTACTGATTATATTGCGGCTTATGATGAGAATGAAAAGGCAAGGTATGTTGTCTTCAATGCTCTATCTAAAACTAAAAGGATAAAATTTATTCCTTTAGGCACTGCTCATGAAGTTTGGGAAAAATTGAAAGACATTTAGGAAGAAAATGATAGAGTAAAATTATTAAGGAAACTAACTGCTAAGCGAAGAATTCAGAACCTGAGAATGGAGGAAGGTGAAGATATTGCAAGCTATTATTAGAGAGTTAAACTTATAGCAACTAAAATCAAGAATCAAAGTGGTACCATGTCAAATGAAGATATAATTGAGAAGATATTGATGACCCTACCGGAGAATTACAGTGACAAAGTTTCTGCTATTGAAGAATCATATGATTCAAAGACATTTACTAAGGACCACCTATTTGGTATCTTGACTGCATTCGAGATGAGAAAATTTGCAAGAGATAAGGAGAAGACTAAAACAACCTTTAAAGCAATGAAGATAGGAAATGACTCAGATGATGGTGATTCAGAAGAGTTGGAAGCAAACTTCACAAGGAAATTGAAGAAAGGTACTGGTAAATACAAAGGTAAGTTGCCCTTTAAGTGTTTCAATTGTGGAAATATTGGTCATTATGCATCAAGATTTCCTAATAGAGCTACACACAAGAATATTAAGGATAATAACAATAATCACAAAGACAAAAGGGATAGGAATTTCAAGAAATTGTATTATGTCAAAGAAGATGCAGGAATTTTTGATGATGAATATGAATTTGAGGAGGATAAAGATGAATGCTTATTTCTTACCCTAGAAAATAAAGTTCTATCTACTAACCATGGAAGATGTGCAAATGAATTTGGTTCAAAGAGCAAAAAGGATGAAACAAAAGGTACTCTGGTGACTGCTTTTCATGCTAGACAAGATGAAGACTTTTGGGTAATTGATAGTGGGTGTTCAAATCATATGACTGGAGATAAGAGTAAGTTCACAAAACTTTAAAATTATGATGGAGGAATAGTTATGTTTGGAGATGACTCTGGTGCTAAGATTATTATTAAAGGAACAATTACTTTTGATGGGAAACATAGTACTGATGATGTCTATTATGTTAAGGATTTAAGGCATAATCTTAAGTGTCGTACAAATGTATAGCAAAGGTTTTAAGATTGTGTTTCAAGATAACACTTGTGAGATCAGAAAGGATTCAAAACTATGGTAGTAGTTGGAAGAAGAACTCATGGAAACATCTATCAACTTAAAGGAGGTGATGGTCAGTGTTTTATTTCTCAGAATAATGAAAGTTGGCTCTGGCACTAGAGGATGGGACATGTGAATTTTGACAATATGATCAGGATTAGTTTTAGGGACATTGTTAGAGGTCTTCCTAGAATCATAAAGACTTCAAATTCAATTTGCAGAATTTTCCAGTTGGGAAAACAAATAAGAACTCGTTTTAAAGGAAAGGAACAATAATCTATCGAAATGTTGGAATTAATTCATATAGACCTTTGTGGTCCTACAAGAACAAGAAGCCTTAATGGTGATAGGTACTTTATGCTCTTGATTGATGATTACTCTAAAATGACATGGGTTACATTCCTTAGAGAGAAAGCTCAGGCACTTGATAGATTCAAGGTATTTAAGGCAAGAGTAGAAATTGAAGCAAACCTGAAAATCAAATGTTTAAGGTCTGATAGAGGTGGAGAATTTACATCTGGTGATTTGAATGCATTATGTGAAGAAAATGGTGTAAAGAGACATTATTCTACTCCTAGAACCCCTCAACAGAATGGAGATGTGGAAAGGAAGAACCACATTGTTCAAGAGGCTGCCAAAATTATGATGAAAGAAGCAAATGTTCCTAATATGTATTGGAGAGAAGAAATCCACAATGTTGTCTACATTCTTAATAGAGTTTAGATAAGAGGTAACAGTACTAAGACTCCTTGTGAGTTATGGACTGATAAGACTCCTATTGTTAAATACTTTAAAGTATTTGGAAGTAGATGTTACATTAGAAGAGATGATGAAAATCTTGAAAATTTTGATGCTAGATATGAAGAAGGAATTTTTCTTGGATATTCAAATAACAACAAGGCTTATAGATGCTTTAATAAAAGACTGAGAAAAATAATTGAAAGTGTTAATGTAAAGGTTGATGAAGCTATGTATAGACCAGTAGAAATAAATGAAGTTTAATTTGATGACCCTATCCATGGGGAAGTGCAAGAGGAAGAAAAGGAAGAGAAAGAACAAAGTGATGAAGAGGAGATTTTGGAACCTACACCTAAGACTCCTAAATATGTACAAGGAAATCATCCAAAGGAATAGACAATTGGAGACATAAGTGAAGGAGTGAAGACAAGAAGCAAAGTGGTTGAGTTAAACTTGTGTTTACTATCTAAGATATAACCTAAGACTGTGAGTGAAGCATGTAATGATGAAAGTTGGGTTAGAGCAATGAAAGAGGAACTACAACAAATAGAGAAGAATGAGACATGGGAATTAGTCCCTAGACCTGCAAACAAGAATGTAATTGGTTCAAAATGGGTATTCAGAAATAAGCTGAATGAAGATGGTGAAGTGGTAAGGAATAAAGAAAGACTTGTAGGCAAAGGATATTCACAGGTTGAAGGAATAGATTTTGAAGAAAAAATTTCAGCTATAGCAAGAATGGAGGCCATTCAGATGTTCTTGGATTTTTTAACTAATAAAGACTTCAAAGTGTATCAAATGGATGCCAAGTCTGCATTTTTGAATGGAGAACTGGAAGAAGAATTATATATGGAGCAACCTGAAGGTTTTCAGCTATTAGACAAATCAGACATGGTTTGTAAGTTAAAGAAGGCACTTTATGGACTTAAACAAGCTCCTAGAGCTTGGTATGCAAGATTGGATAGATACTTAACTAAGCAAGGTTTCAGCAAAGGGTCTGCAGACAACAATCTTTACTTCAAGGTTGAGAAAAACAAAATGTTGATAGTTGTGTATATTTTTATGACATTATCTTTGGTGGAAATGAAGGTATATGTAAGAAACTTGTAGAAGAGATGCAAAAATAATTTGAAATGTCTATGATTGGTGAGTTGAATTTCTTCCTTGGACTTCAAGTAAATCAAACTAACAAAGGGATATTCATTTCATAATCTAAGTATGTTAAGGAATTGTTAAAGAAGTTTGGAATGGATGACTCCAAACCGATCTGTACCCCTATGGTAACTGGATGTAAGCTAAGTAAGCATGATGAATCTACTAAATTTGATCAAAGCATGTACAAATCCATGATGGGTGGACTGTTGTATCTTACTGCTACTAGACTGGAAATCATGCATGTAGTATGTTTAGAACCCAAGGAAGCACATGTTATAGCTGTGAAGAGGATATTTAGATATCTTAAGGGAAATCCAAACTATGGGCTATGGTATTTGAAGGACAATGGTTTCACATTAAATGCCTACACTAATGCAGATTGGGTTGGCTGTGTAGATAATTGAGGTCTACTCCTCAAGGGGATTAGAGAAGTGCATTGTTGTAGTATGTGATGTGGGTGTACTCCTAAGGGGGAGTGAATAGAGATTTTTATGGCAAGAGATTTTCCTTTGCCATTGATGTCAAAGGGGAGAGAGAATCATGTGAAAAATTTGTGCTTGTGCAAGTTTTCACTTCTAAAGATCGTGTATGTTATCTTTGATGGTTTTTCACATCATGTGTTGCCATTAATGAAAAAGGGGGAGATTGTTGCAAAGGGGGAGATTGTTGCAAGTATGGATGTGTTTGGTGGTATTGTCATTAATGTTGTCATAGATGTCAACACAGTTCAGGTTGATTGTAGATGGTACTTGTATAGTTGAGATACTGTAGAAGTGCTTAGAGTACATGAAGCTATATTTATGAAGTTGTAGTTGTGTTTTTGCCAAGTGCTTTTAAGAAAATTTGAGAAACAATGAAGGCAGTATTGAAGTGTGTGTTCTAAGTGTGCTCTGATATTGTGCTCTGCATTTATTTTGTGTTGATCCTATGCCTATGTGGATCTATAGGTGTGTTCATAAGCTTCAATGGATAATATATTTTGATTTTTAGCTTTTGGTTCGATGGAGAGTAAAAGATGTGTTCACCAGTGTGTGAACTGGTTTGGCATAACTATTTGTTTATGGACTGGGAGAAATGTTTTGACTCTGTAGTCTTCTAGTTTATGGTTTTAGATCTTGCAAATCTAGGAAATGTTTCTTTTTGATGGTTTCTATTTTCTAACAAATGTTCTTGTGATTTGGTGCTTTGGAAGACTTGCTCCAGAGCTCCTATGTGTTGTCGGTTGGTCCAGTTGGACTGTTGAAGAGTTTTCTATGAATGAAGTTTGTTATAGTTATTGCAGATGCACCTGAAGTGTTCTCAAAGATGTAAAAATGTCTGGTGAAGTGTGTTGAGTGATCCACATGTGATCATCTTGTTGGTGATTCGTGTACTTCAAAGATCATTGGTGTTTTCATTAGGTTTGACTGACCTGGTGTCTACACGTTACATTAAGATTTTCCCTCAAATTAAGGAAATGTGTGATCGATCCAAGATGTTGTTTGGGTCCTAATTAAATGTGTGATTGGTCCTATCTCATTCTTATCCACCACGGGAATGTTGAGTAGCCGACCTAATTTGAATTTATAATTTGAAATTGAAACGAAAAACAACAATGTGGAAATGCTTTCCTACCGCTAAAACCACATAGGAGAAGTGCAAATACTAGTTTTAAAAACTTCATACACTTAAGATGCACACATATAAGATAACAAGAGTAGAAGAAATAAAGCATACAAACAAAGAAGACAACAAATTTATGTGGGAAAACCCTTTCGGGAAAAAACCCACCACACACCAAGAGCAATCACTTTGTATTACAGTAAAACATTTACATACAAAGTTAGCAGACCTCTCTCAGAATTCCTTCTCTGTATTACAATGCTATTGCAGCATACAATGAAAACCAGACTCACCGTCACCTTTTTGTGACTTCTTACAATACATTCAACTGTTACAAGTCTTACACAAATTATTCAATCAACCAACCAATCGGGTGTATTTAATTACACCTGTATTTGATAAGCAAATATGATCACTTCCTATCCAAGTCCCCCTGCAATCACCCATTGAGCCACCCAGCCATTTAATTCCATTTTCCATAGTCGGATCCTATCACCCGTTGAATCGAGCCTTGCAATTAATGCTTTCACCGCTCCAAACTTCAGCCAATCAATCGTTGATAACTCACCACGTGTTGTCTTTCCATTCATTCACCACTTTTAGTCAAGTCAAATAAGTCAAACTATGTCCACGAGCTCTTTACCGCACCAAGCCAAAAATACCATTGCACCACTACCAAGCACTGTGAAGACTTCCACAGTATGGTGGTGCCACTGCCCAACCATGAGGCTAAGCAAATCCTCCCGCGGTATGGCGGTAACCGCCTATGTTGACCGTCAAACCCACCGCACTACTATGCCCCGACTGCAAGACCTCTGCGATAAGGAGGTAAGCAACTCCACTGACCACCATAGCTTACCACACCACTGCGACATGGCCAAAATGCCATCACGGTATGGTGGTAAGCGTTCTTTACAAACTGTGACCCTTCACCGCGCTACCGTGCCTCCTTCGAGCAGCCCCCATGGTAGGGAGGTAAACATTTCGTTTGACTGCCCAGAGTACCGCCAGTGAAGCAAAGTGACTTTGCGGTATGGCGGTAACACCGCCCAATCGCCAGACCAAACAAAGAGGCCCGCAATAAGGTTGTAAACCATGCAACCATGTCTCTAAGAACTGTTCCCCATGATAAAGCAGTAATGACCAAAACATAAGGTATTTCTCCAAGTCCTTTTTAGAGGTTCAAGCCAGAAGTTGAGGTACCTATTTCCAACAAACTCCCACTTGACGAAGACTTCCTGGCTTCCACTAGAATTTGAATTTACTGACGGTCACAAGCCCCAAGGCCCGTTGAATTTGTGCACCATCTGAATTTGTTCATGCTCACTGGCTTTGTTAATGCATCTGCAACATTCTTCAGAGTATCCACCTTCTCTAAGGAGACCTTTCCATCCCCCACCATATCTCTAATGAAGCGATACTACACATCAATGTGCTTCATCCTGGCATGGAAAGTAGGATTCTTCGCCAAAAAAATGGCACTCTGACTGTCACAACAAATTGTAATCTGCCTTGCATTAAAACCAATATCAGAACACAAATGACTAAGCCAAATGACTTCTTTGCAGGTGTGTGTTTCTGCCATGTATTCAACCTCTATAGTGAACAAAGCGACTACAGCTTGTTGCTTGCTCATCCAACTGATCGCACCACCATTTAACATGAAAGTGTATCCACTGGTGGATCTCCAGCTGTCAATGTCCCTTGCCTAATCAAAATCCACATATCCACAAATTTTGAGAGCCTTCTATGATGCAACCAAGTTACCATGGTAACATAGAGAAAATTCTAAAGTTCCTTTCAAATATCTAAACACTCTCTTCACGACATCCCAATGTGGCCTTCCTAGATTTTCCATAAAATGGCTAAGAACTCCCACTGTTTGGGAAATGTTTGGCCTTGTACATACCATTGCATACATTAAACTACCAAAAACACTTGCCTAAGGCACCCTGGTCATGTCCTCCATCTCAGTGGAAGACTCTGGACAATATTCAACAAATAGCTTCGTTCCCTGCAAAACTGGAACAACTAGTTGCTTGCAATCATTCTTACCAAATCTCTCCAAAATAGTGTTAACATACTTACTCTGGCTAACCCAAAGCTTTCTACTCATTTTTTCCCTGGTTATTTCCATCCCCAAAATATACCTTATTGCACCCAGATCTTTCATTTAAAACTTTGCAAACAACTGAGATTCAAGATCATAAATCATAGACTTACTATTTCCTATGAACAAAATATCATCCACATACAAGGTAATAATAAGCACACAATCATTTTCAGATTTGTAATAAACACAATGATCATATTTTGATCTCACAAATCCCATAGACAACACAAAGGTGTCAAAATTTTGGTACCACATTCTACGAGACTACTTCAAACCATACAAAGATTTCTTTAATTTGCAGACCAGACTTTCTTTACCTTTTTCAACAAAGTGCTCAGGCTAGGACATATAAATTTATTCTTCCAGCTCTCCATGGAGAAACGTTATCTTCACATCCATCTGCTTGATCTCTAAGTCATACGTTGCTTCTAGTGACAAAAGAAATCTGATAGATGTCAGCTTAGCTACAAGGGAAAAAATTTATCCATAATCAATTCCCTCTACTTGGGAAAACCCCTTTGCAACCAACCTTGCCTTATATTTTTCAACACTGCCATCTAGACCAATCTTCTTCTTACATACCCATTAACAGCCAACAGGCTTTCACCCTTCAGGAAAAGGTACCAAATCCCAGGTTTCATTCTTCTTCAATGATTCTATTTCTTTATTCATGGCTTCCAACTAGGAATTTGAATCAGACAGGCTAATAGCTTCTTTCACAATCCTAGGCTCATCGGTGCTAGTAATCAAAGCATAGGCATAGTTCAAATCTAACATAGAGAAACCATATCTATTAGGTTGTCGTCTTTCATGTGTAGACCTTCTTACTAGTCGAGGTTATGGTTCTTCATCTTCAGAACTCTCAGAGCTGCTTCAACTCTCCTTAGTTTTAGGTACACCATGTAGTTCCTCTTTTCTGGAGTTTGAGGAATTTCAACTACATAATTCTTCTTTTCTCTTTGATTTGTCTCTAATTGTGGATCACAATTGAAGTTTTCAACTCATGAAATATTACACTTATTTTGTATAGAACCTTCTCAGTATCAAGATTCCAAAGCTTGTATCCCTTCACACCAACTCCATAGTCGATGAAGATACATTTAACAGCCTTGTTCTCCAAATTTGATCTTTTCTCATTTGGCACATATGGATATTCCTCATAGCCAAAGACACAAATATGTCTCAAAAAGGGCTTCTTACCAGACCGCGCTTCCAAAGGTGTTTTTTCAACAAGAGCATAACAAGATGAATGATTTACCAGGTAACATGTTGTAGCCACAGCCTCAACCCAAAAATTCCACTCTAGACCAACATTGCTCAACATACTTCTCGCTCTCTCCATTAATGTTATGTACAACCTTTCAACAACTCCATTCTATTGTGGAGTATAAGTTGTTGTTTTATACCTTTTAATCCCATGGTCTTTACAGTACCTTTCAAAATCTGCAGAACAAAACTCATCACCATTATCCGTCCTCAAGCATTTAATTTTCCTTCTAGTCTGATTCTCTACCAAAGTTTTAAATTCTTTAAAACAATTGAACACTTATGATTTACTCTTAAGGAAGTATACAAATGCCCTTCTCGAATAGTCGTAAATAAAAGAAACATAATATCTAGACTTCAATAACGAAGGAATATTAACTGGACCAAACACATAAGAGTGAACATAATCCAGTACACCAAAATATTTATGAGGACTCAAAGAAAATGAAACACGGTGTTGCTTTCCATAAATACAATGTTCACAAAAATTGAACTCAAGGTTACAATCAACAAGCCCTTCAACAATTTTTTTATTTTTCAAGGTTTTTAAATGTTTCTCACCTATGTGACCAAGTCTATGATGCCATAACATGGTCTTCTCTATTGGGAGTTTCACCTCCAAGGCATTCACACCTAGAGGAGCTTCATCATCCTTCTCTACAGGAGCAGCTTTGCTTGACTTCACAGAGATGTTGTTACATTGAATAGGATATGCATCTAGCTTGTACAGAGTGTCAGTACATACACCCTTAGCTAGCACCATTGCACCTCTAGCCATCTTACATCCTTTACTTGAGAAAGAAACTTCCACACCAGCATCATTAATCTTACTGACAGAAAGTAAGTTATGAGCCAAACCTAGTATGTGTAGTACATCACCAATCCCTTTGATTCTTCTATCGGGGAATTGTATTTTGACTCTTCCACGACCAACAATCTCTAGTGTTGAATCACTTGCCAGGTACACCTTTCCACCATCATACTTTTCATACTTAGTGAACCACTCTCTATGAGACTTCATGTGGAAAGATGCACCTAAGTCAACTAGCCAGACATCATCTAATGTCCGAGTTGCCAAGGCTACAATGAAGGCATCTGCATCACTCTAGGAAGATTCATTGTCTGAAGAGCTACTCTTCTTCTTCTCCTTACAATCCTTTCGGATATGACCAAACTACCCACAATTCCAGCATTTCACCTTGGACTTTTTACCAGGAGACTTTGATCTCCCTTCATATTTAGATTTAGAATTCTTCTCCTTCTTCTTGCCTTTCTCCTTTGATCTACCTCGAATAGAAAGGGCCTCTTTGGCCATCTCTGAAGACTTCCTCTGCATATCTTCAGACAACAGTGAGGCAACAACATCTTCCATCTTGAAAGTAGTGGTCGTACTTCCAATAGCCATTACAAGATGATCCCAAGTGTCAGGTAATGAACATAATAGGAGCATGCAACGATCCTCCTCCTCTATCTTTACACCCAGAGACACCAACTAAGCAACACTCATATTAAATGAGTTCAGATGGTCTGCAATAGATGCACCTTCTTCCATCTTCAAGGAGTACAACTTATTCCTCAAGAATAACTTATTTACCAAAGACTTTCCCTGATAAATATCACCAAGCTTCTTCCAGAAAGAAGCTGTAGACTTCTCCTCGTGAACATTCAGGAGTACATAATCAGCCAAACTAAGTATTATCAAGCCTCTAGCTTTTCTATCTACAAGATCCCAATCTTCTTGTTTCATACCTTGTGGCATAGTTCCAGATATAGCAACCTAGAGGCCTCTATCCACTAGCAAGTCTTCCATTTTGAGTTTCCACAACTCAAAATTGCCACCATTGAATTTTTCAATCTCTACTCTACCTAATGTACTTGCCATCTCAAATATAACTTGGTTCTAACTTTGCAAGACTCCCACTGGACCAGTATTAGCACAAAAACCAGCCCTACTAACAAGGATAATACAACTGGCTAGGCTCTGATATCACTTGAAAGGAAAAACAACAATGCGGAAATGCTTTCCTAACGCTAAAACCACAGAGGACAAGTGCAAAGAATAGTTTTAAAAACTTCATACACTTAAGATGCACACATACATGATAACAAGGGTAGCATAAATAAAGCATACAAACAAAGAAGACAACAAATTAACATGGGAAAACCTTTTCGGGGAAAAACCCACCACACCAAGAGAAATCACTTTGTATTACAGTAAAACATTTACATACAAAGTTAGCAGACCTCTCTCAGACTTCCTTCTTTGTATTACGATGCTATTGCAACATACAATGAAAACCAGACTCACCGTCACCTTTTGTGACTTCTTACAATACATTCAACTATTACAAGTCTTACATGCATTATTCAATCAACAAACCAATTGAGTGTATTTAATTACACCTCTGTTTGACAAGCAAATCCAATCGCTTCCTATCCAAGTCACCCTACAATCATGCATTGGGCCGCCCAGGCATTTAATTCCATTCGCCATAATCGGATCATGTCACCCGCCAAATCGAGCCTTGCAGTTAATTCTTTCACCGCTCCAAACTTCAGCCAATCAGTCATTGATAACTCACCACATGTCATCTTTCCTTTCATTCACCACTTCTAGTCAAGTCAAATCAGTCAAACTATTTTGTGAGCTCTTTACCACACCAAGTCAAAAAGACCACCGCGGTATGACAATGTCACCGCGTAACCGCTAGTCTTTCCAAACACCCTCGCGGTACAGAGGTAATGGCTTGTCTGCCGACTATCACCCATCATCGCACCACCACCAAGAACTATGAATCCTTTCACAGTATGGCGGTGCCACCACCCAACCGCGAGCCTGAGAAAAGCCTCTCACGATATGGCGGTAACCGCCTATGTCGGCCATCGAACCCACCATGCTACCATGCCTCGACCGCAAGACCTTTGTGATATGGTGGTAATCGCCTATGCCAGTCATTGAACCCACCACGCTATCGTGCCTTGACTGCAAGACCTCTACGATAAGAAGGTAAGCAACTCCACTGACTGCCATAGCTTACCGCACCAACACGACATGGCCAAAAGGCCATCACGGTATGGAAATAAGCATTCTTCGTAAATTGTCACCCTTTACCGCGCTACCGTGCCTCCTTCGAGAAGCCCCTGCGATAGGGAGGCAAACATTCTGTCTAATTGCGTAGACTACCACGTTATCACCAACAAAGCAAAGTGACTTCACGGTATCACGGTAACACCGCCCAACCGTCGGACCAAACAGAGAGGCCCGCAGTAAACCGCGTAACCGTGCCTCTAAGAACTATTCCCCATGGTAAAGCGATAAGGACCAGAACATAAGGTATTTTCCCAAGTCCTTTTTAGAGGTTCAAGCCAGAAGTTGAGGCACCTATTTCCAATAGAAATTGTATAGCCAACCTTGGAGAATATTTCTAAATTTTAGGATGGTATAAAATAAAATCAAGTTGTTACGAATTGATCATCCATCCATCCACGAATCAAGCAAGCAAGTGAAGTGTGTGAACAAGTGCACAAATTAGAGTGTGTAAGATCAAATTGAGGTAGCAACACTTTAATGTGTTGGATTCCTGAAAGCAGTGAGTTGAAGGGTGTCTACAATCTTTTGATCAAGTTGTGAATGTGTGGAACCCTTGTGGTGGATCTTTATTTATCTTTTTTCATTTTTTGTAGGCAGTAAGCCTCCTTCTGGACAATAAGTCCTTTTTAAGGTAGTGAGCCCTTGTATCTAGGTAGTAAGCCTTTGTATCTGGGTATTGAGCCCTTTGGAAGTGATCCTTTGTATACGGTATTGCACTATTACTATATTATGAGCTAATCCTCACCGTGGTTTTTCCCTCATTGGGTTTTCCACGTAAATCTGGTGTCTCTAGTGTTTGCTTTCTGTTATGTATTTCATGTTCACACTTAATAACATATTCAATTTAAAGTGGAATTGATTAAGGTTAGAAGTAAAGTGATTTGATACAACTGATTCACCCCCCCTCCTAGTTGTCTTGTGCATTTCAACAACCAGCTAGAGGAGGATTCCAACTAACATTTTTTTTGTTTACTTTTTGAACTATCTGAAGTAGACTACCTTTGAATGGAAAAGTAAGGGGTGACCATGACCTCATTATCCTTGAATCCCAATTAGTAAAAATTGAACCAATTTTTTTTAGTTTTTGCACATAACCATTTACTGTTTCTGGAATAGATTGCTCTAAAGATAGGACTTGATCAAGATCAAGTTTTTCTTTTCTAAAAATACATCCATTTCTTTCCCACCATATTTCCCAAACAATTGATTTCGGTATTATACTCCAAATACACGCAAAAAAGGAATCTTTATAAAGCTTCAACCAGCTTGAAAAAATCTTCCAAAGAGAATCTAGCAATGGAGATTTCCAATTCATTTTACTTGCTATGAACCTCCAACATGTGAAAGCTACTAGACATAACAAAAATAGATGATTTACATCTTCAAGTGCTTGTTCACAAAGAACACATTTAAAAGGCTCATCTATCCTTAATTTTGCAAGCTTATCACTTGTCAATATTTTGTTTCTAATAGCTAACCATGAAAATAGCTTTCTTTAGGCAAGATCTTTAAATTCTAACAAAACTTGTAATCTCTTTGTAGCACCACTTGTGAACCGAGTTGGGTAATTGACTTATAACTCTCCTTCACCGTGTAACAACTTGATTTTGACTTTTCCCGTATTAACCTATCGATTCTTGGTGATTGATAAACAATTCATTCCTAAATTATATCATGTAACGGCCTCTTGTGCTCAATGTTGATTTGTGAATTTGAGAATTCCTTCCATTTTACTTTACTCGTGAAATTATCTACCTTTTGAATGTAATCCTTGACCCTTGATCCCTAGATTTCTAACAACAAATTTTATGTGTTTTCAAACATATGCAAAGCATTTAGAATAAGATATCCATTCCAGGAGTCCTTCCAAAACAAAGCCTCATTACCACTATTAACTTCCCAAGTTAAATGAGGGACAATGATTTTTCTACAAGACACTAGAAAGTTCCACATTGTAGAACCTGGAGGCAGATTTGAAACTGTAAGGATTCTTAATGGATTTACATCATCTAGATACTTATGTTGCATGATCTTGCTCCATTTCAATTGAGGACTTGAATACATGCGCCATATCATTTTAACACCTAATGCCAAAAAAATTCAACCAAATTGTGAAGACCTGCTCCACCTTTTAATTTTTCCAAACACATGGTTTCCAAGGAAATTAAAGATATATTTTTTACTATCCATGTTACTAGTCCAAAGAAATTTTCTGATCAACTTTTGAATTTGAACAATAATGGATTTGGGAGCTTTTAAAACTGACATAAAATAATTTGGCATCATAGAAAGCACTATTTTGACCAACAAAATTATGCCCAATAAAGACAACCAGATATCTCCCTTTCCAGGATAATATTAAACACATACACTTTTGACTTCCCCAAATTAATTTTTTGACCAGAAGCAAAAGTATACTTATCCAATACTGCTTTAATATGCTCTGCTTTTGCAACAATTACCTTACCAAAAATAAATGTATCATCATCAAACAAAGAATGTGTTGTTATTATATTTGTGTTTGGAATACATATTTCATGAATAGAACCCCACTCATGTGCCTTATGAATTGATCTACTCAATGCCTCAACTAAAATAATGAACAAAAAAGGTGAAAGTGGATCACCTTGACATACCCCTTGAGATGACCCAAAAAAAACAACTGGAGACCCATTTATCAACACTGAAAATTTTACACTTGACAGACACAACATGATCCATTTACACCATTTATGATAAAAGCCAAATCTTAGTAACACCTGCTACAAGAACACCCAATATACCTTATCATATGCTTTCTGCATATCCAACTTTATAATCATAGATGACAATTTATTTGTAGCAATGGAATGAAGAACTTCATGTGCAACGATGGCCCCTTTTGTTGTCTCTCTTCCAGGAATAAAACCACCCTGCTCTTTAGATATAATCTTAGATACAAATGGATGTAACCTAAGATAGATTGCCTTTGTAAAAAAAATGTATATAGTGTTACACAATGAAATAGGTCAAAATTCTAAAAAATTAGATGGTGAATTTACCTTTGGGATGAAAGCAATATGAGTAACATTAAATTTCTTTAACATTCCACCAAATTTTCTTGACTCCTCCAAAGCATTTAAATTATCTAACCAATGAATTCTTAGAATTTCTAATAAAACATTATCGTGAATCTATCAGGTCCTGGTGCTTTGTCAGGTGCCAATGAAAAAACAACATCCTTAACTTCCTTTAGTGAAAAAGGAGCCAATAATTTGTCATTATCTTCCTGAGATATTAACGGTGGGATTACCTGAAGTAGCTCTTATCTTCCCCTTGCCAATTGTACATTATCAACCTTATTAGCAGATTAAAAAAATGAGAAGAATTTTATATCTTCATCCTTTGTTAACAAAACCCCTAAATCACTAGCATGAATCAAAAATATAGAATTTTTTGCTCTTTTAATTTTTGTTGAAATGTGGAAAAACCTTGTATTCCTATCTCCATCCTTTAGCCATAGCTCTTTTGATTTTTTCCTCCAATACACTTCTTCTCTCAAAATTAATTCCTTCCATTCCTCTTGTAGATGCCTTTGTTCTTCAAATAATAGATTAACTAGACCATTGGAAATAATGATTTCATTTATCTCTAAAAGCCTTTTATACACCAAATATTTCTGCACAAAAATATACTTAAATACATGCTAATTCCATATTTTAATCTGTTGCTTCGGATGATCCAACTTCTTACCTGGCTGAAACATTCTAGAACCTTGATAGTAAGGTGCACTTATCCACCAATGATTTAATAAATTAATGAATTGTGGGTGTCGAAACCACATAGCTTCAAAATTAAAAGAATATTTCCAATTTGTTTTTAAGTTTATTTGAAGACAAATCTAAAGAAATTGTAAAATGATTTGATGCAGTGAAAGGAAAAATTTATGATGTTAAAACATATTCACTCACTACCCAATTTGGAGAAGTTAGAAATCTATCTAACCTTTCAACTACTTGAAGAAAAAATTTCCTCCTATTTGTCCATGTAAAAGACCCATTTGGAGGAATTATGTCAACAAGTGCATTGTCTTGAATAAAAGATTTAAATTCTTCCATATCCTTTGCAGCCAGACATATACCACCTTTTTTTTTGCTAATGATGTGATTGCATTGAAATCACTTGTAAGGATAACTTTCTCTTGACCCAACTGATCCATAATTTGCTTCAATTTATCCCATAGCAATTTTTTGCCTACTGAAGTATTTGTTGGAATGATGGATGCACAGGGGCCCTAATGAAGCTGTAGTCTTCAATGGAGGACCTTTTCCAGGAAGAAATAATCATCCACACATAAATTATGATAATGGCATTCAAAATAGAGATTCTATTATGATGATCTAGATATATTACAAAGAGTACATATGCCTAATTATATAGGCAAGTGCTAAACCTAGAATGCAAAGGATGTTGCCAAGTGTTCAAATCACACTTCATGTGACAACAAAACCCTAACCAACTACCTAGGGAATGATAATAAGATGGAGATAAGTTATAGAAAAGACAACTCATCTTCTAGAAGGGAATATTATCTCAACAACATTATTAAATGATTAAATGCAACCTAGGACTAATATGATTAATTAAGACCTAAGTTAATTTATGCTAGTGTAATAAATAATTAATTACACTAACACCCCCCCATAAGTGAAACTTAGGGAGGAAAAATAAAATGCAATGATTATGCATGATGATGATGGGTCCCGGCTGATGGCCATTTTAGGTACCCATGTACATAGGATGAAAATGCAATTAATCTCCCACAAACGGAGAAAAGGGGAAAAAACAATGGGAAGAAAACCCCTCTCCAAAAAAGGAGATGAAATGCAGAAAGGTGATGATTGGAGGACTCAACATCATCCCCCCAAGGACAAAAATCATCACATGGATACAATACAATCAAAATTCCCCCCATAGGAGGGAAATAGAGAGAAAATATAGCCCCCCCAAAAAATGTGATCACCTGCAGAAAAGGTAAGTGTATGTAGATAAAACATGATCCAATGTCGACAAACAACTTGTCTCCCTTTCGAAAGAAACAAAACCAAGTGCAAGTGCAGAGATGCTTCCCATTCCATATAGGAATTGAAGGAAGGAAGGATGTATATGAATGCTGATGATGTCTCTGAAAGCTGCTCATGTGTCTCCTTGCCTAATGAAGATGAAGATGCCACAACCCACTCAGGTACATACCCAATCAATGTAGAAGGTGACAAATCAAGATGATGCAAAAACTGATGTTGAACATGATCCAAAGACTGCATTGTGATGTTCCTTCCATCGAAGGAATAGATGGAGACTTGATTGCCCCCCCATAATGAAGTGTCTTCAAAACCATTGTGAGAAGATTGAAGCCAATCCAATGGTAGATGCAGAAGAAACTCCGATGAAGATGGAGGAAGTCTCATATATGAAATATCTGAAGAGAAACCAAGTGCCCCCAAGATAGTCTCTGGATTCCCAATCAAGGTTGAGACAAAATAATGAGGGGACTTAAGAAAACTCTCCAAAGTAGAATCTAAATAGAGGAGTGATATCCCCTCAAGAATGTCCTCCAAACCTGTAGAAGTGGCCAAGTCAGTAATCCCTAAAGCAAAGCCATCTTGTGATGTCAAGTCTAGAAAATGAAATGTGTCCTGATGAATGATGATGATGGAAGCCTCAATCAATGACTCTGGACAAGGAATCACTGAATGTGAAGGGATACCAATAGTCTTTGATGGAGAAGAAGAATCATCTGAAACAACCTTGTCAACCTCTTCGAAAGATTCAAAGCAATCCAAACAAACAACCTCCTGAATAGCAGTATCATCATGGGGTACTTGATCTGAACCCTAACATTGTGAATCATGACCATCAAGGAAGCGTGGAGTATCTAAATCTCCATATATCTCCCAAATCTTAGTCCAAAGGATGTGAGGACTATCACAATGATCAATAGAACTCAAAACATCACAATCAACTTGCATTGAAATGATCTCTAAGATAGTGTATCTACTGCAACTCCAAGCAAACTCATGAATACAGATGGGGAACTATACCAAATAGATGTGGCAACAATGCAAGTGATTGGAGATGGTGGATGATCCCATCCCGCCATTGTTTATATTTTCCTGTGTGCAACATAGTCAAAGAAGGATAATATGCAAGCCCCATAATGTACAAACAAATTTCTCCAAAAATACAAAGACAATGACCTTCAGCAACAAATAGAAACTTCCAAAGCTGATATGCAACTGAAATGATGCCACCCAAAACAAAAAACCTTTTCCCAAGCTTCAGGATATCCAAGTTATTGAATAAATGCACCAAATTGAACAAAACCACTGTAAGAGTACCTGGAGTTGAAACTGATCAAATTAAATGGACGGATGAAAAGAGCTTTGAATCACCTTCTTGATGTCGTTGGAATCACTGAATTTTGATCAACGTTTGCAAAGATATGAGCCTTTATGTCCAGAGAGGAGGGTTGACTTCAGTTGACTGTAGAATATTCTGGATATAGAATCTAAAAATAGAGTCTACCACTGAAAAGTAGACGTCAAGACCTTTCCAATGGTATATCATTTTTGAATTTTTGATACCGTATGCGAAAGATATGGCCTCCAGAAGATTACTGTTGTAGTAGACCTACAGAGACTAAATGGGTGCAAAACTTAAGCACCTGGGGGCAAAAAAATTGGAGCCCTTGGTCATTGATAGGACCGCGGGCTTAAGACCTACAAAAAAAGACCATTGTCGGGCAGACCGATGGCTGGGCGGAGCAAGCAGTGCCGGGGTGGTGCCGCTGGGAACAAGTGGGGCTTCTAGTCGCTGAGGGGACCATAGGGGGGGCCAGGAGTGAATGTCGGGACAAATGCCGGTGGATGGTCGATGTGTGGTCGGCAGGAGCACAGTCAGTGGAAGCATGGCCAGCGGGTGGGCGTCGAAGAACGGGTCGGTGGTGTCGACCAGACCGGTAGGGCTGTCAATGATGACGTCGGATGACAACAACTGAAGGGATAGGGCCAACTTGTCGGAGTCTGCAATCCGACAGACTATAATTTTTTTTTTAATATTGCAAAGAATTTGCAATTCAAAAAAAACAAATGCCGAATCTTTTTTTAAACCTGCAAATTAATATAAATGCCGACGACGAAAAAACTATAGCCCCAAAAAATATATTAATGCCGACTGTCCAATAAAATACCAAGTCACCCGCAAAATGAATTTTTTGCAGAAACTATAGAAAAATTTGTCTATTTGTGAAAATAAAAAATTACCCAATGACTTAAAAAAAAATTGCCATGATGGAGGACTGAAAGAGGAAATTTTCTTTCTGCAAAAACTGTACAGATCATACAAAATGCAAAAAACCCTAGATACCTCAAATGGCTCCCGATGTGAATATGTCCACATCAGACGAATGGGTAGGCGATCTATAGGTTTTGAGACCTTTTGAGTGCAATGGAGAAGTCAGATAGAGACTGATCTGCACTAGAAAACAGCTTGGTCTTCGGGTGGTACCAACTAGCCTGCAAGATAAAACCCTCAAGCCTGCAAAGAATCTCACAAGCCAACTTTCCTGATCCTGGGATGAGTCATCACTGGAATGGCTCTGATACCATGTTGGAATGATGGATGCACAGGGGCCCTGATGAAGCTACAGTCTTCAATGGAGGACCTTTGCTAGGAAGAAATAATCATCCACACAGAAAGTATGATAGTGGCATTCAAAATAGAGATTCTATTATGATGATCTAGATATATTACAAAGAGTACATATTCCTAATTATATAGGCAAGTGCTAAACCTAGAATGCAAAGGATGTTACCAAGTGTTCAAATCACACTTCATGTGACAACAAGAAATCCTAACCAACTACTTAGGGAATGATAACAAGATGGAGATAAGTTCTAGAAAATACAACTCATCTTCTAGAAGGGAATCTTATCTCAACAACATTATTAAATGATTAAATGCAACCTAGGACTAATATGATTAATTAAGACCTAAGTTAACTTATGCTAGTGTAATAAATAATTAATTACACTAACAGTATTTGGACCATATATATTCATTAACCAAAATGATAATTCAAAATGATTAACCTGCATTAATTTCCAATTATTCTCACAAATAACATTATCAATGCTAACTATCTTAGCATTCCATAATGTAATAAGACCACTAGAGGCTCCTTGTGATGGTGAGTGGAAATAATTCTACCTAGACCATTTCTTACTGAATGTACCAAAAGACTCATCTGATATTTTGGTTTCTTAGAGAACTACTACATCTGCCCCACAAAAATCCAATTGTTGTTTTACTTGGCCCCTCTTGTCAGAGGCATTTAAGCCTTTGAAATTCCAAGATATTACCCTCATTATATCTTAGGAGAGCAACACGCTCTCCTTGGCCTTTTTTGTTTCTCATCACCTCTCATTTTAAAATCCAATGTAGTTTTTATCCCTGCCTCAATTTCCTCTTGCAACTTTGCTGCTAAATATTTCCTCCCTCTTTTAGTAGGAGATTTTTTATTTATAGATGGAGACAACGGAGACTGAGAAATAGATAATTATGTAAAACCATATTTCTCTTCCACTTCCCCAAATACTTCAGTTACAATATCCTTAATTAATTGCTCACCTATAGAAGATAAAGCCTCATCTACAAAATTTTCAAACTCCTTATCAGAAGGCGAAATGAATGAATTAGAGTAATTGGAAACTTTTGATATTTGTGAAGGCTTCAAAATGTTAATGCCCTTTTCTTCTTGAGTGTCAAACACCTTACTCACTTCATCACAGTGATTTGTCACACCCAAAGTTAGCATTGAGGCACACTGATTAAGTTGTTGAAAACTATCAAACTTAATCTTAGGGATAGAAAGACTTAGAGATTGAAGAAAAATATTGATAGGAGATAACAAAAACTCAACCAAGCCTGGAGAAAAGGAAATTGTGAGAGATCGGCTACTTGCATATGGAAACCTCATACAGGTACAAAAGAACTTACAATCAATAAGATATGAAGAGGTCTCCTTGCTAACCAGCTCAAAAGAAAAGCTACTCTTAGAACCTACTAATTCATCTAATGATGGAACTGCTAAAGAACCCTTGTAAGTATGCATAAAACAGTCTAAAACATTTGAAACCCCCAACTGATTAATACATTTTCTTGTTGCCCCTTTGTAAAAAAAATTGGAATCCAACCCATTGAAATTATGTCCCATCCATGAACAATGTCCAGTTCATTAGATGAACTGGGAACATCTAAAGCTTGAACAACTTTAGTAGCAGAAGATAAAGCATTAGAGGAAATAATAGAAAATCCTTTGGGAGATGAGTTTCCCTTATCCATTGCAACTGTCATGTCCAACTGACACATATTTGAAGGGTGAACAAAAAAGTGACAATGAGAGCATATTTTACTGATATCCTCATATACAACATGTTGTTTCAACACTCCATATATCTATTTAATGTTGACAACCAAAGGAAGTTATCTTGTGACATCAATAAGGAGACATATCCTAACTGATAGTGATGGGTTGCAAAATAATTCAAGATCCTGATGAAGATAGATACCCAAATTATTACCCAAGGTTTCTATAATCTAGGGCTCTCTATATTCAAGAGGTAGCCCTCATAACAGGATCCAAAAAGGCATGAATTTAACCCTTGACTATGAAGGATTAAAATTTGGGGTCCATATAGAAGTATACAAACCATGACCTTCACAGATCCAAGAATTTTTCCTAAAAATGACATTCCTAGAATCTTTATCAGAAAAAATAACATCAAAAAAAAATTCACCTTTATCTAAATAAAACACCTGATTAGCCCCCTCCCATGATTGAAAAACCCAACATTGCAAGAAAGTAAGATTTGGGGAATTTTCCAAAACTTATAGATAAGAGGAACCTCTTGAAGATCCTTAACATGCGGCTAATGCATAGCATCCTTAAGATTAACATTAACTTGATCCCCTGTGAAGCTATTCTACTTACTTTGCTATTTTGGAATCTAAGTCTTCTTATGATGAACCGTGCCATTGAGATTCTCCTAAGGAAGAGAGTTGTGAAACTTTTCTCCCTTGCTCGAAAACCCTTCAAAAAATTTTAACCTTCTGATTCCACAAAACCCTATTATTAATATTCCTAGAATTAGGAAAAGTCAAAGGAGATCGTTCAGATTGATTTGGAGCAAAATCCTTTGAATGAGGACTGACTATATTATTAGGGAAAGTAGCAAGATGCATAGCCAAAGATTTTGGATTGAAGGGAGCCCTAATTTTGATGGGTATACTATTAGGAAAAGATGTTAGAGAGTTGAGGTCAGCATCCACCTTGGACCAGAGTCTACAATGAGGGGAAGAAATAGATTTACTAGTGGAAGATGAATCAAAAGTACATATATCAAAATTCGACTACTTTCCCCGAAAGAGCAACTTCCCAACACAATGAGGCTGAGAAGAAATTGTTGAATGATCATAGGAAAACCTACAAGGCCAAATATCACCAATAAACTCTTGATGAACCACTGAATCGGACTGTTGAACTCCATTGAATCCTCGGTGAATCATAAAATGGTAGGAATTTTTAAAAAAAAATCCGTTGGCATTGCAAGGCGTGTTGTGAAGGTTGCGGACCATTGTTTGAACTAAAATTTATCTAACCTCCCATTATAACTTAAAATATTTATTACGAGAAAAATATACACAAAAATTCAAAAAAAAAAATCCATGCACTAGATATTGAAGTTACCTATTTGGAGAAAAAGATTCAGTGATAAATGATTTTTTTTTCAATTTGTTTCTTGGCGTTCTATGAACATCAATTTATTTTGAAATTTTCAACATTTGAAAATATATTCTTAAATTGATAGAAAAATAATGAAAACAATCATTAAAAAATCTAAAAAATTACAGGAATAAACTTCATCAAAAGTTCTACATTTCATTAGTTTACATCATTTTGAAATTCAAAACATAAAGACCACTTTTATGTGGTCAACATTCAGATTTTTGTTTGTTGTTGGCTAATTCCTTTATAAAGTGTGACACAGGTTTGTGCTTTCACCCTAATATAATGGTGCTCTTTAGGTGTCCGTTTTTATTTCGTACTGATACCTCATCAATCTTTGGTATTGTTGGTTGGTTTGACCTTGGTGGTTTTTCACCTTTGGATTCTAAAGGTTAAGCCCTATTTTTAATGGTACTTGTATTCCAACCAAGTTTACTATAAAAAAAAGAAACAAATCAACAATGACTCACACAAGCTAATTGAAATCAATTTAATGAAAATATGATTTCCAATAGAACATTATCTCTCCAACAAATAATTGAAATACGAAGCAACACTAGAAATCTTTAATTATTATTTGAAGCATTGTACTTATTTTTCCTTACAAATATTATGTCCTTTATGAAAGCAACTTATAATCCTTACTTGTTAGTAAGGATGTTTATGTATTTATTAGTTTTCCTTAAAAATTGTGTGAAGGAAAACATTTTTTTAATATTTGAATTTTAATTTATTTTCTAAAATATATAAATAAGTGATAGAATAAATATTGGTGCATGCATTTTTCTTTAAAGCATTTTTTAATTGTTAAATTAGACTCATGTATACAATTTCTAATATTAATTATTTTTTCCTTCTACTTGTAGTGATTAACAATACTATTTTCCTACATGGAGAGCTATACATAACAAAAAATTATAGACAAATTTCAATAGTAGGCAAGAGTTTTCCCCCAAATCCATTATTTTAGTGTAGAGTGCTTCTAGATTCAACTGGTATTTCGTATTGATGCTTTAGATCCCACTCAATGATCAATCATAAAAAAAGGAGAATAAATATATGGATTTCTGAAAAAACCTTTAAAAGGAAGGGAGATGACAAGAGGACCAAAAACCAAGAGCAAGAGAGGGGGAGAAAGATAAAAAAGAAAATGGAAGCATAAATGATTTAATCACAAATTGTAGATGTGATAATAATATAGATAAATATTAATATAAATGGAACAATATATAGAACTAAAATATTGATATTCTAAATACAATCATAAAATTGTTGTAGCGTTGTAAATTTCCACCCATGATAATTTCACACTATGTTTTGCTCCCCCTAAAGTAATTGGACCTAATTGTACACCTAATTTCCTAAATTATGCATTATATAGCCCATTTGGACAATTATCAATGAAGCCCATGTTGAAAACCAATGCATACATTTAATGTTTTGTCCCTGACACCCTAAATCCCGCAAAATAGGGCTAGGACTAAGTCGCCCTATGTGACTTGGTCCTTCTATTTTACCTCCAAAATTTAATATATTGAAGTCAATGCTTTATTATTTGAATTTCAAATGTCAAATGTCGGCTATTGAGATTTAATTTTGGGGAAATTAGAATATTGTATATAAATACCTAGTCATTGCATTGTTTGAAATCTAACAAAAAAACAAGCAAGAAAGTAAAGAATTGAGAAAGAATTATTATCAAGAGCAGTCAAGAGCAGATTTATTGCACCAATTCAATATCAAATAATCATGTCAAGTTTTATTTGAGTTTTTTAATGTTCATGTTATCAAATTGTTTGTGAGATCTAACCCTTGTAAGTCTTCAAGAAAATAAAGCAAACAGCAATCAATCCTTGAGCCTTGAGGAGATGTGCATGACTTCAGTCCTTCAAGGAAGCCATTTTTGAGTGGCGAATTATGATTTATTATTGATTCATCATTCATTTTTCATTTCGTTATCTTTCATTGGCATTGCCATTATGGAGGTGGAGACACCAACATGGGGCTTGACCGAGGCAAGCCCCTATATGGTACAACCCTTCCTCTCTCTTTGAATGTACAAGTTTCAGATCTGAAGTAAATTGGGAGAAGTTTGAAGGTTAATTATTCATTGTTGCATTCAAACCCTACAACTTGAAAACTCAGTTATCTCAACATCTGAAAAAGATCCGACAATGCAACAACCGAGAAAAGAAGGCTTTGAGAAAGCTCCAGAGGATTATGAAATCAAATCTCAAGTTCAACAACTAGGACATAGTTGCCCTAGGTGACTTGGTCCTCAGAAGTCAGCTTCAAATTCATATCACACATGCACAACCTCTACTCAATCTATTTTTGAAGTCTGAATTTATCTGTGACTTTTCATATTTGTCATTTTTGCATCAAAGTAGTTATTTGCATCATTAACCTAGTTCAATCATTGTATTTAATTTCACAATACATTCCAAATTAGGTAAAGGGTAGGTTAACTCACCTTTCAGGTTGTAAGTCCTATATCTTATCCAAATTCATCAAACCCCCGCTACCTCAAACCCTCTAAATGAAATGCAAATAAAAGTGCCCAAACTCTAGAGTAAAATCCTAGGGTTTCACTTTTCCACCATTTCAATTGTAAATAAATGGATGAATATTAGAAAAAATCATATGGAAAGATAAGGAATATACCACAATTGCATAATAATGTGGTTTAATGATAAATGCAAATAATTGTGAAATAAAAATAATAATATAAGTTCTATCACTATTACTTATTTTAGGGAGTCCCTAATATAAAAATATAGATAGGAGACACAAAAGTGAAGAAAATGCAACCCTAATAACATAGATACAAGGATATATGCAAATATTGAATAATATTAAATATAGCAATATTAATCTATGAAGAAGGATATGAAGCTATATGCATTCATGTATAAATAAAGGATAAAAAAATAGGAAATAAACATGCAATATTAATATATTAATCTATCAATAAATGGATAGGTAATAAAGATGATAAATAATGTTATTAAAAAATAACATAAATGTTGATGTGTGATGCTATAATAATTTATTGTGTAAAGAAGTAAAGCATTGGTCTATAAAAATAATTTTATAAAAGATTGGGTCAATTATTAGCAAAAGAAAAGAGAGACACGTAAAAAAATGATTAAATGTCATGATAATTTAATAAAGTAAAATGAAGGATAAAGATACGAGTAAAAGTAATCATAATAATATATGTGCATGCATATAAGAATATTGATATAGGAAAATATTATGTATAATGGTCTTCACTACTAACAGACTAATGAACTATAATTGTAACAACAGGTACCCAACTTGAAACAAGCACTAAGAGACTGAGTTACATACAAATGATGGCATTGCACAATTTCATCATCATAATGAGTAAGGAAATACTCCAAATAAAATCAAATTGCATAATGAAGCAACACTTTTTAATAAATTTGCATATGAGCATCTTATCAAAGCAATTTAAACATTCATAGTGTTAGGGTACAATAAAATTTACAAACTACGATATGAATCATACATTTCAAGACTAGTTACAAATTGGGATTAGAATCCAAATTTAATTAAGAATCATATACTTCTTAACCATTAACAATAGAAGATATATTATAAATTGAAGTAAAGTAAATAAGACAAACCTCCTTCATCCTTTCTCCTTCATCTAAAGCAGAAGGGGGTAAAGGGAGAGAGAGCATCATTGAGGTGATTTCCACCCTGCCACGAAGCCATAGGCTTCCCTGTGCTACCCCATGAAGGGAGCCTAACCCATCATGAAGAATCTAGCTATCCGTGGCCAACATGTGTGAAATCTGGGCATCTATGGATTAACCTAACACATGCCACCTATTAATGCCCTGTGTAAAAATATCTAGGCATATGTCCCTTAACCATAAATGACTCTATTTAATTCAAGATGTCTTACTTATCTTAATTAAAAGCTTTGTCCAAAGAATTTATCTGTTATTGGTTCCTCGGATCTATCCCAGTAGTCACATAGTACCTTTACACATGTTACAATTTAGTACTGTCAATAACCTTGTTAAGAAACAAAAATTTGTGAAAGCTTAAGCCTTAAATTAAGTAGTTCAATGTATGCAACCATCTCTACTTGTTGTTGGGAATTAAATTTTTTGTAAATTAACTATTTCCCATTGATTTATCATTAGCTCACAGCTGCTCCAAATTATGTACAATTGCTAATCATATTATTTTCATAAGATAAAAGTTACCAAATTTCAAACCAAATAAACCTATCATTGGTTTGTACCCACTGATTATTAGGTTATATTGTTAAATTTAGTTTTGTTCTCTTTTGGTTTTGAGATAGAATCACAATGTTTAGCTGAGATGGATTGAATGCTAGCACTGTATACTTGTTACAATAGTCATGAGAAAGCTCATAACTTTACCAGCCTTCTCATGGCTATTGTAGAGCATACGACACTCTCATTCATCCTCTACCCAATACCCCAATTGTTCCAATATAAGCCTTATATTTCAAGCATAAATTTGAGCTATTCATGATCAAGTAAGCTATCATTGCTAGATTGATTCATAGTTAGCATAATAAGCCTTATATTTGAAGCATAAATTTGAGCTATTCATGATCAGGTAAGCTATCATTACAAATTGATTCACAATTAGCATAATGAGCCTTATTTTTTTAGCATAAATTTGAGCTATTCATGATTAGGTAAGCTATCATTGCAGATTGATTCACAGTTAGCATAATAAGCCTTATATTTCAAGCATAAATTTGAGCTATTCATGATCAGGTAAGCTATCATTGCAAATTGATTCATAGTTAGTAGAAATTTATAATCTTCCCTGACCATTGCTTGCTGCAAATTTTCCTTGTCATAGAACCATTTCCAATCAACAAGAGAAATTTAACTATTTAGTTATGCAGCCTGAGAGATATGTTTAAATTCAACAAGGGTGTAAGGTATAAGATGTAAATGTTAGCAACAATTGGAAGATCTGGAAGTACAGTTTCTACCACCCTTCTCTTTAAAAAAAATCTTACTCAACATTCTTGAAGGTGGAACCATGCTTACATACCTGTAAAACAAGAATTGAGCAAAAAAAATTATACTTCTTGCTTTCACACAACCCTTCCTCCTTCCTCTAGTTGTTCTTCCTATCTCCAAAAATAAAACCCAACACCTCACAGTTTCCCCTCCACCTTTTATTACCATCTATTCTTCTCTCCTTGCTATGTGGGGGAAAGGAACATCTTCCAAAGTGCTAGTTGTTTCTTTATTTTGTATTAACTCTTTGAATTTGCTAACAGTTGGTTGTTCTCACATGTTTGTTGGCTTCTTACTTTAATCTTTTATTGCTTTTAGGGAAAAAATGAGATTGGCATACCTTATTATGCGTAGCCTTATTTAGTAATTTTTTTTTGTCTTTCTTAGCTTGGGTCCAACCACTTGATATATTAACAAACCTTTCATTAAAGAAACATATTGATATGTTTGGATTTAGTATGTTTCAAATTTTTAATTATATTATTTGATTTTTTTGTTCTTTAAAAAAAAAAGGAGATATATATATATATATATATATATATATATATATATATATATATATATCAATAATTTCCTATTTACTTATATTTTCTTTGTGTTATAATCCACTCAATATATTTAAATCATTGAGTTAATAATTAAATAATTTAAATATTAAGTTCTACCCTTCTAATGCAATACGCAACCTGCGAAAATTATTTGTGCTTGTGTGTGTGCTACTCTCACACAAATTTCCCTCGAAAGGCTAGAATCCCCTTCCCAATAATACTCTATCTCTCTTTGACGAGGGTGCGTGACTACCCTGTGACACTCCAAAAGAGGAAAAATATTAATCTATTACAATAATGAGATCCAGGCTTAGCAATAAACCTAGCATTTCCATATAAAATTCAGTCATATAGCCATAAATGAAATCATATAGAACACATTCATAAATGTTATATTCAACCATATTCATTGTATCGTCAAAATGATTACCCTGAATGCTAACAAAACAATTATTTTATATATGGATGAAACCATGTATGAAATAACTATATAAAAATCTAGGGCTAACTGTTATCATTGAGACATCATGATGGAATCAGGTCTATTCCTGATTGTATCATCGAGAAGCAGTTATTGATTCCATCATGTAGTGTTGACATCAATGACAACTCATTAATGACAACCTTCTTCATTCTTTCAACACTTGGTTCTTCCCTCTTCTTATTTTCTACACATTGCACTTCCAGTGGCAAGGGTCAAACTAGTTGTGATTCATCATTAGCTTTTGGTACCTCTTTTATTTTTTATTGTACACTATTGCATTGCATATTTATTTCTATCATATTTTTAGTAGCACTATTGTTCCTTGTCTCTATTTTTACCCCGTTTTATCCTTGTTGATATGTAATTGATTTCTATTTGATCTAAGAAGAAATATCACATTGTAAAGGTACTTATCTTTCTCTTTATCAATAACCATTTTGGACTTACACTACTTTTGTATTTATGTGGTTGATGATGTTGTCTTTTAATGGATTGTGCTATTGGGATAACTTCATGAGTTCCCTTATTGAATTTCTTAGAGATAAAAAAAGAAAAGGAAATTAGTAAAATAACATAGAATATTATTGAGCTCTCCTTAGGTGGTTAGACGTTTTTTATAAATTCTTTGAAGGTGGGAAATGTCGGTTTGCCTCCTGAAAATAATGGCGATAGGTGTGCTGATGAGCTTGCTGAAGGTGTGGATTTTTTAGTCTACGGTGGATCTATTGGTAATGATGGTCGGTCCTCTTTAGTCTTTTTTGTTCCAGACTCTTTGGTTTCTGGGGATGGTGTTCACTCCATGCCTTGTGTGGGGACCTTTTTGAGTCCTCTTAAAGTGGGATTTTCCTCTTCTCCTTGTTTGAAGATTCCTGAGAATGTTTTTTTTGAGGAAGGACAAA
Organism: Sequoiadendron giganteum; assembly: GCA_007115665.2. Classification (NCBI taxonomy): domain Eukaryota; kingdom Viridiplantae; phylum Streptophyta; class Pinopsida; order Cupressales; family Cupressaceae; genus Sequoiadendron; species Sequoiadendron giganteum. Next base: position 614,879,613 of record CM021104.1, read on the forward strand.
AGTGTGTCGGGGTCAAGTCTGATGGACCTAGTTGGTCTAATCTTTTTGGCGTTGAGCCTAAGGGTAAGAGTTATTTTCTTGACTATATCATCAAGAAGTGGTTGGAATCAATGGAATTACCCTTGGTTGGGAAATTTATGGGTCCTTGTCCAAACATTGAGCTAATGCATAATCTTGTCTTCAAGAGATGGAGGCTGAAAGGTCAAGTGGAGGTGGCAGGGATGGCAAGGGATTTCTTTTCATTTTCCTTCACCTGTGAGGAGGATATGATTAGTGTTCTTACTGGTGGCCCGCAGATGATTGGAAAATCATCGTTGGTCCTAAAGAAATGGGAGGTTGGCTTTAACCCGAGTTCTTGCTTGTTCTCTTCTGCACTTGTTTGGGTTCATCTCTTAGCTCTTCCTTTGGAGTTCTGGGATGGGTAGGTTTTCACTGGTATTTCTAATACTTTTGGGAAGCTTCTTTGTATCGACCAAATGATAGTTACATGGAAAAGGTTGGTGTATGCGCATTTTTGTGTGATTGTTGATCAATTTGTGGATTTGCTTGAGAAGATAATGATAAACTCTAAGTTAGGGGGTTTGAACCAAGTGATTGAATATGATTCTTTCCTTTTTATTATTTTCATTGTAAGAAGGTTGGGCATTGGGTGAGGAAGTGCCCTTCAAATATTCCTAAATTGACTCTTACTCAGCCTCTAAAAGAGTAGAAGGAAAAGGAGAAATTGAAGGAGGGGTTGAAAGTGAATGATGGTAGAGTTGTTGTCTCTTTGGAGCAGGTTGTGGGCCTGAAAAAGAAGGAAGGTGTCTTGAATAAGGTGGAGGAGTTTTAGGGGAAGAGTCATGACACTCTTGTGGATTCAGGGAAATATGTCCCTGTGAAGGCGATTCATACGGCAGCCAATGTCTGAACTCCTCATGAGGATGAGCAAATCCTTGTGAGGAATGTGCCTATTTTGGAAGAAGGGGAGTTGATTTCTTAGGGGAAGGGGAACTCCCTGGGAGTGGTAGAGGATTCCCTGGTGGACGAAGGTAGGGGACTGAAGCCCTCTGAGCCGATGGAGTCTACGTGTCCTACAGATGTCCTTATTTCTCTTGTTAAACCAAATGCGGTGCTCATCTCTTTTATCATTGGGTATGACATGGGTAGCTCTTTGTTTGTGAAGGAACCTCCATTCTTGCTTGTTAAAAATAGGAAAAAGAAGAAACATGCTTCACCTTAGGGTGTTACAACTAGGAACTGCCAGAAATTTGATTGTGGTTCAGAGCTAAGAGGTAGGGGAAGACCCTCTCTGTAGTAGCATAGGGAGAAAGAAAGCAAAGCATAAATTATTGATGGTTCTCAAAAAACCTTGTTCAAGATGTGCTTGAAGGGCACATCTCAGAATATCCTATGAAGATTCTTTCATGGAATATTAGAGGGTTGAATAACCCTCATAAGTAGGATCTCCTTGATAATTTGGTAAGGGATCATAAATCGGATATCATTTTGTTTCAAGAAACTAAAATGCTTGTGGATAGGTTGCACAATTTAAAGAAAAGGTTGTTCAAAGATTGTGGACTTCATTGATTTGACTGTGGAGGGAGCATTTGGTGGTGTGGTGACATTCTGGCATTCAAAGGTGGTGATTGGGAGGGTTTTTTTTAGTGAATATAACCACATTGCTACCTCTTTTCATCATATTAGGGATAATTTTTCATGGATTTCTTCTAACATTTATGCTCCTAATGTGAACAGTGCTTGTAAGTGGTTCAGGGGGAATCTAAATTCCTTCAAATTTCATCATCCTACTAATCAATGGCTGGTTATGGGTGAATTCAATACTCCTCCGAGTTGCTTGAAAAATATGGGGGGATCCCAGGTGGATGATGAGAGTAGATTTGATTTGATGTCATTCATCAATGATAATACTTTGTTTGATATTGATTTGTGGTGTGCCCCATTTACTTGGTCGAACTGTAGAGTGGGTGATGTACTTATTCAAGTGAAGTTGGACAAGGTCCTCCTTTCTCTTGATTGGTTGTTTCATTATTCCTGCTCCCTATTTGCCCTCACTAGATTGGGTCAAATCACTTCCCCATTTCTTGATCGGATGACTTGGTTGGTAGAAGGCGCTCCTTCCCTTTTCGGTTTGAAAAGATGTGGGTATCTCATCCTGATTTTAAAGATAATCTTTTAGCTTGGTGGGATATCTAGGTTGATGGTACCGTGATGTATATAATTGCTAAGAAGATGGCGTCGGTAAAATCTAATGTGAGGGTCTAGAATAAGTCTTCCTTTAGGAACATCTTTCATGAGAAATCATATATTAAGGAGGAATGAGATATTTTTCAGTAGTTTATTGAAGCTTCGGGGTATAATGCAAATGTGGCTAATGAGGAGAGCGTTATTTTGTCTCGTTTGCATAATATTGTGGCTACGAAGGAATATTTTTGGAAGCAAAGATCCCATGTAGTTTGGCTCAATTGTGCTGATAAGAACATGAAGTTTTCCTATATCGCTACCTTGAAGCATCGAGCCTCAAATAGGATTAATTATATATGTCACAATGGTGTGTTGATCAAGAATGATGGGGAGATTTAACAAGCGGCCTCTACTTTCTTTGTTGATCTCTTGTCTGACAATTTTGTTCCTGTTACGACTAGTCAAGACTAGGTGTTGGATGTTATTCCTAGAATTGTGACTAAGGATCTAAATAACATGTTTTGTAGTATCCCCTCTATTGAGGAGGTTAGGAAGGTTGTCTTCTATTTTTAGGGGAATAAATCCCTTGGATCGAACAGCTTTCCCATGTTCTTCTTCCAATAATTATGGTCGATTGTTCTTAAAGATGTAGTGGATGTGACTAAGGAGTTCTTTGGTAGCCACAACCTGTTGAAGGAGCTAAATTCCACCTTCATTTTTTTTATCTCAAATATTCTTGGTGCCTCGACCTTTAATGAGTTTCATACTATTAGCCTTTGCAACTCTATCTATAAAATATTTTCAAAGATTTTGGCTATGAGGTTGTTGAGGGTTCTCCCCTTGATTATTTCATAGAAACAATGTGGCTTTGTTACTGGAAGAAAAATCCTGGATTCTATCATCACTATTCATGAAAATATCCACTCATCGATGGTTAATAAGAAGGTTGGTTTCTTGTTGAAATTCAAGGCATATGACCGGGTGAACTGGCATTTTCTGGCTAAAGTTTTATCTGCTTTTGGGTTCTTGGATAATTTCTTGAAGTTGATCTTGAGTCTCATCTCAACGATGTATTTTTATGTTTTGGTGAATGGCTCTCCCTCTAATTTATTTAGGAGCTCTAGGGGGTGAGACAGGGTGATCCCATTTTTGCCTTCCTTTTCATCATTCTGGCTAAAGCTCTTGGGAGATCTCTTCAGAAGTAGGTTTTTGTTAGTGTCCTTAAGGGGCTTCATCCTACTTCTTTCTCTCCCCCCTACTTGCATCAACAATTTTTTGATGACATAATTATTATGGGAGAGTTGTCTATGGTGAAAGTGAAAGCAATCAAATCGGTGTTGCAAGGTTAATGAAGCTGCCTCTGTTCAATTGGTGAGTCTTCCTAAGAGCACTCTTTTTTTCCTCAACACTCCAGATAGAAGGAAGCACGTAATTTTTGGTATTCTTCAATGCTCTATTGGGACCTTTCCTTTGATTTATCTAGGTCCACCTCTTGGTGCCGACTCAGTCCTTGATTCATTTTGGAATGGTTTAATTAATAAGTTCAATACTAAGTTGTTCGGATGGAAAGGGGCGTTCCTTATTCAGGTTGATAAGTTGGTTTTAATTAAATCTATGCTATAAAATCTCTCAATGTATGCTCTTAGCCTTTTCCAGATCCCACGTAAATTCTAGGAAAAGATTGAAAGCATTCAAAAATGGTTCTTATGGTCGAGTGTGGAGAAAAAGAAAAGAATGAGTATGGTTTCCTTGGAGGAGATGTGTAGGTTTAAAGGCCATGGTGGTTTGGGAATGAGGAAAGTTAAGGTTTTCAATTCTTCTCTCATGGAAAAGTAGTTATGGTTCCTTCTAGCTAGGGAAAAGGATTGGACGACTATTTTTACTTCTAAATGTCTCTCTAGAGTTGATAAGTTTAGAGACTTCTTAAAGGAAGATTATATTATTCCATTGGGTTCTCTCTTTTGGAACTCCTTGGTCAAGGTTAGAAGTGTTGTGAATGTTGGTCTACAGTAGTTAGTTGGCAATGGTAGGGATATTCTCTTCTGGGATGACTGGTGGATTGGTCATGGTCCCCTCAAAGATATTGGTTAGGTGGCTCCCTTCAAGGATCTTTGTTTTCAGGAATTTGGGGTTTTTGTTGTTGATTATATTGTGGATGGGGTGTGGAGAAGAATACATGAAGAGTTTCAGGAGCTAGAGACTCTTTATGGTGTGCTTACTTAGGTTCATATTCCTATTACTCCTTAGAGGAATTGAGTAGTTTGGAGGTTGCTCCTGAGTTCATTTCTCAGTGGCTTCTTATTTTCATTCGATGAACAATATTGTGGGCCCACGCCCTCCTTGGGCTCTTGTTTGAACTTCAAATGTGATTCCAAAGATCAATATGTTCTTGTGGTTATTGGTGCAAGATAAAATCTTGACCATTAACAATATTTAGAAGAGAGGATTCTCCTTGCCTAATAGAGGCTATCTTTGTGAGGAGGATTCAAAGGACAGCCATCATTTGTTAATTAGATGCAAATTTTCTCAGGAGGTTTGGTCACTTGTTCTAAATCTTTGGAAGGTGGACTTGATCTTCCCTTCTTCTATTTGGGAGCTTTGGCTCTAGTGGCAGTTGCCAACTTCCAATCCCTCTTTGGGTCTGCTTTGGTCCCTTATTCTTCCTCATATTGTTTGGGGCCTCTAGAAGGAGAGGAATAATATAATTTTTTGGGAGGTTTCCCTCTCCTCGATTTCCTTGTTTTTCAAAATCCTCTTAGCCATTAAGGAGAATTTCTTGCAAGTTGTTGCTAAATCTAATGTCCTCGGTTGGGTGGTGGTTTCTAATTATGATTTTTGAGTGGTTGATCAGTGGAAGCTTTCCTTTGAAATTTCCAAGCCTTTGAAGAAAGCCAAGTCAAATAGAGAAGGGGTTATTTGGTATTCTCCCCCTTCTGGGTTGTTTAAAGTCAACTTTGATGGTTCTACTAAAGGCACTATGAGACTTGATGGTTGTGGTGGAGTGTTAAGAGATCATAATGGTAGGATTGTTTCAACAGTGGACTCCCTTTGGGGATCCAAAAAAACCATTTTATTGAAGCTACAATAGCCTATCATGGTTTAAATTTGGCTAGGGAGAAGGGGGTTTCCAAAGTTTGGATTGAAGAGGATTCATTGAATATTATTAACTACCTAAGGAAAATTTCCCCTCCCTCTTGGTCTATTGAAAGACTTATTATTGATTCTCTCTCCATGCTAAATGACTTTGATGAAGTGTATATTTCCCATGCCTTTCAAGAGGCTAATGGGGTCGCGGATTTTTTGGCTAACCTTGGCGTTTCTTCAGCTAGGTCGTGGGAGGTTAATGACAACTTGCCGATGGATCTTATTTCCTTGCTTAACAATGATAACACCTAATCTTTTGATGGGGGTTGATTTATCGGGTGTTCTAAATGGATGATGAATTAATTATGGTTAGATACTTAATGGTGGTGGAATGAATCAAAATTTGTAGGGGGATGAGTTGTATGTTCAGGAGGGATCTTGCCATTATTGTTTTCTATACCTTGAAATGTAGGTCCGCACACTTTTTGGGTGCAATTTTCTCTATTTCCTTCATGGTTATTTGTATTTGCATTTTGTGGGGTTTATTTCCTGTGAAGTGCTTGGTGCCATTGAATATGGGAGGGGAAAGGTGTAGGGCTGAGCCATTTTTGTGTGCCAATTTAAAGCTAATGAGGAAGTGTGGAAGATTTTATAGAAAGGTGGGGTTATGCCATTCTTGGATAAGTTGCATGGGTATGAGTCAAATTTTTTGTAGGAGTTTTTTTTATGCTTGGCATGGCTAAGTGTTGAGTCTATGAGGTGTGGATATTGTTGTAAATGAGGAGTTTATTGTGGAATTAACTGGGATGTTGAATCAAGGACATAAATTATTCAAAGAGAAATCTATATCACGAGCAGCTGGAATGAATTTCTTCAGAGACAAGGAGAAGGCTAAAATGGCCAGACTTCGGTGTGGAGGTTTTGATCGCTCCAAAAATAAGCCTATTTGGGGTGAGGTGGCCATGGTTATGATGTGTTACTTCACCTTAGATGGGAGGTACACAACTCTTTATGGGCACCACTTTGTGCTGTTAAATCACTTCCATCATGGTAAGCTTGTATCTTTCCCTTTCTATCTTCTGATGTCTTTAGAGAGTGACATTTTGGATTTCAAAAATAATCCTACAAATACCTACTTGCATGAGGGTTTGATGTTGTTGATTATGGAACATATAAAAGCTAAATTTGTGATTATGTCCCCTATTCTTGGTAAGGTCGACATGACCAAGAAGAAGGCTAAGATTGGTGGGAATTATTAGGTGGAGGAGGAGGAAGAGGACGTGGGTATGAAAATTGAGGATGAATCTTCCACTTGATCAGATGGTTACCATACAGACCTAGATTATACCCCATCTATTGGGGGTAACAAAAGCTTTTCTAAAAAGGCCAAGCCCTCTTCTTCGCGTGTGAAATGCAAAATTCAAGTTGCCTACGAAGAGGTGGATTTGGAAGGGAATTGAAGTAAAAGGATTAATTCAAAGTAGGGGCCTGTGGTTTCCCATGTTGTGGTGGAAATTTTATAGGAGGAAATTGAGGTTAATAAGGTTTATGAGGTGGCATAATTTGTTAATGAGGAAAATATTTGAGAAGGTGATGGAGATGGGAGGGTCCCAACTGTTGGGAGGGTGAATAATTTTTTTGATTTAGCGAACTCTCGTACTATGTCAGCTTCTAAAGATAAATTCAAAGAAAAGGTTGCTACACCTGCTTCAAAGAAGAAGACCCTTCGATGAGTTCACACCAAGGGAGGGGTTTGTATTGGGGTGCGATGGATTTTACTTAGGTGTCTAGGTTGGTAAAGGAAGGGGAAAATGTATTTTTTAATCTGCTTATGTGGCTGGTTCAAGAGGTTCTAGACTATTGGACTCAAGGAACACTGAGAGGGGAGGTGAATCAGTGTTTTGCAAAATTGACATTTGTAAAGAAGATCTTAAAACCATTTACAATAGTTAACTAAGAGTAAAGATGCAGACATATGAAACAAAAAAAAACATAACACCATAACACAATAATGTTTACGTGGAAACCCTGTTAGGGGAAAAACCGCGGTGGAGGTTAATCCATAATTTTATACTCAATTAAAAGTATATAGAAAAGGTGAATGCACATGCATTCAAGCACACTGCCTAGAGCTCACTGCTCAAAATCAGGAAGGCTCACTGCCTTACAAAGATTTGGATTACATCAAAAGGTTGAACTGGGAAGGTAGCATCTACAAATGCCTAGTTACAGTTTTGGTTAGGCTCATAGATTAGATTTTGGACCTTTTGTCTGATTTTGCACTTCGCTCTGCTCTGCCTTGATTCACTTCACAAAGTCCTCTTTTGCACAAGTGAAACTGTGCATAATCACTCTACAACCCTTCTGATATTTGCAAGATATTTCAACATACTTTGAATACATACACCAAATGAATTAACCGATCTCTTATATATATCTGCTACCAAGTATTTAATCACTTTATGTCGACTTCATCAAAATATAAGATATCCCAATAGTCGGCTCAATCCATGAACAAAATTTAATGCGTACCCATCAAAGTTGGCCACAACATAGTGAGGGCTCAAAAAAATTTCTCCAAATATAAAATAGCTTGAATAATTATACCTCAAATATCCGTGGCACGCTTCATTCACTTAGTCGACCTTCATGAGCTGATAAGCAAAAAATCATCTTACCAGATCTTTTGACCCATACATCGATTGATGCAACGACAAAAAACTTGATAATAAGATACTCTGGATGCTTAACAACCTTCCTTGAGATCCAAAACACAAAATGATAATCCAGTGAAGTATACAGATCGACAAACTTAATTTTAACTGAATACCCTGTTCTTCATTGTTACTTTCGGTAATACTTTGTTCCTTACTCTTTCTGTCGGTATGGACAGATATTGAACTGCAGATGGATTAATGACTTAGGTTTCCATCAATGACAACACTAGAAGCCATATTCCAACATTGACCTCCATGAAAAGTATGACACGATTTCCTGATGCAACATCTCAACCCTAAGAAGCTTAAAGGAGAAGGATTCTATTTTTAGTATGGTAAAGGAAGTGAATTCTAATCTCGGCCTTATGGTGGAGGATATTTCTAATATGAAGAGTGACCATGGTCCAAGGTTTTCCACTATTGAAAGGAATTCCCTATAGATGTGTAAAGATATCAATGCTTTGATTAAACTCAGCAAGGAAAATCTTGAGTCCTTTGTCAAAGGTTTAATTTGCCTGAACGAAAAATCCAGGGAATGGACCGGTAAATCCCTGTTTAATGATCTAGCGAAGTAGGATGGTGGTGAGGATAATGAAATGGGTAAATATGTTACTGATTTTGGGACAGGGTCGAGCGTCCGTACTCAAATAAAAACAAAAAACAAAAATGTGGTGTCAATGCAGGAAGTCGAAGAAATCATGGAGATGCAAAATAAGGTGATATCCAAGGATTTGGTAGAAAAATCAAAACAAGTTGATTTGGAGGAAAATTAGGAGGAAGAATCACTATAAGAGTCTGAAGAAGAGAGGGAAAGTGAAGGTACTCTTTCCCAAATTTCAAGTTTTTAGAAAAATGAATCCTTCAGGGTTTATGGAGTCTTACATGGGTAGTGAATTTTTTCTCTTGCTGATATTGAGGCTACACACAATTCATTGATGAAAGATTTTTTGCTCGAAGAGGCCTTAAGACCAAATATTTTGAAGACTTAAAAGTTATGGTTGTTGATGAATTTACCCTCACATGCACAAATATTATTCCTTAGATGGATATATAATTAGGTAACTATGAATTAAAAGATGATTTTTATGTGGTGAGTATTGGAGATAATGATGTTGTTCTTAACATCCAATGGCTTTGTTCTTTAGGATAAATCACTTTGAACTTTCAAAAAATGGAGTTTAAATCTCAAGTGGATGGGAAGCAAATTTTATAGAGAGAAATTTCAACTAGAGGTCCTTGTGTTGTCACATACAAGAGGATAGAGATATTGCTTCATCATGATCAAGTTGAGTGGGCTACAAAATGTATAATCATATCTATCATTTCTCAACAAGAAACAAGAGAATACCATCCAAATGTGCAAGCTTTGTTGAATAAAATTAGTAAGGTTTTCATTGGCATACCACCTAGATGACCTCCTGAAAGAGGCATTGAGCATGTGATAGGGTTGGAAGAGTGATTCAAACTAGTTATCAACACTCCCTATTGGCACCACGAGAGACACAAAGATGAGATTGAGAAACCTATGAAGGAGATTATGGAGATGGAGCATATCCATCCAAGTAAAAACATATTTGCATCTTTTGTTGTGTTGGTTAAAAATAAGAACAAGAAGATGGACATGTGCATATATTAGAGAGCTCTAAAAAAGAAAACCATAAGAATTTGATAACATATATCAATAATTAATGAGGTCATTGATGAGATACATGAAGATGTCCATTTTTCAAAGATAGAATTGAGATTCAAATACCATTAGATAAGAGTCTAGGAATAATATATTGAGAAGAACTCATTTAGATCTCATTTTGGACATTATGAGTAATTGGTTATGATTTTGGATTAACAAATGCTCCATATGTTGGAGACTTGAAGTTGTAAAGGGAGATTGTTTGCAACATGAGTATGATGATGTATGGATGGAGATTGATGAGCATGGTAGTGTATGGTGTTGTGATTGATGGAAACCCATGGTAGAGATACAAAATTATTGATCCAGAGAAGACCAAGTGTTTTGGAGATTTTCCTAAGTCCTGGTGTACAGTTCAATGTTCAGTGAACCAGTTTTGTGGTCTGCATTGCTCTGCTATACAAAATATTGTCATGCAATTTTGAGGTAATATTGGTGCATGTTGAAGGAGTTTATATCTAAAGTTTCATGGCTTGATGTTGTCCATAGTTGAAGATAATGTTGATAGAATACCGACTTGGTAATGACATAGTTGTAATTACAAAGTACATGTTGGAATGCTTTGCATTCCACCATGGATGAATATTTTGCTATGTATTTTTGAGAAAGTGTTTGTGGATGGCAGAAGTATGTGTGTTCCAAGTGAAAAGTGGTTTGGTGGTCTGCATGTCGAGTTGTTAATGAACAATTGGTTCATTTTGTTATTACTTCACCAGAGGTTCCAACCTAAAAGATTTTGGAGTCGTGTGGACTTGAATTGTGTATGGAGAGAAATCATGGGAGTGATTATGGGTCATGCCGACCTATTTTGGTGTTTTACACATTTTTTTTCTTCGCAAGGCACGTGTGTTAGAGTTATGAGCTGACAAGTTATGTGGTGCATGTTTCACTAATTAGGCTAACCTAATTGATGTTTTGGATTTTTGTTCTATATATATATGCGGAGAGAAATAATGGGAGTGATTATGGGTCATGTCGACCTATTTTGGTGTTGTACACATTTTGTTTTTCACAAGGAATGTGTGTTAGATTTTTGAGCTAACAAGTTATGTGGTGCACGTTTAATCTAATTAGGTCGACCTAATTGATGTTTTGGATGGTTGTTGTATATATATATACAAGGCTAATTCCTTGTGTGGATATAGATGAGTGATGTAATTTTAGTGTGTGTGTGAGATCTAGTGCAGAGAGAAGTGCAAAGTGTAATTATGGTGAAGTATAAAGCATGTTAAGTCACTTTTTAGAGATTAATTAGAATTATATCTTTAGTATATATCAAATGCATTGTTAGCAGTTCATCCTTGGTAGAGAGCCACCATTTCTTTTATCTTTTTCTAATATGGGTAGTAAGCCCTTAGTAGTGATCCACCAATAGTTAGTCATTCTCTCATTTTCTAGACAATGATTCCACCATTTTGTAAAAAACATTGTAATCAATTATAATATATTGTGAGCTAATCTTCACCATGATTTTTCCCTTTCAATGGTTTTCCATGTAAATTTGGTGTTCATGTGTTCTTCAATGTGATGCATACTTTATATGTTTCTTTCTATTACTGCAAGTTTAGTGTGATACTTTGAATGGATGTTTAAGTTGATAAAGTTAATAAATTTTAGTGAATATTGATTCACCCCCCTCTTAGTATTTTGGATGTTCAATAATTGGTATCAGATCTTGGTTCCTTTGATTAGATTGATTGTTGAGCACATGGCTACAAGGAAGTATCCTATTCCTTTGGAAGAGATTATCCTTCAAGGGTTTACTAAAGAAGATTGTGAAGTTGATATGGAAGGAGAACTCAAATCAACCCTTGATGATTTGGATAAAGCAAAATCTGAAAATAGAGATCTCAAAGAGAATCTTAAGGATGCATATGAATGTATCAAGAAGTCGAGAGATGAAATCAATAAAGCTACAAAAAGGTTCAAGGAAACAAATGGGCAACTCAACAAATCAAATGAGACAATCACCAATCTAAAAGTGCGAGTTGAAGAAGGAAAAAGAGTTGAAGATTACCTGAATGCCAAATTGAAAGATAAATTTGAATAATGTTCAAATATCTAACAAGAGATTGTAACCTTGAGATTAGATCTAGAGAAAACAAAGATTCAAGAAGACAAATTCATGAAGAGCTCCACATTGCTTGATGAAATGATTGCAATTCAGGAGGCTTCTAAAGACAGAAGGATTAGAGTTTGAGAAAGGATAAATTTCAAAGGTAAATCAAAATCCAAAAAATGTTGAAAGGAAGAAGATGAGAAGAACAATGTGAAATAGGTCCAAAACCATAATAAATGTTTCAAAAGACCTATCAGACAACTTGTTCCACAAATATATTCATCTTTTAATGGTTACTGTTATTCTTGCAATAAGTTTGGAGATAGAGCAGTAGAGTGTAGAAGCATAATGAATCAAAATGTCCAATCCTTTCTCGGTCAGTGCTTAATCGGTAATAGACTTGGTCATAAGGCTAGTGAATGCATCTAAGTCAAATGATGTATGGTTATGATAATTGTATGATGTTCCAATATTTCAATGGTTACTGTTATACATGTAATGGATTTGGCCATAAGTATTTTGAATACATATCTAAAATGGAAAGAAGCAAGTTTGTTCAACAAAAAAGTGTCACATGTCACAAGTGCAACAAATTAGGACACATAGCCAATTTTTGTAGAAGCAAGAATGTGAAACCTTTTGTTTCACAAAATAAATTTGATCCAACAAAGAAAATTGATTGGGTTGAGATGAAGAAAGCGATGAATAAGATATGGAAGAAAAAGGATGAGAATGAAGTGAAGAATGAGTTTGTGCCAACTCTTGGTGCAAATGTTTCAGCCATAAACTAGATGAAGAGCTTTGGCTCAGGGAGAGTTTAGTAGAAAATCTTCAACCCCCCACCAAAGATGTGGTGTCGATGCCTTCATCTCACTAGTACATGCGTAGATCGACATGGTTGATATGTTGGTGATAAATCCGATATAAAATATCTTGTGGTAGAGATTTGCAAAGTGATTGAAGGTGCCTGTGATAGTACAATGAGGGTTTGCAAGCTTTTTGACCTAACTTTATCTATTGTAATCAATTCATTTTAGGTCAATGAAAAAGTGTTTATATATCATTTCGCATATGATTAAATCATTTGTGAAAAAGCAATTGAAGTGGAGAGTAGAAAAAAGGCAATTTGAAGCAATTTTAAAGTGTTGTGTGAAACCCTACTGATGAAGAGTTATAAGGTATTTATTAATATCTTGATAAACCCTAGTTTTAGAAAAGGTTCAAGATGTTTATCCACGAGTTATTGATGTTCTGGAGCAACCAAGACCTAAATTTAAGAAAAAACCATATAAATCCATGGAGACAAACCTTGAAGGAGCATTTTTGAGGGTTCCATATTATGTGATGCATATAGAGGATGTGCAGATCTATACCCATACAAAATTGGAAGAGTATGATCATGGAAATATGGTAGAATACTAGGTGAATAAGCTAACTAGAGATGATTTTGAATTAAAACCTAAATTTGAGAGTTTGCTAGAGAAGAAGTTGGATGTATGGAACAAATTTCCAAATTTATACTATGAGGATGAGTGGGTCAAATATGTGCTCAACAAAATTCATGACAAGTTCATGTGATTATATTTACCGCATATGATTAACAATCAAGTAATTAAGGCAGTTACTGGTTTATTCTTTAAAGGACCCATTTTGGCATTGAAGGTCATGAAGAATGAAATGGTGATGAAGCTCACTAAAGAAAAATTTGATAAACATGCCCTAATGGTGAAAGATATTGATGATTCGATGATAAGGTATGCTTTGATGATGATTGGGTATAAGATCTTTTATACCAACATAGAGAACTATGTATTGACTACCTCTATTCACACAACTCACCAAATGGTGAAAGAGGGTTTAGACATAGATTTGTGTGAACTTTTGAGACAACAGTTGATGGAGAACCTACAAAAGACCAAGGAATCAAGTTGTGTTAAGAAATCCTAGAGATCCATCTATAGACAGGTTTGGAACATATGTAGAGAAATCAAGTGAAGTAAACCTATAAAAGAAGGAGGAGATTGAGAAGAATGTGGAGAAGATGAAATCGGACTTGAAGGAGATGGTGAACCCACCTAAGGGCTCTACAAAGAAAATCAAGGCCAAATTTGTTACTCCATAAGGTACTCTAAGCATAAGAAGGTTGGTTAGGACCTCTGCCCCCTCTCCTGCTATTCCTAAATCATCTAAAACAAATCCTGTAGGGAGTTCTAAGAAGAAAGCTACATTCAGTGCCCTTGAGACTCAACAAACTCCTAAGAGGAGAAGAAAAGAAAAAGAAACAAGGGAAAAATACATTAGTTGTGAAGATGAAGAAGAAGACGAAGAGAAAGGACCCATATTGGTCTGGAAGAAGAAGATGTCTCAAGCCTCTACAGAAGAGACTACTACCAAGAGAGAAAAAGTTGATATTGTAGATACTGAGAGTGAAGAAGAGGCGGAAAAAGAAAAGAAAGGTTTTTTTTTCAAAAAAGAGAAAAGAGTTTAGATGAAGGAGAAAAAATAGCTAAAGGAAAGGGGAAGAAGAAATAAAAGACCCCTCCGATAAGGGGACATATCCCTTTGAAATTAGATGCTTTGTTTAATAGCATTGCAAAATTTGGTCTCTTGGAAGAGAGCCAAAATGTATCCAAAAGAGAATGATGAAAATAAGGCTACAATCGAAGAAACCATTGTAAAATATATGGTTACATTCAGTACAGGTTTGAGTGAAATAGAATATCAATTACCTAATGATCTAAAAAGTGTTTTAAATGCTAGAAGGTAGGAAGCATTTGATGAAGATGCTAAAATGAGGACTTTTTCCTTGGAGAAGATTGGTTCTTCTCTCATAATGAAGATAGAGCTAAGTTGTTTAAGTTGTACAATAAGAATTTCAGGACAAAGCAGAAAGTTGGTACTTTGATGATAAGAGACAAAGAAGATATAGAAAGGCTCGAGAATGAGACAATCCATAAAGTTATAGATCTCATAAAAGAGTTGGGAATGTCTTTGGATAATGAAGATAAAAAATGTAGCATGAGACATCCATCCTGAAAAGTAATGAGCATGTGATTGAACAACATGAGTATGTTCCTTACCCTAAGGGTGAACAAGAAAACATGGTAATAGATGATACCCCTCCCATGGTGGAGAATTTTGAAGAGAAGAAAGATGACATGTAGGATGCCTCAGAGAAGGAGGGAACATAAGAAGAATAAAAATTGCCTCCTCTGAATGGTGAGAAGCCTACTAAAGAAGAGAAGTATGCAAATGAGAAAGATAAGAAGGAAAAAGAAAGTGTCAAGACTGTTGGTGAATCCTCTGGAGCCTCTGGAGATTTACTAAAAGAGCTACTAGATATGTAGTTGCAATTGAACCAGTGGTATCTGCGTAGTTGTTGTATATTCCAATGCAGCAAGGATAGGTAGATATGAGTAAGATTTCTCCCCTACACAAGTTACAACTTGGTAATTCTTTTCATGCCTTTGCAAGCAAGGAAATAATTCAAACATGCCAAAAGAGTGCATAATTAATTGAAGAAGCTGTAATGGTGTTGCAAGAAGGCATTCTTAGTGCAACTATAGATAATTCCCTCTCCGGTGTATAAAATTTGAAGTTGTTGTTGGATTCCTTTAAGGAATATTCTATTGATTTGGAAAATAAAATGGAAAATGAAATGGCAAAGAAGGTCAATGATAAGATATTGACTTAAATTTATGATAAATATAGTGTTGCACATGGAAAGTTGCAAGGCAACTTGAAGGAAGTCCAAAAATTCTTGGAGGAAGCAAAAGTTTTATTTCAATTTTGCTTGAAATGACCTAACTCTACAAGGAGCATAAAAGATAAAATGGACTCAATAAAGTCACAAATAGCTTAGGCCTTTGGTGCATATGATCCAACTAATGATGTAGATGGTATAACAAGAGCAACAATCAAGAACCTACATGGAAAATTCTTCCTACTACAAGAACAAAAAGAAAAAGAACATTATGCAATATAGTCAACTCTGAGATTTGGTAAATGCAAGGATTACATATTTGACTGGAGTGTTAGCTAATGTAGATAAAGTGATGCAAAAGAATCTGGTGCCCAATTCTCTAGATGAAGGAGAAGATCTCCTTATTGAGTTTGAGAATCAATGTAGTATTCTTTCATTCACTAAGAAGGATTGGGAGATAGCAAAGAATGTCTGGGAGGCACACCTTACCAAACTGAAGGTGTCATGTAAGGACATTTTACCCTCTTCAAGCTAAGGTGCAATTTTTTTCTTTACATATGTTTTTTTTATTTCAATGTACATATGCAGAAGTTAATGGATAGTGTTGCAATACATTTTTGGTGGATAACATTATTAGGGGGAGCTACTTTGATGTAAAAAATTCCTAAGGAAAATATTATTGGAGAAGTGTATTGTATAGGAGAGAAGAAGTAAGGGGGAGTTACTCTCATATGCATATATCAAAGGGGGAGTAGTTTGAGATGATATAGTGAGCCCTTTTCCCTTGATGTCAAAGGGGGGGAGTAGTTGGAGTAGTTTGAGCAATTTTGGAGAGTGAGAGCATGTTGTCATCAATGAAAAAGGGGGAAATTGTTGGAGACTCGAAGTTGTTAAGGGAGATTGTTGGCAACATGAGCATGATGATGTATGGATGGAGATTCATGAGCATGGTATTGTATGGTGTTGTCATTGATGACCATGGTAGAGATGTAGTATTGATCCAGAGAAGACCAAGTGTTTTGGAGATTTTCCTAAGTGTCGATGTATAGTTCGGTGTTCAATGAACTAGTTTTGTGGTTTGTATTGCTCTGTTATGAAAAATATTGTCATGCAATTTTGCAGTAATATTGGTGTGTGTTGAAGGAGTTTATATCCAGAGTTTCAAGGCTTGATGTATTCCGCAATTGAAGATAATGTTGATAGAGTATCGGCTTGGTAATGATAGACTTGCAATTATAGCCCACATGTTGGAATGCTCCACATTCCACCACGGATGAATATTTTGCTATGTGGTTTTGAGGAAGTGTTTGTGGATGGAAAAATTATGTGTTCCAAATGACAAGTTTTTTGGTGGTCTGCATGTTGAGTTGTGAATGAATAGTTGGTTCATTTGATTATTGCTTCACCAAAGGTGTCGACCTAAATTATTTTGGGGTCGTGTGGAGTTGAATTGTGTATGGAGAAAAATCATGGGAGTTATTATGGTTCATGTTGACCTATTTTGGTAATGTACACATTTTATTTCTTTTCACAAGGCGTGTGTGTTAGATTTTTGAGCCAACAGGTTATGTGGTGCATGTTTCATCTAATTAGGCCGACCTAATTGATGTTTTTGGTATATATATATACAAGGTTAATTCATTGTGTGGATATAGATGAGTGATGTAATTATTGGTATGTGGCAACTGATCATGGAAATACTATACACTCATAACGTATCCTCATCGGGGTTCGAGGGTGGCAACCCTCGATATAAGGGGTCCGGGAGCGCAACCCCCAATTTTTTTTCTGTTAACACATCAAGGTTTTTCCCCATTAACACATCAAGGTTTTCTTGATAACATGTAAAGTGAAAAATGACTTTGTAAAACCCTAATTCTAGAAGCTTCCAAAAAGGCTTGTTATAAGTGGTTGGGATGTATGTTGTGGTATTGAATTCATGATATTGTACTATGCTTTGCACTGGATAATAAAATCATTGGGTGGTTGAGTTTCTATGGATGTAGCCCATATTTGGTGAACCACGTTAAATTTATGTGTTCATCTCTTTTGTGTTATTCTTCTTTGTTATTTCTTGGTTATTTAATTTGCATATAATTATTAGTTTTTATTGCTCCAATCTGCTTAAACCCTAACAACTGGTAGAAGAGCCATGTGTATTTCAGTTGATTGGTAGGAAACCTCTAGATTTGAGTGGGAGCAATGGAAGAAGGAAAATTCAAGGTTGATAAGTTCAACGACCAAAATTATCAATTATGGAAGATGCAAATAGAAGATTATTTGTATCAAAAGGATCTATGGTGGCCATTGCAAGGAAAAACAAAGAAAGTGGCTACTATGTCTAATGAAGAATGGGAGATTCTGGATAGAAAGGCACTGGGAACCATTCGGTTGTGCTTGGAATCATCTATGGCATTTAATATAACATAAGCAAAGACAACAAAGGATTTGATGGAACATTTGGCTAAATTATATGAAAAATCCTCATCCTTAAATAAGGTATTTCTCATGAAGAATTTGTTTAATCTGAAAATGATTGAAGGTGGATCTGTGACAGATCATTTAATTTTTTTTAATACGATTACCAATCAGTTAACTTCTGTAAAAGTGAATTTTGATGAAGAGGTGAGGGCTCTCTTGGTTTTATGTTCTTTGCCAGAAAGCTAGAATAGCTTGGTAATGGTTGTAATTAACTCTATCTTTGGTTCAAATACATTGAAATTTGATGATGTTGTTGGCGTTATCCTTAGCAAGGAAATGTGATGGAAAAGCATAGATAAGACTTCAACATTGAGTAATGTTTTGACTGTAGAGAATAGGGGAATAACAAAGAAGAGAGGAAAACACCCAAAAAATCATGGGAAATCACAAGGGAAGTCAAAGAAAGGAAGATCTAAATCTAGAGGAAGAATGGATTGTTGGCACTGTGGAAAGCCATGACACTTGAAGAAGGATTGTTGGTCTCAAAAGGGAAAACAAGTAGACGTACAACATGATGATAGTAAGGAAGCTAATGTTGCAAGTAATAAATTGTAGGATGTTTTAATTATGTGTTTAGATAATGTTAATGATTCTTGGGTAATAGATTCAGGGGCTTCATTTCATGCCACATCCCATAGGAAATATTTTGTAGATTATGTTCAAGGTGATTTTGGACAAGCATATTTGGGTGATGATGAACCCTATCAGATTGTTTGAAAAGGAAAGATAAAATTCAAGTTGCAAAATGAAAATGAATGGTTTGTATAGGAGGTAAGGCATGTTCAAAATTTGAGAAGGAATTTAATTTTTTCATGACAACTAGGTAGTGAAGGCTGCATAGTTACCTTTTCAGACAAAGTGTGGAAGGTCACTAAAGGTGCATTAGTAGTAGATAAAGGTGAAAAGGTAGGAACATTGTATTTGTGTACTGGTAATACTTACTCTACCTTAGTTACTACAAAAATAGTTGCTCTTGAGACAATTATAACACTTGCTACAAGGAAAGAAATTAGATTGTGGCACCATAGACTTGGGCACATGAGTAAGAAAGGGATGAAGATCCTTCACTCCAAAAATTTTCTACCAGTTCTGAAGAAAATTGACTTGGAGTTTTGTGATAATTGTGTATAGGGAAAATAGAAAAGAGTTTGATTTATCAAAGTTGGGAAAGAGAAGAAGAGTGAGAAATTAGAGCTTGTGCATTCATATGTATGGGGATTGACTCAAGTATCTTCTCTTGGTGGCTCTTGTTATTATGTTACTTTTATTGATGAAACAACTAGGAAAACATGGGTGTATTTCCTAAAACAAAAATCAAAAGCATTTGAAACTTTAAAAAATGGAAATCTTTGGTTGAGAATGAGACAGGAAAAAATTTGAAGTGTCTCAAATCTAATAATGGAGGTGAGTATCGCAGAAAATAATTTGAAAATTATTATTCATACAATGCAATCCATAGGCAAAAAAAGGTTCCTAGAACCCCACAATAAAATGGCGAGTCTAAGAGGATGAATAGGACCATTATGGAGCATGCAAGGAGCATGAGATTGCATGCTAGACTACTCTTACATTTTTGGGTAGATGTTGTACATACCACTATTTATTTAATAAACAAGGGACCTTCAAATCCTTTGGATGGTGGCATTCTAGAGGAGGCATAAACGGGTAAAAAGGTAAACTATTCGTTTATGAAAACCTTTGGTTGTGAAGCTTTTGTCCATGTTGATACTGAAAATAGAACCAAGCTTGAGGCTAAGTCTAAAAAATGTACCTTCATTAGATATGGAGTAGAGTTATCGGTTATGGCATTATGAAAATCATAAAATCGTTAGGAGTGGATATGTTATACTCAATAATAAGGTCATGTATAAGAATTAGCTACAGGAAAAAAATCATGAACAGGCTAGAAAGGAATATGTGGTGCTGGATGAGATTCCAGAAAATAAAACTCCAGTGGTACCTAATGCTCAGCAACAAGTTATCCCACAGACTCCTACAAGTGTTAGACATTCTACAAAGATAACTAGACCTTCGAAAATATTTTCTCCATCGTTATATTCTATATTATTAACAGATTGTGTTGAACCTAAATTTTATGAAGAAGCAATGCAGGTAGATACCGAAAAGTAGTGGGAGCTAGGCATGAAAGAGGAAATGGATTCCTTGTTGTAGAATCAAACTTGGGACTTAGTCTAATTGCCTGAAGGTAAAAGAGCATTACCAAATAAATGGGTTTACAGGTTGAAGGAAGAAGATGGAGGCAAGAAAATATATAAGGCCATACTCGTGGTAAAAGGTTTTGCACCAAAAAAGTTATAGATTTTAATGAAATATTTTCTTCTGTTGTAAAGATGACTTCTATTAGAACTATTCTAAGTCTTGTGGTTACATAAGACTTGCATCTTGAATAGCTAGATGTGAAAACATCATTTCTCCATGGGGATTTGGAAGAGGAAATATGCATGCAACAACCATAGGGATATGAGGTCAAGGGTAAGGAGGAATTTGTGTGCAGGTTAAAGAAGAGTTTGTATGGCCTAAAGCAAGTACCTCGACAATGGTGTTTGAAATTTGATAGTTTTATGATTGAACAAGGTTACAAAAGGTATCATTCTGATTATTGTGTTTATTTTAAGAAATTGGATAATGGAAGCTATATTATTATGTTGCTTTATGTTGATGACATGCTTGTTGTCGGGTCTAACATGCAACATATTGATGAACTTGAGAAAAAATTAGCAAATTCATTTGTTATGAAAGATTTGGGTGTGGCAAAACAAATCCTTGGTATGAGGATCACATGGGATAGGACAAACAAAAAAATAGTTTTGTTTCAAAGTGAGTATGTAGAGAAGGTGTTGAAAATATTTAACATGTAGAATGTAAAAGAAATTAGTACACCTTTGCCTAGTCAATTTAAGTTGACTAAGAGATATGTCCAAATACACAAGAGGAGGAAGACAAAATGTCTAAGATACCATATGCATTAGCAGTTGGTAGCTTGATGTATGTAATGGTATGCACAAGGCCAGATATTTCACATGCAGTGGGAGTTGTGAGCAGGTATATGAGCAATTTGGGAATGGAACATTGGAATGCGGTAAATGGATTCTTCGATATTTGAGAGGTACTGCTTCAAAGAAACTATATTTTGGAGGAATAATTTTTTCTCTAAAAGGATATGTTGAATCTGATCTGGTAGGTATATTGATATCAGGATTAATATAGGGTATGCTTTTACTATAGGAGGTATTTCAGTTAGTTGGATTTCCAATATGCAAAAGGTTGTTGCGCTTTCAACCACCGAAGCTGAGTATGTTGTTGCAATGGAAGCTAATAAGGAGATGATTTGGTTACAACATTTTTTGGAGGAATTGGGATAAAGACAAGAAGATAGACCTTTGTACAGTGATAGACAGAGTGCCATTCATCTTGCTAAGAATTTAGATAAGCATATACAACTCATATACCACTTCATCCGGTCAGTTTTGGAGGATGGACAGTTGAAGCTAGTGAAAATTCACACAAGTGAGAATCCTATAGATATATTCACAAAGGCAGTTACATGAAATAAAATGATTTCCTCATTAGTTTCCATTGGACTTCATGACTAATAATGGTGGATATAAGAAACTAGCCAGACCTGTAATCCAATGGGAGCTGCAAGTGCAACGGTGTCATCCAGAATCAGTCTCCAAGTGGGAGATAGTTTGGTGTGGAGCTTGATCAATCTCGAAGTGGGAGATTGTTGGTATGTGGTGATTGATTGTGCAAATATTGTACACTCATAACGTATCCTCATTGGGGTTCAGGGGCGTAGCCCCCAAATTTTTATTTTTATTTTTTGTTAACATGTTAAAGTTTTTCCCTGTTAACACATCAAGGTTTTTTCGCTAACACGTCAAGTGAAAAGATGACTTTGTAAAACCCTAATTATAGAAGCTTCCAAAAAGGCTTGTTATAAGTGGTTGGGATGTATGTTGTGGTATTGGATTCGTGAGATTGTAATTTTCTTTGCACTGGATAATAAAATCATTGGGTGGTTGAGTTTCTATGGATGTAGCCCATATTGAATGAACCACGCTAATTTTTTGTGTTGATCTCTTTTGTGTTATTCTTCATTGTTATTTTTGGGTTATTTAATATGTATATAATTGTTAATGTTTATTGCTCCAATCTGCTTGAAACCTAATAGTAATTTGAGTGTGTGTACGAAATCAAGTGCAGAGAGAAGTGTGAAGTGTAATTGTGGTGAAGTATGAAGTGTGTTAAGTCGGTTTTTTAGAGTTTAATTGGAACTGTATCTTCAACATATGTCAGATGCATTGTTAGCAGTTCATCCTTGGTAGTGAGCCACCCTTTCTTCTATCTTTTTCTATTCTAGGTACTGAGCCCTTAGTAGTGAGTCATTGATAGTGAACCATTCTCTCTTTTTTCTGGATAGTGGGTCCACCATTATGTAACAAACATTGTCACTGATTATAATATATTGTGAGCTAATCCTCACCATAGTTTTTCCCTTTCAAGGGTTTTCCATGTAAATTTGGTGTTCATGCATTCTTTGATGTGATACATGCTTGATGCAGGAGCATTTAGGGGTACTCAGAATCTTGTATCACCAAAAATATTGCTAATTTATTTTTGTTATTTTCAATAAGGGCTAAGGTGTGTGGAAAATAAATATTTTAATTTGTAATAATGTGATTTTCCCTTGTGGTGATATGTAAATGTAATTTTCGGAGGAAATATTCCTTTTTGGCATCCATTTCTTGGTAGGGACCACTTGAGGTGCATGTTATTACATGTTCAATTGCATGCCTTGCATGCCATTATATGTTTGTGCCACAAGCTTTGCATGTTGCTGCATATCCGTATTTGGAGTCATCGGAGCCGCTGGGAATCAAAGAAGGTGTCATAATTGACCAAATTTGATTGGCCATGGTTTAGGTGCCCATGTGAAGGCCATGGGAGCATTGATTAATTTTATGATTATTTCTCCAAATGGGGCGTGGGTTTTCCAAGGAGGTGTTTTTCTTGTGGTTTTCTCATTCTAAAACATCTATATTATGATGCCTTGTCATTTGGAGAGATGGCTTTGGAAGTTTTTTTAGGTGAGATGCTACCAGATTGAAGAGATAATTTGAAGACTCCATTGTTGTTGATTTCTATTTGCATAGAAGCCCATATTTTTGGGAGCTAGTGAGCTCCACGTTTTGGGAGATAGTGAGCTAGTGAAGTTCATGTGAAGGGAGCTTGATAGATTTAGCTAAAAGAAGGTTGAAAGAGACCAAGAAGACATTTTTGTTGCAAGTTTGGAGGTGTTCTACAATAGTAACAAGATTGATGGTTTCATGGTTTGTTTCCAACAGTGATTTCTAATGATGAATGCAGATTGAAGGAGCTAGAATCAAGTGAAAGAAGAGAGATTGAGTGAAACCATTTTGTATTTGATTTTTACTGTCATATTTCAGTCTCATATCAAATTTTTAATGTTTTTCATCAGCCCATATGGCTGTGAGACAATGTATTTTCATGAATCCTTTCTTGTTATGTAATTGAAGGAAATTTTGAATAAACTAAGAAAAATACTTCTTGCAGATTTTTGTGTTGTTTCAAACCATCTCTAAGTTGAATTTTTAGATTGTTCTGAGTATTTGAATGAGGGTTGGTTTCTTACTTCATCAATGCTTTATATGTTCCTTTTCGTTACTGAAATTTTAATGTGATGCTTTAAATGGATGTTTAAGTTGATAAAGTTAATGAATTTTAGTGAATACTGATTCACCCCCCCTCTTAGTATTTCAAGTGTTCAAAACCATAGAATTTTAAAAATTGTATGAATCCAGTGTTAAACAAGTAGCTTAAAATTTTTGTCTTGGTATTTTTGATGATATCTTGATATTCAATAAGACTATAGAGGAATGCATGTGATATTTAGATGAGTTTTTGGGTATTCTTGAGGTCAAATATCTATATGAAAAGGAATCCAAGTGTGAGTTTTTCATGAAAAAACTCTTGCATCTTGGTCATGTGATTAGTGCTAATGGAGTTAGTATTGACCAAGAAAAGATTAAGGCTATTTTTGGATTGGTCGTGCCACCAAAAAATAATCCCTATTGAAGGTTTTTTTGGGCTTTGTAGCTTTTTTCATAGATTTGTGAAGGTTTTTTTATAGTTGGTTGTCCCACTCATTGATCTCACCAAAAAGGGTGCCTTTTTATGGTCGACAACAATAATAATATTTTGATCAGTTTAAGCAAACCATAAGCACTTGTCTTGTTTTTTCCATACCTAATTTTTTTGATCTCTTTGAGCTTGAGTGTGTTCTATACAAAGAAGTAATATGTGCTTTCCTAATGCAAAATAAACATCCCATTGCATTTGAAAGTAGAAATTTGAGAGGAGGAGAAATGAGTTATTCCATCTATGATAAGAAGATGTTTGCTATTATGCACACTTTGATTAAGTTTAGGCTATATATGATAGGAGGGAAGTTCATTATCAAAATAGACCATAATAGTCTCAAATATTTCCTTAGTCAAAAATATCTCAATGAAAGAAAATAGAAGTGGGTGAGTAAGCTACAAGCTTATGATTTTGGAATTGAATATGTCAAAGGGAAGAAGAATATTTTGGTTGATGCATTGTCAATAAGGTCACATTTGAGTTCTATGATGGAGGTACATTTTGATTTGAGGGAGAAAATTCTTGTGGAGTATGCAAAGAATTCATTTTCCACCAACATCCTAGAAGGTACATTGCAAGATGAAAAGTACAAAGTGGTGAATGAGTTAATCCTCTACAAAGAAAGAATCTTTCTAGTTCCTGAACCAAAGCTCAAAGATAATAGTTTGAGGACTTTCCATGATGCATCCTTGGTTGGTCACCAAGGATTTTTCAAAACCAACAAGAAATTCATGAGATATTTTCATGGAAAAAGTCTTAGAGCTGATGCCCTTAAGTATATTGAAGAATGAAAAGTGTGTCAATATAACAAGAATAAGCACACATTTCATTTTGGTTTGTTACAACCTTTACCAATTCCCAATTAAAAGTTGGAAATTATTTCAATGGACTCCATCAATGGGTTACCAAAAGTGTAAGGGAAGGAAAATATTTATGTTATTGTGGATAGATTGACCAAATTTTCATACTTATTTTCTATTTATGTGGACTTTAGAGAAACTCAAGTGGCTGATTTAATCTTTAGAGAAGTGTTCATACTGCGTGGTATACAAAAAATCATTGTTAGTGATAGGGACAACAAGTTCCTAGGTCTTTTCTGGTAAGAAAATTTCAAATTGAGTGAGACTAAACTCACTCCTGACACCAATTATCACCCATAAGTTGATAGGAAAATGAATATTATGAACAAATGGGTGGAAGGATATCTAGGAAACTATGTTTCGGGGTAGCAAAAAACTTGGGTAAGATGGCTCCATTTGGGTGAGTACTGTTATTACCTTATATATCATGTGTAAACAAAATTCTCTTCATTTATGGCACTGTATAGATATGAAGCTCCTAGCTTTATTACTTTTTGTTTGGTGATAGTAGAGTTCCCAAAGGTAAGGATTTGTTTCACTAGAGTCAAGATATCATTAAATCCTTAAAATACAACCTTCAACATACACAAAACCAACAAAATTGTATGGAGATCAACATCGTATATAACATATATTTGAGGTTGGAGATATGGTGTATTTAATTTTGTAGCCCTACAGACAATCTATTCTCAAGAAGAGTGGATTAGAAAAGCTCAACCTATGTTTTTATGACCTATTCAAAATCTCAAAGAGGATTGGAGAAGTGGCATATGAGTTGGAGTTCCAAAAGAGTAGCAAGGTTCACAATATCTTCCATGTATCACACCTCAGGAAGGCACTTGGACACAATTTGGTTGTTGCTCCAAAGTTACCCCCTTTGGACATGAAGAAGGGAAACTCATCTTGGTTCTTAAAGTAGTGATTGATTTCAAAGAACACACTTTGAGAGAGAGAAACATTAAAGAATATTTGATTAATTGGAAGAATCTTCTTATGGAGGATGTTGCTCGAGGGAGAGTGAGCATATATTGAAATGTCTAGACTTGCAATTGCTTGAGGACAAGAAACTATAGGGAGGGAGGATTGTAATGTCCCCTTCTCAAGCATAATCATAATTACCCTATTTTCAAAGTTTTCTTGTAGGCTAATTAGTGAGTTAGGGATAACTCCAAAGTTTTTGATAACACAAAATCAGTTTAGCAGAAGTGCTCTTGGCAAAAAGTTAAGTTGGTTGTGGTGAGCCTCTTGGTTCTTTTAAAATTGATTTTTGACCTTTGCAGAGATTTGCAAACTTTGACAAGTTTGTTATTTTTAGCAAGTCACCTAGTTACTTCAACTCATCATCCTATGACTTCAGGGACATTATGATATGACCAAAATTGTGTATTTGTGTCCTTTCGATACTTTTCACAACTTGGGAAAATTATTGAGTTACTAAATAATATTCACTTAAGACTATCTAATGTTGAAAATATTAAAAAGATAACATAGGTAATAACTCATTTAAAATGTATTTAAGTTGTGCATCAACTTAGATGCCTAGGCATGGGGTGTCTTTGCAAATTGAATTATTTTTCAAAAATGCCTTTATTGGGGAAAAATGTATTATTTTTATTTCCCTCCAGAAAAGTTATAAAAGGAGGTTGAGAGCTCATTTGAAAGGTTATTTGATTCTACATATGGAGAGAACTTGTGTTCTCAAAATTTCTTGAGGACAAAAACCCTCTTGAGATTGTTGGTTTTAGGGATGAAAACCTCCTATCTAGTCAGAGCGATTTCATTAAAGGAATCACCATTGAGGTGCAACTAAATTAGATTATGTTCGTTGATAAAAAATAGAGAATTTGATGTGTTTTGAAAGCAGTTTATTGTTTCTATTCAACTTGGACATGCCCCAAAAATTTTAAGCTTGCAAAAGAAATATATTGATTCAAATGCATTTGTGAAAATTGAAGCAAACCTCCATTTGAGAGAATCGTTGATCAATATTCTCTACACTTATATCACTATTGCAGGGATGAATATAGTTCTTTGCTCATGCTTTGAAGAAACTTCTGGATAAGGAATCTCCTTTCTCATGATTAGTCTTCTTAGGTTCACCTTATTCCATTCACTCTTTTGGGATCACCATCTTCCCTATCAAGGCTACAATCATACTCTCAAGTCTATAAATCTTTTCTTTAATGGTGGGAATCCTTTCAATACCTACTACCAAACCTTCTAAAATACACCATACCATCATCCTCACATATCTTGTCATCCTAGTTGTCCTTGACCACTCTTATTTTCATTTATGGCTTAAAAGGCAACAAGTCCCCACTCCAATTATTATAGTAGAGAGGAATAAACCAAATAATCAGATACAAATATGATATGTGTACATGGAGGATATTCCTCACACGTGTTCACAAGCAATGGATTCTACTTGAGGAAACTCCAAAACTATACTTCAAAAATAAAATTCACCCCTAAAAATGGTAATTCTCACAATGTTTCTAGTTCTACTAGACTTGCAATATGCATTAAAGAACATTAAAAAAACAAAATGGAGATACAAAGAGGCACACACAATTGAAACACACAAGGGTGAAAGAACACAAATGTGTCTCACTTTTCAACATTATTAAGACACAAAAATTGACATTTTTAATATTCAACATATTTTTTCAATCATACTAAACAAAGACTCGAGAATTTAATGATGATGTAAACTAGTGATTTGTGTTTTCTTTTGTGTAGATTAAATTTAACATTTAAAAAAAAAAAAATCTATAATTTTTGGTTAGTTTTTAATATTTTTATAGTGAGTGATATTTAACATAATGTATAACATTTACTACAAATAAGATATTTTTAGAAATTCTTGGAATTAGATCATTAACTCCAATATCTAATGCTTAGTAATTTTTTATTTATTATAATCTTTTTTATTGGCAGTAATATAAAATTAGACCTTCATTTTACCATAATGGGTTTCTCTTTGCATATTTAATAAAATTGACTTCATTGTTGGACAAGGACATCAATGTGAAGTGTATTGCAATTATTTAAGTTTTTGGACCTATTTCGCTACTTTCCCTAGTGTCTCAAATGGAGATCTTTATTTTGTATAATAGATTTATCTTGCTTATAAAATAGATAAAAAATGCAATATTAAAATTAAATATTTCTTATCTATTTCATAAAGCTAGTTATGAAAGCTACAAACAAATAGAATTTTGTCTTTGGATGACTTTATTTGACTCCCATACACATGACAACAATTTATTGTTTTTACTTATAAAATTCTAGCATGCGGATAGGAGAAGAAAATGGAACCATATGGGCAACACATAGGTTAGTTAGATCAAAGATCTTTTCTAGTTTTATAAAATGTGTGGCTAGCCAATTGTTTTGGCACTTCTACTTATTGAGAGCACACATTTTAAAATATTGTTCGTATTGCAATTTGATAACCTCAATAGTTTAAGAAGTGGACATTTTTGTATCAATAGGCTAAATCATTATCATTACTAGGTAGTGATAAGATCAATGATCTATTGGAATGTGCAACATTTACATTGTTATATATTTGATGTTCTTATGAAAAATATAACACTAAATCTTCATGTTTCTTTTTTCCAATCTCATTTTCTTGGATTCAACTACCTCATAACTTGCATTCTAGAAGTTAAAATGATAGATGATTCATCAACCTACCTCATTTCACAATACTTGTTCCTATAATTATTGGGAACAAACAAGTCTACTAGGATGCACAATATTGTAATCTTTAGGTCTAGTACTAAATAATTGATTATGAGTTGGCCAAAATTCATAAAAGTAAACTACCTTAAACCTATGGTAAACAAGGCACTAGGGATCAAGAATTTGAGGGCTACATTGGGTATAGATAACCTACTCATGTAACAAATCTAAATTAAGGTTCAAAGACTTACATGGATGTGATCAACATTTTCCTCCAATTGGTTGGTAGTACTAGCAAGTTAGCCACTTAGAGAAAAAATATTGAAAGTACATGGATGTGATTCAAAATTTCCACTAGATGGTTGACATGACAACCCATTGGTGGAAATTTGTGATCACATATACCTTTTCCTTCAAGAAAACAACTTGTATCATATCTCATGCATCAAATTCTCTTGATGTGCAAAGAGGTCTCTCTTATTGGGTGTGCAGGCAAAAGCGCCAAAATAATTTGCCAATTCTGCCTTTTATAAAATGTTGAGGGACCTTCAATCAAATCCACTCCTGCCATGGGGTGCCATGTGTAGCTTCGATCAAATCTAGGTGATTTGAGATTTGATGTTTGGATGTGTTTTTTTGTTTTGGCCTAGAAATGAGGTTCATTTATATGATTTCACCCACAAGCTATTGCCAGAGAAACCTAGAATAGGGAGAAAACTCTAGTAAGAGTGAGTAAAGCTCCTCATGCCAATATCTTTCAATCTCTTACATGTGACACAAGGCTCCAAAGGGCATATACTTGAATTGAACATTAGTTTCCACTAGTTCCTGACACTTGTAATCAATCTCAACAACTTCAACGCATGTGGTCTTTTACAATGCAATATAATAACATGAACTCAAGAAGGCTTATCAATGAGTCCTCCCACTCCCCCATGCTAAAAAAAAGCATCCAACTACTTTTTCATGGAGCTCATGACTCTCACTTAACTTAACACACATCAAGAATGGAAGATTGACAACCAAAAAGAGAGTTTGAAATGCTTAAACCCTTTAGATTCCATCTATTGCTTGCATAAAGGTAAGTTCACCTTTTCAACAAAGGAATAATTTATTGCTTTTGACTTTATCGAGGTGAATTTTGTTTGCACATTTAGAAGGGTGAACATGTGTTCACCTCCTATTGCAATTGGTGAACTTGTCAAAATTAACTTTCTTGGTAGATTTGAGGTCTACAACTTTGTCTTCGTGTCTCCTAGAGATGTCGTATACCATTATCCTAGATGGTATCTTGACTTCATCGCATCCCTTTACACCACATGACCCATTAAAAACAATAAAAGTCTTGAAGTAAATGCCTTAAACTAATCCAAAGATTGATATGACAACAAATACCCCATTGATCCTTCAATTTGACTCAAATTTTTAGATCATGGAGTGAAATCTATAGATGTGTGATGGTGAGATTTGAAAACAAATAACATTAATTGGAAAACTCTTATGTGAAATAACCCATTTTCATGGATTAAAGATAATCTAATCATTGTGAACACAAAATTTAATAGAAAAGGGTGTTGCTTTGCAATTATATATATAAATATATAATTTATTTCTGTTTTTATTTTATAAAACTAGCAATCACACCTTGGTGTGCAATGGGTACGCCGAAGAGGTGTGGAAGGTCAATTAGGAAAAAATTGGTTTATTTTTTGCATACATTTGTGTAGTACATGAAGTCAATTGATAGGTCATTTAGAAAATGATTTTGTTTATATGTTATTATTATTATTACTACTACTATTATATAATTAGTTTTATTTTATATTTTTATTATATAATAATTTTATTATATATATATATATTAATTTTATGTATTAACTATTATACTCACCACACTAATCTTGGGCCTAAGTAATTTACTATGTCTAGCTATAAACTTCTCTATAAATTTCCCTTCAACTGTTTATGCCTTTGGATTATATGCCTTCACTAAATAGGTGATTGATGTAGACACCAAGAGGCTTGAAAGCTATGAGTAGGGTAGACAGTGAACCATATATATAATTTATATGTAGTATATTATTATAAATAATTTATGTATTGTATAATTTAAATATAAATATAATAAATAATTTAATAATATATAATAAATAACGATCATCTTGTACAGGTATTATTATATTTAAGACTTTATATATAAATAATATATATAATAAGATAACTATAATTATTATAGCGATGTTATTTTATAATAAATAATATTAATATTATAGTTATTAATATATATAATATTTATTAATAATATATAACTTTAATATGTAAAAAATATATAGTATTAATAATATTATATAAGATATTGTTAGAGTTATCATGCATTGGCTAATAATTATTTAATCTTTAATTGATTATTAGTCTAATTTATTCTCGTGCACTTAAGCAAAACTTAGGAGTGCTTTTATGCTTTATTAATTGAGTTAATATTAGATCATTATGTCTCATATCATGCGATGTTGACACTTGCCATGATTTGATACCTTTCTCATTTAGGGATTTGCTCTTATAAGCACTCAACCCTCATTTTAAATATCTCTCAGATATTATCTGTAGCTTTCATAGCTTCTTGAAAGTCTCTTTCTGTAGCTTTTCCTTGTTGATGAATATTGCACATATTGTTTGCAGATCTCTTGCGTGGAAGGTGTACTAATTTTTTGTTTGATCTTATGGATCATGGTTTTGTGCTTGTTTCAAATATTCTAACATGGTATCAGAGAGTAAGTTCAACAAACCCCTTCTCGATTTATGAGATTTTTTTTCTTCGACGAGGGTTACAGGCTTCAGATTTGAATCCTCTTTGCTCTTTCTGTAAATTTTGGAGGTGGGTGAATTTTTGGTGTATTTTGACATGAAAAGGACCTCATCATTGGATATAGACTTGTCAAGAAAGTCAAATTTGGCTTTTATTTCGCCTGATTTCGATTCTTGACACTAGATCTACAAGGTTTTGAAGTGGTTGCTCTTTTTTCGGATCCAGAGGGTAACTGTATTTTTGGTGCATTTTGGCATGAAACGAACATCACCATCATGCTCAGAAGGCCCAAAAACCTTAAAAACTCCTGTCAAATCATCAAATTTGGTGAAGTTGGTATCTGAGGCAAAAAAAAAAATTGCTCCCCAACATGCAAGTCGAGGTGAATTTTTTTTCCTGCACAAAAATCTTTCAAAAAAATCAAATATTTTTTTTTAAAAAGCCTTTTTAAAAAAGGTGGTAGGTTTTATTTTGGTAAAGTTTTTTTAAAAAAAATTGTTTGCCCCATGGTGGGATGTGGTACCCTTGCCTGCCATAATGGCAGGTTGGCGGTCCCTTGAGCCCTGCCTCCACTGTGGGGCGGGGGCGAGAGGGGGGAAATGGGGTGGTACCACCCTTGTCACTATGTGGCAGGCACAGTCCCACCTTGGGCCCCACCCACATTTTTTTAATTCAATTTTTTAAAAATAGTTTTTTTTTTTTAATTCTTTTCAAAAAAAATATATGAGTTTTTATATGTTTTAAAAAAAAATATATAAAGGTATTTTTCTAGCTTTTTTAATTTTTAAAATAAATAAAAAGGCGGTTTATTTTGTAAATTTCTTTTTACAAAATAATGTAAATGCAGCCTACCTGAAGAATTTTTTATCAACACCCCTAAATTTGGCGGACCTCCACATTTGGATGTATTTTTGCTAAATTTGGAGAAGTTTTTTAGCACAACTCTACATTTGGCGGACCTCCACTTTTGGAGGTATTTTTTGACAAATTTGGAGGAGATTTTTTCCCAGGGTTCTAAATTTGGCGAATCTCCAACTTTGACAACTTTTTTGCTAAATTTGGCGGAGGCTTTTTTTGCCAAGCTCAACCCCTCTCCATTGGGCTTTTCATTTTTGCACCCTATCTTCCAGAAGCCATATCTTGGTCATAAGACGATAAGTGTAATTTTTTTTTGAAATGGGGTAAAATTTCGAGCTCTTCGCAGTGGTGCAAGTATTTTCCAGTTTTGAATTTTGATTTTTTCCAGAATTTTATTTTCTCAGTGCTGTTGCTGTTCAATTCTTATTTTGGAGACTTCGATGAGCCATATCTTCTGCATCTGGACACATTTTTGGCTGCCATTTTTTTAAAGTGCATGTTTTTTCGTGTACTTCATCATGGTGCTACCAGTTTCCTCTTTTTCTATCAAAGAATTGTATTTTTAGCATGTAGTCCTTTTTGGACATTATGGCCTCCCATTGCATGAATTTTTATTATGTAAATGCGTTGAAATAAAGTGCCACAACAAGTGTATTATCGGGTCTTGCACATCACTTTGTGTCTTATTGTACTCGCACTATGATATAAAGTGCCATGGGGGTTGATATTTGCCTTTGTTTTGCCTTCATACCTTTCTCATGCATGTGTGACTTTTATTTTCACACCCTTTATATATGCTTGTAATTTAATGTTTGCATATTCATATGTTCTTGGTTATTCTTCATGCACTACATTCAGGCATTCATTTCAGTGTACCTATCATAGCTCTCCCTTGTCAACATTATGGGGGGGGGGTGTTCTATTGTTGGTGCTAATGCTTCATTTTTTTTGCGTTGGAGTGAACTATGCATATAGTATTTGTTCCTATGTACTAGGCGGATGCAACAACTAGTTACCCATGTATTTCAATGAGATGGAGCACTTACCATATGGACACTCTTGCATTCCTAATTTTGGAGGCGACCTTCCATTTTTACTTGATCAACTCTTCAGACTATTGGTACTTGTGCCATCTGTATCTTTGAGTTCATGATGTTTTGCCTTGGTTTGCCATCAAATTCAAGTAGTGTCATTGAGGGCACTCATGCAAATTCTTGTCTTCTTGATCCTGATCATGATTTGTTTTAGAAAGGGTTTTTCTTTCTGCATTTCAACAATCATTCTACAATAGTGTTTGCAACTTCTTCATGCTCCAGTGGTGTTTTCCATGTTCTTCCTTTGTTCCTATCTTTTGGGACAATTTATTCTTGATTGGAGGCTTCATCGTCCTTCATTCTTGTTTGGAGGCTTCTTTACCTTCACTTGTATTTCTCTCTTTTGGAGAGGAGTTTTTCCCATGAGGTTTTCTCCTTTTCTCTTGTTGTGAGAGATCTTTTACATTTGTACATGGGTACCTCATCTAACCTAGTTGTCAAGACCCATATTTGCTTTCATGCATCTGTCCTTAGTTTTTTTAGCTTCTCCCTAAGTTCATCTTAAGGGAGCGTGTTAGAGCAATAGGCTGTTTACTTGATTAATTTATTAAGTCACTTTTACTTTATTTCACTTAAGCTGAACTTATGAATCTTTATGTTGCATTATTAAATTAGTCATGTTGTCTCATTCATTATGATCTTAACACTTGTCACATGCTAATTTAATGCTCATCCCAGGGTTTTCACTTTAGGGTTTTGATCTCCTTTCTTAAGGATTGATCTTTTTGTAATTATTCAATTCTAGTTAATGCATTTTCGCTTCATGTTTGTAGAGCAACATTCTTGTGTCTTTTGATCTCCTTTGGTGACAAGCTATTTGCTTGCAGGTGTTCATTCAGATCTGTGAGGTTGGAGCACTTACCATATGGACACTCTTTCATTCCTATTTCTAGAGGCAACCTTCCATTTTCACTTGATCAGTTCTTCAAACTATTGGTACTGTTGTCATTTGTATCTTTGTGTTCTAGGTGTTTTCCTTTTTTTGCCATAAGATTCGAGTAGTGTTGTTGGGGGCAGTCATACAGGTTCTCATCTTCTTGATCCTGATCATCATATGTTTTAGAGGAGGCTCTTCTTTCAACATTTCAACAGTCATTCTTCGACAATGTTTGCAAATTCTTCATGCTTTTGAAGGTTCATTTGTTCCTATCTTTTGTGATAACAATGTCTTGTTTGCAAGCTTTTTCAATCCTTCACTTGACTTTCATCTCTTTTTGGAGTAGAGTTTTTCTCATGAGATTCTCTCTATTTCTCTGCATTATAAAGATCTTCTTTTTGTATATAGGTACCTTATTTGGCCTTGTTTTCCGAGACCCATCATGCATTCTTTTTAGGGTTTTTAGCTACTCCCTAAGCTCATCTTAAGGGGGGGTGTTAGAGTTATCATGCATTAGCTAATAATTAATTAATCTTTAATTGATTATTAGTCTAATTTATTCTCATGCACTTAAGCTAAACTTAGGAGTGATTTTATGCTTTATTAATTGAGTTAATATTAGATCATTATGTCTCATCTCAATTGATGTTGACACTTGTCATGATCTGATCCTTTTTTTATTTAGGACTTTGCTCTTATAAGCACTCAACCCTCATTTTAAATATCTCTCAAATATTACCTAGAGCTTTCATAGCTTGTTGAAAGTCTCTTTCTGTAGCTTTTCCTTATTGATGAATATTGCACATATTGTTTGCATATCTCTTGCGTGGAAGGTGTACTTGTTTGTTGATTGATCTTGTGGCTCATGGTTTTGTGCTTGTTTTACAATTCTAACATATATTATATAAGCATATTTCTCTTCCTTTTTTTTCTCTTTCTCTCTCTATATGTTTGTCTCCTTAAGTGTGCAATGGGTACATTGAAGAGGTCTTAAAGGTGAATTATCATATCCTTACTCAAATGCTATGCTACCTTGAGCACAACTCCCCAAGGACACATGCCATCCTTAGATTGCTGACATGAAACAACCAATGAAGAGTTAGTTTCTCTTTTCTCTCTATTTCTTTGTATCTCTTATATTTCTCTCTCATGCTCTACCTCTCTTTGTCTATTCCTCTCTCTTTCAACTGGATGGGAACATTCTATTTGCATTGGTTTATGTTTTAAATTTGTATGCAAATATTTCATAATCAGATAATACTTAATTTCTTTAAGAAAAATCTAGATTTGACTAAATTTATTTCATTCCATTATTTAGCACTTATTATTAATTGTTTAATCTAGCCACATGCAGTGCATCCATGCACAAACACATACTCTCTAACATATTTACATATAGTTTTCTATTAACATAATCCTTGAACCTTCTTTAGGTGCAAGTGTTAGTATGTATACACCCCTCTCTATCTCTTTCTTTTTCCTAATCTCTCCAAAGATCAATTAAACTATCAAATTATATATATATTAATTTAATTTGATCTATATAAATAATATATTAATTATAATAATTTTTATATATGCATTTAATAATTTTATTAAAGAATATACCATTTAATAATAATAAATAGTATAATTATATTATTTTAAACTTTTTTATTATATAAAATATACTTGACATATTAATTAATTTGATCTATATAAATAATATATTAATTAGAATAATTTTTATATATGCATTTAATAATAATAAATAGTATAATTATATTATTTTTAATTTTTTTATTATATAAAATATACTTGACATATTAATTAATTTGATCTATATAAATAATATATTAATTATAATAATTTTTATATATGCATTTAATAGTTTTATTAAAAAATATAACTTTTAATAATAATAAATAGTATAATTATATTATTTTTAATTTTTTTATTATATAAAATATACATGACATATTAATTATGCTAATATATACTTAACTACGTAGGGTAAAATCTAAATGTGCTCATTATTAAGTTCTTGCCCGTAATTTTCATTTTAATAAACATACTCTAAAACCCTCGTCGAAACGTTATTTTCAGGCTGCAATTAAAAACGGCCAAAAACAGTCGAAATAAAGACAAAAAATGATGAGCGGCTGAGATTCGTTTAACCGTCTTTATATCCTATCCGAAAATCCTCACCGTCCATGGACAAAAGAAGTTCCGCAAACTTCAAAACGCCTTCGGCATAAATATATATACCTGTATCTTGCTTACCGGATATAAATATTTGCCCATTACTATTTGGCGCCTTATTATCATTCAATTCCAGAGCATTATATACCTCGAAGCTGCCGATTCAGGGCATATTGTTTGATATCGGAACAAGATTAATGCAATGTATACAATCCAGGTAACTTCTCAATTATCTTCTTCGCCATGCTTCTTCCTGTAAAACCCACTTGACTCGAACGTGGGTTTAAACGCCCTGTTAACCGTAAATATAGCGTAGACCCACCGAATGAAATGACAAAAGTCAATTATCCCTTTTTTCCTAATTATATGAATAATTAGTCTTAAGTTTTCAAGGCCTGAAAAGGGCTTTGTAATCTTCATTTAAGCTACATTTTCATGGAAAAAATTACAGAGAAAAGGGTTCACTAGAGCCCAATTTGAGACATGTAATGTCGAAGGTATAAGAATGCTTATAGTTCAGAAATCAAGAGCCGGATTTCAGTTTTCCGTAGTTAAGGTTTAAGAATATTTATTGCTCAAAAATTAAGAGCCCAATTTCGGTCTTCCCATACTCAAGATTTAAAAATATTTATAGTTCAGAAATTACGAGCTAAATTTTTTTCTTCCAATGTTTATGGTTGGGGGATGCTTATTACTCGGAAGCTAAATATAGGTACTTATCTTTGGGAAGCCGGCTTCGGAGTTCAAGTCCCCGGGTTAATCTGTTGTTACCCTTAAGTGCTAACATGGTTAGCATTTTCATCGTCAGCAGCTATACTTTGGACTTCAATTGGGCCAGCAGCTAAGGTGGTGAAGCGCTCCAGCATGCTAATAAGAGATCCTAGGTTAATCCCAGTTTGTTCATAAATTATCTAGCGTGTTCTTCTGGTTACAAATGCACTTGCTTAGAAAAACTACTTTGACGAATGGGGAGTAATTCATCATTTCTCTGGATGGTCCCTGAATGGTGCATAGTTCACTCTCTTGCTTCTCAATGACAAGAGGTAAAATGAAATGGATTAGAATTGACAGATATAAGTGCCTATGTTAAATGGTTCACATGGATCAGGATCGCCCATGGCTTGAACTTAGACCTTGTTGGATGGAGTGGATTATTTTATTTTTTTATGAGAGGAAAAAATCTATCCGGTTATTTTTGCAGCCTTGACTTACCTAGGCTCTTACAAAGCTACCAGTACAAGAGCACGCAAGTTATCTAGTTTGTGGTTGTTATCTATGTCTTGTCTCTTAATCTACAGGTTATTTAATACCGAGGCACATCCATCTGATGGAATTTGGATCCACCAATTCTTTTTCTCTGAGTCGGAAAGTATGTTTAGGGTCAGTAGTAAGCTCAATTACTAGCAATAGCATTAGTTAATTTATTTTTGTTAAATTAAAAAGAAAAAAGATCGATTGGATCGGTAATGTTTACCCTGGAAAGCTAACCCGTGCCCCTGAACTCCAATACGGTAACACCGAAAAGAGAGAAGGCATTCATTCTATACCCTACCCTCCTATCTTCAAACAACAAACGCTGCTGGAATTACAATCCCTCAAAACTGCAAGTGACCACTCCCTCGCTCATTGTCATCTTTCTTTTTGATTTTTGTGCTGTAAGGAGAGAGCTGCAATTGGAAGTTGAACACGAACATCAATACGATAATTATAACTTATGGATATTAAATGTTCTTGTATTTATTCTTGGTTGTGTGGTTTTGGACCTTTTGTCACTTGTGCGCAAACCATGAATTTTATAAATATTTTGTTTATATTTATGTATTTTTCCTTTCTATAAATTTTGTACGGACATTTCCATGCCATTTTACCCTCAGGGGTTCTTGGGTAATTGACAGTTCTGTTACCCATTTTCTTGTAATACATGCTTGATACATGAGCTTTGTTCAATTGAAACCTAAACAATTACAAGTTTGAACACTATATAATATAAATGTGAAGTTTCCTTTCGCCCACAAGGTCGTCTCATACACTCATGAGGTACTCTGGATATGCTGTGACCTAAAAACAGATTACATATAAAATTACAATAAATGAAAAAAAATCCAAGCTATAATAATGATCTAGATATGCTAAAGTAGCACACCATGCCAACATGGTGCTGCAGCATCTTGGAGTGACATGACATTCAACTAGATAGTTTTTATTCCATAGCTATGTATGCACAGTGAATCTGTTCTGCTGTTCCTTTGAAGTTTTACATTAAATTAGCTTCTTATGTATGCGTGACCGAAAGAAAAGTATTTTTTTTTTCTTGTACTCAAAATTGCAACCAGTTTAAACAACATAAGGAAGTGAAAAGAAGCTCCAAAAAGTGGCAACAAGTTAAAACTAAATCAAAAACACAACTTTAAAGAGCCTAACTAATAGGGGGAATGAACCCAAGGGCCAAAGCAGGTAAACTCTAAACATATTAGGTCTATAATTCCATGCATTACAGGTATTACAATTAACTATGAGAAAGGAAGATCTGTTACAAAAAAATAGAAAAAGATAGGGCCTATATTGCTGGTTTGGGTTTGGAATGGTTGGGTTTGTTTGTAATATATATAAAATCAGCAATATGATGAAAAATCTGTAGCCAATTGTAAAGAAGGTCAAGCATCGGAAGTCTGAAGATTTATAAGAAAGACTATTTGTACCATTATAAGATGAAATGCACTTAAATTTCCAATTGTCATGGAATGAAAGGTGTGTAAACATTTCCATTTAGCAAAGATTGAAATCGGTATTGGAATGACCAAATGCCAGTGTGTATCATTTCATATCAGATAGACAGACGCCAATAAATTTCTTTTCCAAACAAACTCTAGTAAATATTGCATAGCCTATTTTGTAGTTGTTACTCTAAAGTTAAAACTTGGTTCAATGCGTTAGAATATTTTATGTAACTTGTCGGAACTCATATATCTATTCTTGAACTAAAGTAGGATCTATAATTAAATAGTGAACACTCCAAATTGCTGCACTATAATATAGAAAGATGCACAGCAATTCCTAACCACAGGTTCATTATCAGGTACAAGGAAATATGCATGACTACCTTTAGACCACTTAAAATTACACATAGAGTCTATGAAAGAACACAGAAATTAACAAAGAGTACAGGTAGTATGCATGTTCAGTTGTTCGTGAAAATATATTATCAGACAAAGAGACCTTACATTAGCATGGACTATAATAAATGGCTTGGATTCCTAGATATCTAAAAATTTGCACTACTTGTTTGAAGTTGAAACATCTACGTTCCATTAAGTTCTCAAGCGTGACTGGTAGAGGTAGAAGCAGAAAAAGATCAAGCCAAGCAAAGCTTCTTTTGATAAAAAGTTCTTCTCTTTTAGACTCTTAGAAAGATTGTCACAATATGATTTTTCTTCTTGTAGTTATTTTTGTAAACAGTTGTTTTCTAATTTGGGTTTATAATGTATATGTTCATAGAAAAAAAAAATGTGGTTGTAGGATGTTATAGGTGTAATTCCTGAGTTGTCAAGATTGCTTGCTCTCTGATGACTGTTGTCCTCACTGGAGAATTACTCTGCAAACAAGCCTTGAATTTGGGTGTCTTAACAAGCTTGGAATACTGTTTGAGATATGAGCCCCACCACAAGAAAACAGAAAAAAGAAACATTTGTTAAATTTCTCTGGGCTAATTATTCTGGATGTGCAGAGGAGAAAGTGCCTAAGTGGTTTCATTTATTTTATTTTGAGACAAAAACTATTTACTGTCCATTGCACGATAATATTTTTTCCAATTATACCTGGCAGCACAGCACAAAAACTGTCTTTTCACATTTTAATATAATAGACAAGTGGAAAAACTGATTTGTGTGACTATTTGGTTTTAGTTATAAAAGAAGGAACATTGTGATTTGGGGTTTGGCAAAGCACTTTATGCCATTTCTTCACTTAGTGTGTTTTACAATCAATAGCCAATGCTTGTGTTTCAGGGTTTGGTTCTATATCTTTTTCTCTAACTAGGGTCATGTTTTGGCCATAAGGTAATTTGAAACATCATTCTCTGCTGATATTGGCGAATGGCATGTTGCTGGGTTTCACACCAGCACTTACGCACATTGTGGAGGCCATTGTCAAAGTTGGAAGGCATTTTTCCTCAAGTCATTGAAAGGCAAGAATCAATTGCCAGAAGTCATATTTCTGTGCATGTTCAAGAGCGGTATTTCTCAGCTAGTTTGAACCTCAAGGTAATCAATAACGTTTTTAGTTGAGAAGGTTTGAACTTTAATCTTTATCATCCAGAAGAACCTTTCATCTGGAATAGCCAGCAATTGCTTGTGATGATGTGGATGAACCATCTACAAATGATGTCTACTTGTTCTTTTTACATTTGACAGGAAAGCTTCAAACTACTAAACAATCAAAATCCTCCACAGAGCTATGAACTATCAAATAATAAGAAATCCGCAATTCCTGTAGTTACTGAATCAGGCAAGATCAATAATAATCCAGATGCTTCAGAAGTAAACTCAAATGGTGCAGGGTCTACTTCAAGTGCTCGGTTGATGCTAATAGATGGGACACATGTGGTATATAGAGCATATTACAAGATAATGGGTATGCTCTAACTTAGTAACTTTTTTGTTTGTGTGCAATTAATGTTGCTTTTCATAGGATTGAAGACTTTTTCTGCTCTCTACAGATGCAAATTGACTTTGACAATAGTACAAAGTTCAATTATTTTGAAACATTAATGTTGTAGGAAGTACCTTACAAGCAGTTTGTAGAATGAGTACTTTTTTTAATAAATACATATGGATAATGTTATAAGCAAAGCTATACATGACCCTAGATCACCTATGCAGGTGTAGTCGTCCATTGATTGAATACATTTCCAGTAAGAACTTAGCTAGGTGGATTCCTTGTGATGAAAGTATGTCATCTTTGTTCTCACTAAGAGGCAGAAAATGAGGTGATCTTTATTTTCAGCAGTTCTGTCTTCATTGTGATCCATGGGGGGTACTCTTGTTTGTATAAAGATTCAGGAAGTTTGCTATCCATATTCTTTGATTATCATGGGTAGAGGTGATTGGCTCTTTTTGTTTGGGAGGCTGTTACTTCAAGAAGTAGGGCTTCATAGGTCCATAATTGAACAAACAAACTTCACAAGCATTTAAGAGAAAACACTTGTA
The DNA here is from genome assembly GCA_007115665.2 of Sequoiadendron giganteum. Taxonomy (NCBI): domain Eukaryota; kingdom Viridiplantae; phylum Streptophyta; class Pinopsida; order Cupressales; family Cupressaceae; genus Sequoiadendron; species Sequoiadendron giganteum. The sequence continues at coordinate 614,921,284 of CM021104.1, forward strand.
TATGGCAGTGCCAATAAAACCTAAGAAAATGATTAGTCTATATCAAACAGAAACAAAAAATTGAATGTGAATGAATGATCGATAAGATGGAGGCATTGCCTCTATTTATATGCTCCACAAGTTACACAAGGGAAGGCTAGCTAATTTTTTTTTTTGATCAGTAGCAAGTGTTTATTTTATTTAGTTTAAAAAGAGGTTACAACTATTAATGATAATGATTAAATTCCTCCATTTGTGAATGTCGATCCTCCTTAGTGAACATCTGATGATTTCATATTTCTTTTTAAACTCGAATGTGCTGATTGCAGAACATTTATTGATTTCTATGTTTGCAAATCAACCAAGGAGTCGCCATAAATATGTTTGTAGACCCGCCTCCAAAGGGTGCGCCTCATGAGAGGACGTGTCTCCACAAGTGGAGACACGTCCGCTCATGGGTCGTGTCCCTTAGAGTAGGCGGGTTCTTGAAGAACCGTTTAGCATATGGTTAATGTTTAACACACATAACCTTTACACTATGGCGGATAGGAGAATTCCGATTATGCAAAAATAACAATATCATTTATTAATACGAATTTATATATATATGCTCATAAATTCGATTTCTATTAATATGTGAATTGAGGATAATCTTTGATCACATATAAATAACGAAGATGCTTTCAGCAGTCGTTACTTATATCTGACCGAAGCTATCATCCATTAACACTCCCTCTTAGCTAGGGAAGATATTTCAAATCAAATAAGTGGAGATATCACCTTCACACGTGATATCGAAGATATGATATGTTTTTCTTAAAGTTGTCAAGTCACATGACATACTTCATAACACATCTTCATGATTCAACACTCCCTCTTTAACTAGGGAGGATAACTTCCAAAAGTGATATCACCTAACTCGTGATATCAGAAGATATGGTATGCTTCTGAAAGTATCAAGTCACATGACATTTCTTCATAACATGTCTTCACTATTCAACACTCCCTCTAGGCTAAGGAAAATAACTTCCACTAAGTAAAAATGATATCACCTAACTCGTGATATCAGAAGATATGGTATGCATCTGAAAGTGTCAAGTCACATGACATTTCTTCATAACATGTCTTCACTATTCAACACTCCCTCTAGGCTAAGGAAAATAACTTCCACTAAGTAAAAATGATATCACCTAACTCGTGATATCAGAAGATATGGTATGCATCTGAAAGTGTCAAGTCACATGACATTCTTCATAACACATCTTCATTATGGTATGTACACTGACATCAAGTCACATGATGTCTACCATAATTCATGGCATATCCACAAATATAAATATCCACCATGATTATCTCTTAAGGATCACAATGATCTTCAGATGATATCAAGTCCTATGACATCCATCAAAAGTGTCCAAGAGATACTATCATGACATGTCCACAGATATCAAGTCACATGATATCTATCATGATAGTTTATCATTGTAGAGTCGTCACTTTACAATGTCAAATACAAGTGTTCATTATTAGAAAGATAGTCACCTTTCGATAATGTACACAGGGGGAGTAGGCCCATAAAGTCATGGAGTCACACACATGACAAAAGAGTTTACACATTAAGCATCTTTATATATTAGTACAACTTAAAGCAATTTGAATTTCAACCATAATATCAAATTACATACCGAGTTTCTTCCTGAAGAGTTCAACCTTAACTCTTGGAGAGAGGTAGTTAAGTATGTCTGCTGTTTGATCATTTGAACTAATATACTTCAATTGGATCACATTCCTTTCTACCATGTCTCACAATGGTAGGGGGTATCAATGTGCTTAGATCAAGGAGTCCCACGAGCAATTTACAAAGCCAAACTGCTTCTCTTGCCCTTATAAAGGCTGCAATGTATTCAGTTTCTGTCGAGCTTTGTGCCACAGAAGATTGTTTTCTGCAGATCCAAGAGATCATAGTCGATCCTAAACTGAAGTAGCATCCTGATGTGCTTTTCTGATCAGTTACACTCCCAGCCCAATCAAATCCAAATAGTGCTTTGAAGATATCTCAATATATGTTTTACAGCCATAAGGTGAATTTCCTTTGGCTTGCACATGAATTGGCTTAGAGCATTCACTAGGACCTTCCATTTGCAGCAAGAGTGCTCTATCAACTGAGCTATGGCCCCTTGTGGCCATCCCACCATCAGTCTGGGTGTGGCTTATATCCAACACCCCCTCTTAAGCCACACTGCGGGTGCATGGAGCTCTTTAGATCTAGGGACCTGTCATCATGGAGTCTTTTAATATGACGCCTTATCTAAGTCTTATGTAGATGTGTCACTTGTTTGGGGCATTGGAGGAATTTTCTTAACTATTTGATGATCTTTGATAATTTGAGGCCAAAGCATCTGCCATTTCCTTCTCTTCCGTCTTACTATAATGTCACAAGCTTACACCCAAGACATCAATAGTTAAAAACAAGATGAACAATGTTTTCGCGATACAAATAGTAAACCAAACATCACTTGCATTCCTTGTGCACAAGGTACCATGACACAATGTGATGAGGTACTTGACATGCTTACCAATGCACTACACATGGCAATATAAGCAACAAAAATTACAATGCCACGGGTTTAGAACATAATGACTCACTCTAGCAATGAGATTCAAATAAAGGTTGGGTTTCTAATCCAAAGGATGAACCCTAGCACCTCAGTCAATGAGCCACTCCTTAGACATCCTTGGGCTCATAGATTTGAAGGCCAACCTACCAAGATTTGAACTTTAGAACTCACTTTGCAAAAGTTTAGATTTGAGAGGTTTTTTTGCAAGCTTTAGGCTTGAGAAATAAATTTGCATGGGCTCAAACTTCCCAGTGTCATTGCAACTCGGCCTTGCATCTTGGACTCGCAATTCAGCTTGGCCACTTGGCTTTGTAGTCAAGCTTGACAATTTGGCCTTCAGTCCTCAGGCTACATTTTACAATTTGCATTGACACCTTGAACTTTGGTACCGAGTTATAGTTTACATCCTACAACAACAACTTGAGGTTTGGGCTCGAGGTCACAACCCGCATCATGACCCACTTGCTTGTATTGTCAAGCCGAAATCTTAGAGCCTCGTGCCTTGGAGTCCAACCAACACCAAACATGGCTTACACATTTCTCAAAATTTGGGATACAGCATTCGTTGAGCACTTCGAACTTCGAGGTTTGATCACCACTACACAATTGACAAAGGTTGGAACAAGTCCAAGCTCTAAAGATTCAACCATTTGGACTTCAAAGTTTGAATATCAACATGCATTTTGAACTTTGGGGTCCAAAATGCAACCTTCACAATTCAAAATTTCAGTGCAAGTTCAAGCCCTTGCACTCTTGGCAACTTGGACTTTGGGTCCAAATGACAAGATGCATTTTGGACTTTAGAGTTCAAAATGCATCTCATACTATGCAAAACCTTGACACAAGTTTGAATGAACGCATTTCTAGCAATTTGGACTTTAGGGTCTGAACTATAACATGCAATTCAGACTTTGGGGTTTGAATCACAATTTGTGACTTAGATTGTGCAAAAAACAAACATAAGGCAAGGACAACAAGCAATTATTTTTTCATCAATGGGGCATAACTCACTCATTTTTGCGTGATGGGGACTTGGGCCAAACATTTGAGCACCTTTGGGCTCTATATTGGCAGAACAATAACTCCCAAAATGGGCATGGTTCCCTAGAAACAAGGTGAAACTTAACTCATGCCTCTAACACACAAAGCAATGAACAACAAGATAATATTTTCAAGCAATGAAGGTAATTACATCTACACAACATATTAGGATGAGCATAATCAATTGTTTCTATTTCAACACACATTACCTATGCATAGCATAAAATGATAAACTAAAAGAATACAAGTGCAACTTCCATCCGCAAATTGTGTATATAACCATGGGTTACAAGTTTAATTATGGCTCCAAAACAAATTGAGCCAATGAATGACATGTCCTAACTCGATATATTTCTCAATAAATGATACCATAAAGGAACTACATTGCCATAACAATACAAGAACTTTGAATGCTCTCTGTGCATATCCATCAATCTTTCTAATCCCAAGGGTGGTGTAGCACTACCCAACCATGTGAGATGCTTAGGCCCACCCCTCTTAACTGAGAGAGTTGATTGAGTTATCATACACACACACGTAATACAAGTATAGGATAGATACAATCGTGGCATCACACATACCAAGAACATACACATTGCAAATCAAGAACGCAATGCAAAACAAGGGCTAAGACCTCCAACCAATAACACAAGAAAATGTGGAAATAACCGCTAGAATCAAGCAATGAGCTGACACAACATCACTCGAGCAAGAAATCTCAAGGACACATAGGGTACCAACAAGCCAATAAGAAAGGAAAGGCACTACTAAATAGAGGATGTAGATTGTCATCATTATCTTGTTTGATTTCCTTAGGGCTCTCATACACAAGTAATGGCATAAGTACTATATTGAGTGATTCCCTTAGTTGCTTCATGCACAAATAGATCATAGTGCAAGTCTTGCATGATGCCCTTAGGGGCCTCATGCACAAGTAGATCATAATACCAGTCTTGCATGATTCCCTTAAGGTCTTTGATGCAAGTAATGTTCATAGTGATTTGTTGTGTGGTTCCCTCAGGGCCTTCATGCACAAGTATGCCTAGCGCTATCTTACATGATTTCCTTAGGGCCTTTGACGTAAGCAATGTTTCAAATTATTTAGTTTAATTCATTTTAGATGTTAAAAACTCCAAATTCTTTTTAATTTCATTATATTACCCATACAATACTTCATATTGGGTCATCCCCAATTCTTCAAGCACAATATGGTTCCACATAGTGCTTTCTTGTGTGATTCCCCCAAGGCATTCATGCAAGAGTATGTATAGCACTATCACATACTCTTATGCGATTCTCTCAGGGCCTTTGGTGTAAGCAATGTCTCAAGTTCTTTAGTTTAATTCATTTTAATTTCATTATATTACCCACACAATACTTCGTATTGGTACATCCCCAATTTTGCAAGCTCGATATGATTTTATTGTACTGGTAACCTTAGTATCCAATCCTAGGTCCAAAAATCAATGTTTTCTTGAAAAGTCAAGGCATGGAAAATGAGGTTGAAGTTTGTGATCCTCGTATTCAAAAGGTCGGGAAAAAAAAGAAACATGAGACTCTGTTTTTACAAAACAAAACAAGCAATCATGGTTTAAATTCAAATTTCTGTTTTCTTGAAGAGTTCAAAACCATACCATTGATGACATCACCCAAAGCTTCGAAAACTTGTTTTCCAAAATAAAAAATAATTCAAATTTTTAAATACACCCTTTGATGCCAAAAATGTACAACAATGAACATTCCAACTCATAAGGGATTCCAATAAAAAAATGCCATAAACTTGGCTCTATTTGCTCTTTTCAAAATAATTTAAATGGCTACTCTAGTCACTACTATAAATGAAAAATCCATATGCATCCACCTATTGTGGACATGCCAAATGAAAAAACTTCCTTTTAAATGCATAAAAAAACAAGAGAAATACCTTTCAAATTCAAGCTTGAAAACAATGGAGGAGAGAGTTTCTTTGCTAGTCACAAGCAATCCAATCCCAAAGCCAATCCACTAAGAAAAATCCAAATCTAGGCCTTCCAATTTGTAGTTCAAAGGAGGATGGAGAGGGTTTCAAGACAAAAATAACAAGTAGTGAAAAATGTTTCCTCCTTTTTTCTTTTATCTATTCATATTTTTTTGATATTTTTCAAACGACTTTTATAGTAAGATATGGTACTAAAAATATATATTTTTAAGTAACATACATACCTTAGAAAATCACTAACATTTCTAATTAAATTAAATTAAAGTAATTCTTTTCCCAAATGAATTAACACATTCAATTTAATCAATTTGGCTAAGACAAAAGCCCAACTGACCTTTTTAAATTTTAAATGCATTTTAAAACATCACAATATTTAAATGCATTTTAAAACATCACAATATTTAAATGCATGGAACCATTTCATGATGGATTTATACTATTTAACTTTCACAATTAATATGTAGGCAATATTGCAACATTCCATAATAAGTAAATGCAAAAATCAAACAAATGCAAAAGGGAAACCAAGAAACAATAGAAATGCATTGAATGAAAGTACAAACATTATTGTTAGGAATTAATGTTAATGCTCACATGTATTAGAATAATAATGTATGAGAGTGAGTTGTAGTACTAGTAACAACTGTAGAGAAGGGGGATTCGCTACTCGTGAGTCTCTTTATTCTCAAGAGAATCCCAAGGGGTGAACTGCCCTAAACTACCTCAACAAACAAAGCGAAAGTTCGAGAATCAGAAAGAGCAGGTCACAAAGATTTTTTGCACAAACTGACAGGCTCTCGGCCAAAAGACGACAACGCAGGTCTGGGACGACAACGTGACACACTGGAGTCTCTCTGGCGCATTGGCGTCCATACAAACCAAAAACTGAGAATATCATAGAAAATGGCAAAGTGACTACTAACAATCAGATTACTGAGAAATTCCAGAGTTTGGAAAAGTAATAGAACTGAAATAAGGTAAGGTAAATAATAAAGTAAGAGAATAAGAGATAGAAAATTCTCACAGCAACCCAAGTAATGAAGCCTTCAACAAATGAATGTCTTCAATACCTGCATGCGTAAGATCTGGAGAAAATGTTGGGGCTGTATAGGGGTTTGCGTCAGTCAAACCCCCGTTTTGGTGTTCCCACCTCCACGGACAACCAAATAGATAGAAATGAAATGAATGCAAGAGTGATAAAAGCAATCCCCGCTCAAGGAGGAAAACCTGTATCACAAAAATAGGTGATAAAAGCAATCCTTGCTCGAGGAGGAGAACCCATATCACAAAGTATAGATGCAATGGATAGGGGATGTGTAAAATCCCAGGATGCTTGCAAGCACAAGGTAAGGGAGATAGAGCTGCAAGGCTTAAGCAAGCCAAAAGGAGCAAGGACGAGAGAGAGGGCTGCGAGAGCCAAGAGAGCTACAAAGGGTGCTGTGAGAGCTTAAGAGCTTGAGGTTGCTGTAGCAAGCTGTATGGAGTTGTGCAAGCAAAAGCTGGAGAGTAGAAGGCGAGAGCCAAAGCTAGAGAGAAGCTAGAAGCACAAATGAATTGAAAAGATCACTTTTAAAGGGAGAAGAGAAGCAAAAAGAAGCTTCTTGGGCAGTTACAAGGTGTCCCAAGCCGTTACCACCGACAAAACAAGTTGACAAGTGGTAAACATGCCTGAAAGCGGTCATTTGAACGTTGAAACATCGCAAGATGCTAGCGTGGCGCGCAAATGTCTGCGCGACACCCTAGCGTCCTGACACATCACGCTACAAAATGACACAAACGGGAAAAGCATAAGGTTTAATGCAAAGCTGACGTGCGAGGGTAGCTACTGAAAAGGGGTCCAGAGCATCTTGAGAAGGGAGAAAGGCTTATGCAAGGGCTAAAATGAGCCTACACAAGATGCTAAGGGAGTGGACACTAAAGCAAATGTATGTGAAATTGCAAGGGGTGCAATTTTACGACATTACAACAACTCACGAAATTATTGTGGGTGTTAGGAATATTATGTTTGTTAGGTTTGTTAGTATGTTTATGGTTTGTATAAGCTATTGGTTATGTGAGTATTACGAGTTGTTAAAGAGGTTTCCTATAATATAGGATATGGGAATCCTATATATATGTAATAGCTTATTGGACGAAAATAAGGAAGACGTAGAGTATTATTTTTGTGCTAAATCTGCTACTGATTTCCAATAATTATTGGTTTATATAAAACACATTGATCTAGAATCATTGTTGGTTTAGATCTTAGTTTCATAGATATCAAAAGATGTCTCAAAATTAAAATCAAGTGAGACGAGGAGATACACATAACACATTTGCTCAAGTTGAACCATCTCCAAATAGCTGCGTTGGAGCAAAACTTGTGCCTGCATACTTAATGAAACATCAGGGGTACCTACTCCATACAAGATAGCCAAAGAACAATAAAAACATTCAGTAGGATATAATATAAATGAACTAACATCAATAAGTGCATCAACTAAAATTCATTCTAAATGAGCATGATCTAGAAACATAAGTGCAAAACTTGATAATTATCGAAGACATAATGCAAAACTAGATAATCATAATCAAATTATATATAACAATTATAGTGAAAATAGTGATGATGAAACACTAAAATAGTCCGACATATCCAAATCCACATGTGAGTCCAAGTATATAGCATCATGGCATATACATCTCATAATATATAGTTAGTCAATAGATGACAATATAAAACGTCATTGATAAAATGTGTAGATGGTAATCCAAAACATCACATATAGTGACAAAACACATCAAATCACAATATAATAATTACCCAAGGTACACAATTAGAACACCTTGTTGCTATACAAGGCCTCACCAAAAAGTTCGGTACAAAGGATCAAAGTGTGTGCTAATGGGCATTACACTCACTCCCTGGGCCTTTGTTAGTTAGAAATTCTTCATCTTTCACTTGGCATGGTGCAACCTCAAACAATTTGCAAGAGTTCTTAGTTGAAATGTTGAACCATGATTTGACATGGTTGCAGCTTGAGTAGAGAACTTAGTTGACATTAATAACATGACAACAATGACTTGACCTAAGACTACCAATTTGGCTTTAGTCAAAGTTTCATTAGGTCCCAACATGGGTACCAACAAACTCATGCTTTTTCTTTACCCTTTAGATTTCATTACACGCAACCCAAAAATGGAATCATAGAATTTGTAATATTATGCCTAGAAGTCCTAGAGGAAGCGCCACTAGCAGATGGTGCATAAATCTTCCCATTAGATAAGCTAATAACTCTAGAGCTATCGTTAAATTGTGAGTTTATTACAAAGGCCATGTTGGAGTAATTAGGACATCCATTGATAATTAATTTATCATTAATTAATTATCAAGTCCCTTACTACTTTATTAGAGTAGTAGATTTGTGACTTGTCCAAATTTTGAGAGATTTGGACTTGAGGGAAAAATGGCTCATCCTAGGGTGAAATAGACATCATCGTTGAGTCCAAAATGACCAAAAACCTAAGGAATGCCCTTGTCATTTGGTCAAAATTGGAGCAATTGCAAAAAAAGGCAATTGTTTTTGCAGTAGGGATCTCTGTACGGCCCAGTTGCATCAATTTTTGTTCCTGTGTAAGTACATAGTACGCAGCTTCAACACATGCGAGAAAAAATATATTAGGTTTTAAAATAAAAAATTAAAAAAAAAACACAAAAAATGTTTTTTAGGATACTTTGTACCCAACCTGCATTGCACAAGCTTTGTAGGTTGCATGGGCCCCAAACTATAGTGGTGACAACTTTTACAATTCCGTCGGTTGCCTTTGGGTCACCAATGGCTTACAAACCGACCAGTGTTAGCTTATAATAGCTAGCTAACATTTTATCTCAGGCACTCGCCAAAATTTTCCCGGTCCGTCGTGCATCTTTCCGGCATCAACAATCTTTTCTGGCTACACAGAGTACCAACTAATGGTAGGGAGAATCTGGAGAATATTCTAGGGATCTTAGCTTTTCCGACCTTCGATTTTTTTTCCCAACGACTTGACTTTTTTTTGACGACCTAGAATATTCTAGGGAATATTCGTTGACGTCAGCATTGTACGGATAGCTTTTAGCCCCCTTCCTTGCTCCCATTTGCCCTAAAGGAGCGATTTTTTTCTTTTTGGCATAACTTGGGTATATGGTGTCGAAATAGGGCAAACAAGATATTGTCGGAAAGCTGGTTCCGAGCACTTTCCAATGGTACATGTCTCATCAACCGATTTTGTTGTTGGTTTATTTTATGCCCAAAGTCAAATCTTCATTTTTTGCTCCTAAGCTCATAAATTTTTGCCCGAATATCCAATTTCCCGAGTCCAGCGGTGTTGGAAAGGTATTTCGGAGCTCTTTAGACCCATTCATTCATTTTTTCCAGAATCTGCCCTAGGTACATTTTATTCAATTTTTTGTGATTTCATATTTCTGTCAATTACTTGGACGTCTTGGCACTTGAAAAGGATTTGTTTGCATGAGGTAACTTCATTTGATCCGCTTTATATGCACTGAGGTTTTTAGTCTGATTTTATCATTTGAGGAAGTATCATGGGTTTTTCTGTTCATCCTTTTGTGATCATCCTGGCAAAGGATAACTATGAGCCTTGGCGAAATGACACCCTGACACATCTTAGGTGGTTTGATCTTTTGCCTTATCTTTATGGACTCATACCTACACTAGACACACTAGGGAGTTATTCAACATGGGGTATTATCAATGATCATGTTGTAGGGGTTATATGTTCTAGTGTCGATCTTGACACTATGTGTGTTGTATTGGACATTGATTGTCCCCACACACTTTGGACTCGACTTTGGGAGATTCATGTAGACCATCATATCTCTCAATACCTAGAGGATCTTGCTATAGATTGTCTCATTCCTCTTGTAGATGTAGATTCCATACCCTTTGATGACAATACTTTAGAGGAGCTTGAGTATATCATAGGTCTTGAATGTTTTGATTGTTCAAAGACTTGTCTTAATGTTCCCACTCTTCAGATCGAGACTACATCACCATCTTTTGTTGTTCTTGATTAGCTTGACATCGCCACATCTTTGGCCCTTATTGGTTTAGTGTAGCAAGACATTCATCTTCTTCTAGACATAGATGAAAAATGCGCAAATAAATTGCGCAACTCACGAGTAATCACGTGCAATAATGAAGGGCGAGTAAATCTCCCAAATACTTGTAGTCGAGTATTTAAAAAAATCGCTGTGCTTTTTTTGTGTATATCGCACCAAAACACACATATTTTAGGGAAAAAAATCACTGTTAAATGAGGTATAAAACCGAGCAGAAGAAAAAGTGAGTTTTTATTTCATTTTAAACCCTTTAAAAATGCGATTTGTAGATCCAGAAGCGACACGACCAGGGCACAATTTCATTGCAGATTTGGATGCGATTTCATTGCAACTTTAACATGTTCTTTCAAGGAGAAACAAGGGCAAGCACGAAAAATCGACGAGGGCAGTAGGGCACACATGAATCGACTATTTTTCTTTGCATTTTTTCTTGCGTTTTTTCTTTGCAATTTTTTGCGTTCTATTTATGCGTTTTTCCTTTGTTTTTGTTGGATTTGTTAAAAAAATCAAAGTTTTACTTCTTTCTAATTTTTTTTACTATAAGTTTTAAAAATAAAATAAATTTAAAATTTTAATTTTAATTTTTAATTTTAGTGTCTTTGATAAAAAATTTCAATTTTTCAAATACTTATATAGTTATATAATTATATTAATTATTTTTTACAAATTTTGTTTTACAAATCAATAAATAAAAAATAAATTAATTAAAAAACTTACCAAAAACAACTTATTAAAAAAAAAAATTAATTATTTGAAAATTTTAAACATTCTTTAACTAGTTATATTTTAAAAAATTTAAATATTTAAATTTAAACATTTTTGGTAAGTTTTTAATTATTAAATTTTTTAATTAATATAACTATTTAAAGAATGTTTAAAATTTTCAAATAATTAATTTTTTATTTTAATAAGTTGTTTTCGATAAGTTTTTTAATTAATTAATTTTTTATTTATTGATTTGTAAAACAAAATTTGTAAAAAATAATTAATATAACTATATAAGTATATGAAAATTTAAATTTTTTTAATTTAATTTATTTTTACAACTTATAATTAGTAAGTATTTTTAGAATATTTTAAAAAATTGTGTTTTTTAAGAATATTTTAAAAATTTGTGTATTTTCAAATGTTCGATAAATTTGTTGAGTTATTGCTGAGTTTTTCCTCGATTTTTTTCCGAGTCCCGAGTTTTCAAATTTTTTGGACCTGCCGAGTTATTGCCGAGTCCGAGTTTTTCAACTATGCTTCCAGACATCGGTACTTGGGATTCGTATCTTGCAGACATATCATCCTTGTTTGTAGAGTCTCAGATTGTACTTTGAGGACATTCATCTCCTCTTTGTTGACAACCACATCATTGCTATTGGCCCACCATCTTCATCACCTTTGCAACTTGTTCTACATCGGTCTTCACTGATTTTTGGATTGACACCATCTCTTTCCGATATATGGACACTTGAGAACTTTTCAAAGGCACACATCATTTGGATTTGGATTCTTGATTCACCCATCTTTTTGGATTGGCTTCTCCAATCACCGGTGGATATGTTTCTTCCTAAGGGGAGAAATGTAGTTTGCAGGCAGTGGATCATATTTTGTCTTCAGACGTTCAACATTGGCATATGAGCTACTTCTTTATGGGGGGATTCACATCCTCATTTTCTCTCTCCTACTAGGGGAAATCTATTGTACTTGTGTGATAGAAGCAGTCCTTGGGGGCTCACATTGAGTTCTACTTCTATCCTCCTTTCACTAGTGTAGTTTTTTCATTTTCTCTCTTTTGGAGAGGAATTTTTCCGATGTGGTTTTCTCCTTTTCTTTAGTTATGAGAAATTTCATTTGTACATGGGTGCCACATCAGGCCTAGTAGTCGGGATTCATCCATGCATCCATAATTGTATTCTTCATAAGGGTTTTCAGCTTCTCCCTAAGTTGATCTTAAGGGGGGGTGTTGGAGTAATTAGGACATCACTTGATAATTAATTAATGATTAATTAATTATTAAGACCCTTATTACTTTATTCATTTAAGCTAAACTTAGGAGTGGTTTTTTATTTATTAGATTGGGCTAAATATAGGTTAAGTTGTCTCAATTCATGAGATTAAGACACTTGTAATAATCTAATCAAATCCTTATCTAGGGTTTGCTTTTTTATGCTTTTATAAGCATTCACCTTCATTGTAAAAAAAAATTCCATTCAATTCAATTACAGTTACAGGTTAATCTCAATATCAAATGCTTGTGTGATACTTGTGTGGATTCAATCATTTCTCTCTTGGTTGCATAGCAAATCAATTGTTTTGATCTCTCATTTGTGATAGGTGTTTTAGTTGCAGGTGATTTCTGGGAGTTGTGGGGTTCACTATCAACTCCAATAGATCAATCTCTTAACTAGAGGTGTGTAGAAGCGCTGCTTCAATGTTAGTGATGCTTACCTTCCAATTAAGGTTGGAAATATAACATCTCCAACACCTAATTGCCTTTCTAAGTATGCCTTTTCTTTCAACTCTGCTCTTCCCTTCTTCTTTTTAGAATTTTGGACTTCTCCATCTTGTCATGCTCATTGCTTGACTCCTGATGCCTCATCCTATAGTTTTAGTCTTGTGATACAACCATCCCCCAATCCCCAATATATCTTCCTATGTTTCTGTTCCCCTCCTAACTTCTTGGGAATTGTCATATTGTTCCTAGTAGTTTGTTTTTCACACCATTAATTTCAAAGTGGAATCTTTGTTGCCCACGATCATTGTTAAAATTTGAAATTGCGAGTGTACTTGGTGGCCAACCTGTTCTATTTGTGGAGGATATAAAAGAGTGAATGTTTTCATCCTAGGATGAAAACCCTAGCGATTGCAGAGGATGATCTCATACCAAGTTCATGTTGGAGCTTAATGGGATGGGGACTCCAGCCGCTTTGTATTGATCTGATTTGCCATTACTGTTGGTATGAATTGCTGTTGTAGTTACTGATATTGCAGAACTATTTGAATGTAATACAACCATTATTGTAATAAGAAAGTGATTGGGAATTACACCTGCTCGTTATAATAAGAAGATTGGGAGTTATTTTTGTCATTTAATGATACTGCCAATGCATAAACAGTAACTTTAATCTGAGTTCTCTAAGATCTAAGTGAATGCTAGGGCCAATAGTGTTGTTATCCAAATAATAAGTGTTTTGGAAGGTTAATAATCAGATTTGCATTATTGTTTTAGCCTGGGACATTACAGCTGCATAATGTGTTTTGTTGGATTGGCCCTTTGCAGGTTTGATCAATATTTTGATGGTCGATCAAACAGTGCAGCACTTGCAGCTGGACTTTATGTTTTAGTGTTCCAAACTCTTTCTCCTTCCCCACTTCCACTATCTTATTCTACAAATTCATGCTTTTTGTTTTCCCTGTTGGATTTCATTGCACTCAACCCAAAAATTGGAATCATAGGATTTTTAATATTGTGCCTCAAAATCCTAGAGGAAGGGCCACTAGCAGATGTTGTACAAATCTTCCGATTAGACAGGTTAATAATTTTAGAGCCGTCCTTAAAGTGTAAGTTTATTACAAAAACCAATCTCTTAGCTAGAGGTGTGCAGAAGGGTTGCTTCAATGTTACTGATGCTTTTCTTCCAATTAAGGCTGGAGATGTAAAATCACTACTCGATTAGTTTGCTTGTTTACGTTGAGTTGTTGCAAATTACTGCATATTGCTTTTTGTTAGATTGCCCCTTTGCAGGTTGGACCAAGATTTTGATGGTCAATCAAACAGTGCAGCACTTGCAACTGGACTTTAATTTTTAGTGCCCCAAACTCCTGCTTCTCCATCACTTTCACCATCTTATTCTTCTTTTTGGTCATCCTCATGATCATTGATATAACTCGATTTTTAGCATTTTTATCTCAGAAGTTGCCATTTTTTATTTTTATGTAACCAATGGAGCAGAATCTTTAGTTCTGAAAATATGGAATCTCCCCTCCAAGTCCCCAAGTCCCCTGGATGTTGAGAGAATCACTCAGAACCCTAGTGACACATTCCTTGGAACACTGGATGTCGGGGGCACCACTTGGAACACTGGAATTGTCTGTTTTAGGGCATGGGGCCCTTTTAGGTTTAGTTCAGCTTTTTTTAAGTTGACAGTCAAATGTTTCCAAGATGGTTGAGGGAGATCCCTGTTCATCCTTTTCCAAAGAGGAATATCCAGGATCCTTTTTTTCTGTTAGCATAAGGAATGGAAGAAGGATGTTTCTTCCCCCTTCCCAGATGTCCTAGACATCCTAGATGGCATAGCAAACCAGGAGACACATCCTAGTAATACATTACTTTTTTAGGAGAAATGGTTCCCAACTCATAGTCATGAAAGTATTGCAGGACTTGCAAACACATTCTCCATAGATATGGTTACCCACTTGTTCTCACAATATGCTCCACTCTTAAGACCTAAGAGGCTATTTCTAGGTAATGTCCTACTTTTAGCTCTTTTTCCTTTTGCATATCAATTAAAAGTAATATTTAAAATCATAAATACAAAATCCATCAACAAAAATGTAATTGATTACAAAAATCATAATGACCGAGAAAAGACACCAGTAGCAAATACTTAAGTGGATTATCTTGGAGGTATGATAACTTTTTTTGGTTTCTTTTCCACTATTTGGTGGTTGTTGTAGATTGTATTCTTCTTTTGCTTGAATGTATTCATCTTCTCATGTTTTGAATTGGGTGCTAACAAAAATTCCTTATGTGCTACTATCAACAAAGCAAATCTGCGACATGGTGGGATGCAGCATGCTGATGGGAATGGAGATTGGGTTCTAACTATCTTCAAAGCCATCTCAATTGTAAGTTTCATTAATTTCAATTGTCTCATGATTAGTGCATACATGCAACACTTGAAATCATTTAATGTTTCACGTTGGATCCACAAAATTCAAATACATATCTACATGCTTTAAAGATAACAAGCGCTTAGTGAATGGGACAGAAAATGGCTTTTCAATGGGACTTTGTGAAAGAAATTCATGCCAGTTCTCTGAAATTTAAGATCAAAATTCAATCAGTCTTTAATTACATGCTGCTCAATTCTAGATCAAAATTCAATCAGTCTTTAATCACATGCTGCTCAATTCTAGATCAAAATGTGGATTTCTGTAAAATAATGTAAATGTTTTCTGCATCTAGCCCAAATTTATCTAGGTGAAAATGTGGTGTTGACTTGAATTCCACTTTTGATAGCTAGGATGGAATAATTTTGCCCATCAAAGTTGTTTTTCTGTAGAAGAAAAATCCTAAACTGTAGGCAGACAGTGAATTTATAAATCATATTTTGGTCTTTGCTTAACAATTTGATGCATTTACTTCTAAATCAAGATAGGTAGTGAAATGATTGTGAGTGTATGGTTGGAAGCATGCTTCAAAAATTTGGACTTGGCAAAAATTTGGCAAGCCTAAAATTTCACTTGGACTTGGGAGTCAGGGAAACTCAGCGAAGTTTCCGAACATTAAAAAACACAAATTTGTAAATTAATCTTAAAATATGCATAAAACTGAATTTATAGAAGTCAGGTGCAGTTTTTCCTTGATTTATAGATTAAAAAAATGAGTTCAATGCACATCATAGTGTTATATGATTATAAACAAGGTTGCCAGGAGATAGGTATTGGTACTGGTACGGGAGATTGGTACTGAAAAGATAATTGATATTCATAATTGCATTTTTTACAAAAGGAGACGAAGACTCCTTATGAAGAAATTACAAGACGATGTTTCTAAAAGAAGCAATTGTTAATTGATGAAAACTAAAGCTAAAAAATAGGAAGTTGCTAAAACGAATTAAAGCTAACTGACGACTAACTAAAACAAAGATGACCATTAATATTACATTAAATATTTTAATACCCTCCCTTAATGGTCATCCTACAGACAAAAACTAAGTCTACCCAAAGAAATAACAGAGAAGGTGCCCCCTTCTTCTTAGCAAAAGACAAGAGCCTGCCACTAACTCTGCCACTTGAAATGAGTTTGCCACCAACCCTCCCAAAAACTGCAAAATGTCTGGAAATAACCAAAAATCATCACAAAACGTCCAACCTGATGTTGGGTAACAACGTTGTCCCTCCCTATAGCCAGAGACACTGAAAACATCTGCACAAATTGAAACCACGATTTTGAAGAAAAATCGGCAAACCCTCCAAACATTTGCAGATGAGCACGACGCTCCAAAATAGACTGCAAGAAACCACGATTTTTGAGGAAAAAATCGCAAAACCCTGAAATTGAATTTACAAAGCATTGTTTTTTCAGGAAAAAGGGTAAAAACCCACAAAGGAATTCCACGCAACTCTGCAAATTACAAAAACCCAGAAACATGGATCAGCATATATAACATTGTTTTTAAGGAAAAAACGGTAAAAACTTTCCAGAAACCAAAGAGTCCTGAACTGTGAAAACCTTTAATTTTTGAGGAAAAATTATAAACCCTCCCATGATTTTTTAGGCAAAAAATCAGAAAACCAAACAAAATTTTTTAAGGGTCAAAATTATGAAAACCCATCACTAATTTTTTAAGGTGAAAAATTAGAAAACCCATGAACTAGGAAAATCCCGTCCATAACTGATCAAAAAACCGCCAAAAGTCACAAAACCCTAGCTGAGAAAAACTTTACAGAAAATTCCTCAAAAATTCCATCGCAGATCCTTCAGAAGCCAGCAAAAACAAATACCCACAATCTGTATCAAAAAATGCAAGTAGAAAGAACCCTAATAATTCCATCAAAACCCTCGACATAAGCCTGCATGTGCAAAAAGACCAAAACCGTCGTGAAAATTTCTGGAAAAATCTGCGACATATAGAAATCTTCCAAAAATTTGGAGAAAAACTCCACTTTTTTTGCATACAGCGACCTACGAAAATCCTCAAAATTTCTTTGCTGAAAAGAGGACAAAGAAACCCTCAAAAAAACCTCACTAAAAAAAACTTCGATTTTTTATTTAAAAAAAATTGATTAAAAAAAAAAAACATCTAAGAAATTTCTAAAACTATTAAGGTTCGAGCTTGAGCTTTGATACCATGAAAAGGTAATTGATATTCTTAATTGCAATTTTTACAAAAGGAGACGAAGACTCCTTATAAAGAAATTACAAGACAATGTTTCTAAAAGAAACAATTGTTAATTGATGAAAACTAAAGCTAAAAAATAGGGAGTTGCTAAAACGAACTAAAGCTAACTAACGACTAATTAAAACATAATAGGTACCGGTACCGGTACGTCTATTTTTGAAAAATAGGAGATTGGGGGAGGGGAAGGGGCTGCTTGGAGGTGCCTTTTTTTATAATATAATTTAATAATTTCTAAATTTGATACATTAAAATTGAAAATTGTTAGGAATATTGCATCATAAAGATGTATATAGTAATTATTTATAAGGTTTGTTAAAGTTTGTTAAATAGGTTAATATAATAGTGGTACGAATCCTATTTAGGAAAGTCTTTTATGTAGTTTCCTATAATATAGGATATGAGAATCCTATATATATGGATGTAATTCATATTATGAGGTGTGTGAAGAAAATAGAAGTATAATATTATTATGTTTGATTATTTATTTAGCTTCTATTTTTTCTGCCCATTTTTCTCACATGGTATCAGAGCAAGGTGTCCAAAAATCTTTCACAGCCAGTTCAATAAAATCGCGATATCTCTCTCAATACTGAACGAAAAATAAAAAAATAAAAATGTTCTGGAAAGCTGGGAACAAGTAGGATAAAACCTAGAAATCATTTTGAAAATATTCCAAGTATTTTGTGAGCAGTCTGAAGAGGAAGTTGGACGTGAAAGGAATGCTGCATAAAAGTTCCAGCATCTACAATGTATTTTCAGTAGTTGGAGAATCCATTTTTTTGGCTTGTCAATGAATAAATTTCTGGAAAAATATTAGAGTTAAATGTGGCACAAATAGAAGCAACAAATATATTGATTCATGGTTATTTTTCTGTCTTATTTGGTGTGATCTGGATGCAAAGCTGAAGAAGTTTTTTTTCTGCCTATGTTCAGTAGAAGCATGGTGGGTTGCTCTAATAAGCTGGAAATGTCTAAGTTACGCCTTCAATATTTCTGGTAAGGGCATCATCATTTAGGTCCTCTTCTTCTAATCTGTTGTGTTAAGTTGTGCTGCACATCAGGATGATGGAGTGGTTTATGATGTCTTTGCTTCCAATCATCTTTCAGTAGGATTAGATGTTGTGACCATTATTGACTTGTTCAATTATTTAAGTGTTTGGTGAGGAGTTGTAAAGTGTTTTTGGGATAGTTTTATCACTTTTGTAGAGTCAATTTAGATTGTTGATGTAAGCAAAAATTTCAAGGTGCATTATTTGGTGGAAATCGACACCTTTGACATTATTTTTATTTGGCAGGGGCGGGGGGGGGGGTCAAATATTTTTAGTATGGAGAAGATTAGCACATTGATTGAGAAATTTGAAGGTAGAGACTTCCACGCATGGCAAGTCAAGCTACAATTTATCCTGATGGAAAAGGATCTATGGGATGTAGTGAGTGGAACTATGCCACAACCAACTGAAGCTGATGGAATCACAAAATGGACCACAAAGGATCGAAGAGCAATAGCTTTGATTGGTCTTACACTTTCAGATGCATACCTCCACCATATTGACTTATTGAAGACCTCAAAGCAAGTATGAGATGATCTTAGCTCTTTGTTTGGATCACAAGCATCAAGTGCAAAGATGGGCCTAAAGCATAAATTATTTGGGTTAAAATTGATGGAAGGTGATGCAGGAGCATTCCTGGTTGTAAAGCAATTCTGTATCAACCAAAAACAGTTCTTTTCGTGCATTGCACCCAGTAGTAGTTTTAGTAGTTCATTCCGCATTTTACCACACCGTTGTTTTTCAGCTCGCGGAGCAGGATATAGCACCTACACATCAACATTTATCACATATCCTGATTTTACATCATTTGCATTTTCCTACTGGAAGTTATTGCTCTCAGAATTTCACTGTGTTACTAGTTAGAGCATTTGGGGCCGACCTGGTCCAGTTTCTTAGTGCGGACCTATTCCAGATCGTGCGGAGCTTAATTGGACATCACACAAGCATCTTGGGTTAGTTGGGACCTATCTTGGAGATTGACAAGTCATATCTTTTTGTGTGGAGTTATCTCTTCATTTTTTGTGGTTGACATTGATATATGACCATTCATTGGGTTATTAACCCTTGTGGCTGACGTAGACTTATTTTGGAACTTGAGGAGCATATTTATAAGCATTGTAATTCATTGTAGATCATCAGTAGTTTTAGGATAAGATCCAGATCAAGATATTTTCGCATAAACCCTTCGGGGGCATGTAATAAGGCTTGTTGGCCAGTTGTATTGTTGAAAGCCCTTGAGGTAGGCTTGTGAGCCTTGGATATTTGCCCATGAGGCATAAGTTGCATGTAAGATTGTTGACTCAATGAGATTTCATGTTCACATATCAATTTATTGTGTTATTTCCGCTGTGTTGACTCATTGCTGCACGGTTCAGACTGTTCCTTTTGAAACCCTCCTATCGTGATTGCAGCAAGTGGTATCAGAGTAAGCTTCGATACCTGAAGGCAATACTAGAGGTGAACAGATCGCCGAACTGAGGCAGACTGCATTCGTTTTCAACCAATCGCCGATTGTGAGGTAGTTGAAACCATTGTAGCTAGATCACTGAATTGAGGTAGTTGCACCGATTTGAGGGGAGATATGCCACCGAGGAGAGCACTTGCTATGGCGAATGTTGTTGGAAGAATGGATGAAATGTTAGAGATGATGTGTGAGATGCGAGTTAGGTTAGATGCTATTGAAGAAGATCGAAGGTGAGGCCTAAACCCTAGGCAGGATGATGAAAGCGATGAAGCAGCAGAACATGCAAATCAAATCGCAGAAACCATAGATGATGAAGAAGAAGAATTAGATCAAGTTAAAATGTTGAAAGCGCTCTCAAAGATTGGGAAAAGACCTAGAGTTGAAATTCAAAATTACGTGGGAAATTTGAACCCTAAAGAATTGATTGATTGGATCAATGAGATAGAAGAATATTTTGAATATGAAGAAATTGAAGATCTGGAAAGAGTTAGATTTGCGAAAACAAAATTGAAAGGTCATGCTGCATTATGGTGGAAAGAAGTTCAATTAAACCGAAATAGAAGAGGCAAAGAAAGAATCATCAAATGGGATAGAATGGTGAAAAAGTTGAAGAATCAATTCATACCGGCAGATTATGAACTTGAATTGTTGAAGAGATTGCAGAACTTGAGACAAAAATAAAGATCTGTGAAGGAGTATACTAAAGAATTCTACAAGATGACAATCAAAACAGGTTATAGTGAAGCAAGCAAAGAAAAGGTTGCCGGATATATTAATGGACCGAGAACAAACATTCAAGAAGAATTGAGCTTGGTAAAGATGACATCTGTTAAAGAAGCATACCGGTTTGCATTGAAGGTTGAAGAGAAGCTGAACAAGAAGTTTGAACAAAGGCAGAGAAGTGCAAGAGGAAGATTTCAAAATAGTGGACCCCAGTCTGGAGAAAGAAGACCCTATGTGGAGCAGAACAAAGATTCAAAACCCTATTGGAGTGAAGAAAAGGATACTAAATCATACTATAGAGGGAGAGAAGACAAAAATTTCTACCCCAGTAACAGAGGAGGTCATAATTCTAACTATAATATAGATACCAGAGAGATAAAGGAAGACCAAAGAGAAGACCATTCAAAGGAACCTGCTTCAAGTGTGGAGAAGGACATAAAGCATTTGAGTGTCATCAAGGGAGTATTGGAAAGAAACTTGAGCATACCAGAAGAGCAACTTATGTGGATGAGGAGCATGTTGGATCCCCTAATTCAGTTGGGAAACCTGAGAAAGGAGAATCATTGGTGATGAGAAGAGCTTTGATGCATGAAGAAGTAATTGAGGAGCCGCCGCAGAGGAAAAGTCTATTTAGAACCAAATGTAAGTCTGGAGGAAAGGTATGTAAAGTTATCATTGATAGTGGTAGTACTGATAATCTAGTTTCAGAAGAGGTGGTAACCAAGTTGATTGTATGAAGGGTTTGGTGAGATTTCATATTGGATCATATAGGGATGAAGTGTTGTGTGATATTATGCCTATGGATGCATGTCATTTACTGTTAGGAAGACCATGAGAATATGATAAGAAAGCAATTCATGATGGAAGAAGGAATACTTATACTGTGACATCAAATGGAAAGAGAATCAAGTTGATACCTTTGGAAGAAGAGGAGAAGATTGAATTTTGTGGCACTCCCAGACTATGTTTGGTAGATGAAAGGAAATTTCTTGATGGATTGAGGTATGAGAACATGTGTTTTGCATTAATTCCAAAGAAAGCTGGAAGTTCGGAGACAACAAAGAGTGAAGATCTACCACAAAAAGAAGTTGTAGAATTATTGTCAGAGTATGAAGACATCATGTCAGAGAATGTACTAGATGGTTTACTGCCTATCTAGACCATTAGTCATCATATAGATCTCACACCAGGAGCAAGTTTTCCAAATAAAGCAGCACATAGAATGACACCAATAGAGAATGCAAAGTTGAACCGGCAGATACAAGAGTTGTTGAGGAAAGGATTGATCAGAGAAAGCCTGAGCCCATGTGCGGTACCTACTGTACTTGTACCAAAGAAAGTTGGAGAGTGGAGAATGTGTACAGATTCAAGAACAATCAATAAGATCACTGTCAAGTATAGATTTCCATTACCAAGGATGGATGACATTATGGACTGTTTGAGTGGAGCAAGGTATTTTACAAAGATTGACCTAAAGAGTGGATATCATCAAATCAGGATCAAAGAAGGAGATGAATGAAAGACTGCATTTAAGACTAATGAAGGATTGTATGAGTGGTTGGTGATGCCTTTTGGATTGACCAATGCACCGAGCACTTTCATGAGATTGATGAATGAGGTATTGAAGAAA
The DNA here is from genome assembly GCA_007115665.2 of Sequoiadendron giganteum. Classification (NCBI taxonomy): domain Eukaryota; kingdom Viridiplantae; phylum Streptophyta; class Pinopsida; order Cupressales; family Cupressaceae; genus Sequoiadendron; species Sequoiadendron giganteum. The sequence goes on from CM021104.1 coordinate 614,943,983, forward strand.
TTCTTGGGTAAGTTTGTCATTGTTTACATGAATGATATTCTGATTTTCAGCAAGATTAGGGAAGAGTATTTGTGGCACATCCGACAAGTATTGCAGAGATTGAGAGAAGAGAAGTTGCTGATTAATATCAAGAAATGTAGTTTCATGAAGATAAATTTGGTATACTCGGGATTTGTTATTTCTGTTGAAGGATTGAAGATGGATCCGGAGAAAGTGAAAGCAATTTTAGATTGGCCTACACCGGTAAACATTGAAGAAGTTAGATCATTCCATGGATTAGCTAGTTTCTACCGGAAGTTTATTAAGAGTTTCAATAGTGTTTGGAACCCCATGACAAAGACAATGAGAAGAGACAAGAAAGACTTCAAGTGGACATCCGAAGCACAAAAGAGTTTTGAACTATTGAAGCAAAAGGTGATAGAGCAACCGGTGTTAGCATTACCGGATTTTGATAAAGTATTTCAAGTGGATTGTGATGCAAGTGGAAGCGCAATTGGAGCATTATTGAGTCAAGAAGGAAGCCCTATAGCTTATTTTAGTGAGAAGTTGAATGATGCCAAAAGAAGATATTCAGTTTATGATCAAGAATTCTATGCCATAATTCAAGCCTTGAAGAAGTGGAGACATTATTTGTTGCCTAAGGAATTTGTGTTGTATACAGATCATCAAGCTTTACAATATTTGAATAGTCAAGGAAAATTGAATCAAAGACATATGAGGTGGGTTTAATTCTTACAGAGTTATACATTTGTGTTGAAGCATAGGAGTGGCAAGTCAAACAAAGTTGCAGATGCATTGAGCAAGAGGAGGAATTTGTTGTCAGAAATGAGAGTGCAAGTTTTGGGATTTGAGGAGTTGAAACATATGTATGAGGATGATGCAGATTTTGGTGAAGCACGAATAGCATGAAAGGAACCAGTAGTAATAGACCGGAGCCAATGGTTGGATTATTTTATTCAAAAAGGTATGTTATTCAAGGGAAATCAATTGTGTATATCAAAGAGTTCAATGAGGGAGAATTTGATCAAGGAAAAGCATAGTGGAGGATTAGCAAGACATTTTGGAGTGGGTAAGACAATAGCTTTGGTGAGTGAACATTATTTTTGGCCGCAAATATATAAGGATGTAAAAAAGTATGTTCAAAGTTGCAGAATTTGTCAAGTTGCAAAAGGGAGTAGTCAAAATACTGGATTATACAAACCTTTGACAGTACCAGAGAGAACTTGGGAAGATTTGAGCATGGATTTCATTTTGGGATTGCCGAGAACACAAAGAGGTTATGATTCTATTATGATAGTAGTGGATAGATTTTCTAAAATGGCACATTTTATTCCTTGTAAGAAGAGTAATGATGCTATGTATGTTGCTGACTTATTTTTCAAGGAGATTGTGAGATTGCATGGATTACCTAAGAGTATTGTTTCAGATAGGGACACTAAATTCATTGGATACTTTTGGAGGACATTGTGGAAGAAGGTGAATACAGAGTTGAAGTTCAGTTCAGCATATCACCCATAGATGGATGGACAAACAAAGGTTGTGAACAAAAGTTTGGGCAATTTGTTGAGAAGTTTGGTTGCAGATAAGACATGACGTTGGGATATTGTTTTACCATAGGTAGAGTTTGCATACAATAATTTAGTGAACCGAAGTACAGGGAAGACACCATTTTAAATTGTTGCCGGAGTACATCCTAGAGGAGTTGCCGAATTAAGGGACATCAGAATGAAGGACAAAAGGAGTGCAGAGGCATAAGAGTTTGCAGATTTCATGGAGACATTGCATAATCAGGTTCAGAAGTATTTAGAAGACATGAATGGCAAGTATAAGGAGAAAGCAAATGAACACTGGAGACATAAGGAATTCACTGTTGGAGATGAAGTGATGGTATATTTGAGGAAGGAGAGATTTCCAATTGGTACATACAATAAGTTGAAGATGAGGAAGTTTGGACCGTGTAAGATACTAAGGAAGTTTGATTTTGGAAATGCATATGAAGTAGAGTTACCAGAGACATTGGGTATATCACCTATTTTCAATATTGTAGACATACATGAGTTTCATGAAGGATAGTCAAGTAATATTAGTGATGAAATGGACTTGAAGGAGCAGTTACCACATCAGGAACCAAAGGATATTGAACAAATTTTAGATACTAGAACCAAAAGGAGCACTAGGAACAAGCAGTACAAAGAATATCTTGTGAAGTGGAAAGGTAGACCAGTGGAGGATTCATCATGGATTTCTCAGGCTGAGGTGGACCATCTCGATTTTCCTCTTGGCCTTGGAAAGTGAGGGACTCACTTTTCTTCCAACCCCGGGTGTCTGATGCAGGAGCATCCCTGGTGGTAAAGCAATCTTGTATGAACCAAAAACAGTTCTTTTCTTGCATTGCATCCAGTAGTAGTTTCAGTAGTTCATTCCGCATTTTACCACAACGTTGTTTTTCAGCTCGTGGAGTAGGATATAGCACCTACACATTGACATCTATCACATATCCAGATTTCACATTATTTGCATTTTCCTACCAGAAGTTATTGTTCTTAGAATTTCATTGTGTTACCAATTAGAGCATTTGGGGCCGACCTGGTCCAATTTCTTAGTGTGAACCTATTCTAGATCGTGCGGAGCTTAATTGGACATCACACAAGAATCTTGGGAGTTGGGCCCTATCTTGGAGATTGACAAGTCATATCTTTTCGAGTGGAGTTATCTCTTCATGTTTTGTGGCCGACATTCATATATGATCACTCATCGGGTTATTAACCCTTGTGGTCGACATGGACCTATTTTAGAGCTTGAGGAGCATATTTATAAGCATTGTAATTCATTGTAGATCATCAATAGTTTTAGGATAAGATCCAGATCAAGATATTTTCGCATAAACCCTTTGGGGGCATGTAATAAGGCCTGTTGGCCAGCTGTATTGTTGATAGCCCTTGAAGCAGGCTTGTGAGCCCTGAATATTCGCCCATGAGGCATAAGTTGCATGTAAGATTGTTGACTCAATGAGATTTCATGTTCGCATATCAATTTATTGTGTTATTTCTGCTGTGTTGACTCATTGTTGCACGGTTCAAACTGTTCCTTTTGGAACCCTCCTACTGTGATTGCACTAGAAGGTGACAATATTGTTCAACATATCAGTAAGTTTCGTTTTTTGATGAACCAACTTGCTGGTATACAAGCCAAAGTAGAAGTTGATGTAAAGACCATTTTGTTGAATAGCATGCCTCCTAGCTATGGTAATACTGTGTTCACATTGAACAAAGTAGATTTTACTTTAGAAGATATAATCTCTACTTTGATTGATGAAGGAATCAAGAAAAATGAGTCTATTATAGAGGAAACTACAATGATTGTCAAAAACAAGGTTAATCATACTTTTTAATCCAGTTCTTCTACTTCAAAGGGAAATCAATACTCAAATGATAGAATTTTGTGCTACTATTGCAAGAAAAAGGCACACATTATTATGAATTGCGTTTAGCGTGCCAAGGATCTCCTCAATGGAAAGCTAAATATAGATAAAGCATTGGTTGCAGACAATGATGAAGAATGTCTTTTTGAAATAGCTAGTGAAGACCCTCCTCCACATGAGAACAGTGAGGGGGAATATATTTGCTAAATCAAATTAAAAGTTTATATTTGTGATTGGATGTGTTTTTCTCCAATCACTATTTTTGGGTGTGTGTGAACGAATGTGTTTGTCCCCATTCACAAGATGTATGTGATTGGAAGTGTTTGTCCCCAATCACATTATGGTTGAGTAATTATGATTGGATGTGTGTGTCCCCAATCATAATTGTTGTGGACAAAACTGTGTGTCCTTGTTCATAACCTTGACGTTGGATAGATGTGTTAGTCCCTATCCTTGGTTCCATGGATAGATGTGTTTGTCTTTATCCTTGGATGAAAGTACAATGAGTGTAGTGATGCTAGTTCCACTATTGCTTGTTACGAGTAGATGTGTATGTCCCTACTCATACCTTATGATGATCTACTAAACATGGTCATCAAGTATTGTTGGTCTACTTATGCCCATTTGGAGAATGATGTAATATGGGGGGTTGTTAGGAATATTGCATCATAAAGATGCATATAAGAATTATTTATTAGGTTTGTTATAGTTTTTTAAATAAGTTAATATAATAGTGGTACAAATGTTTGTTTGTATTGAGTTGTGAAAACAACTCAATATATTTAGGAAAGTCATTTAGGTAGTTTCATGTAAAATAAGGTATGAGAATCCTATATATATTGATGTAATTCATATTATGAGGTGTGTGAAAAAAATAGAAGCATAATATTATTATGTGTGAATTTTTTTTATTTAGCTTCTATTATTTCTGCCAATCAAAACAAGAATGTTGGTAAAGTGTAATGTCCCCTTTTTCTTAGGTAGTCATCAAGTATTGTGGTTAGTCTATCACTTGGTCCTTGTAGACTAGGGGGCACCTTTGAGGGTGTTTGTGGCTTGCCAGTCAACCATTTGTGCTTAATTGGTGTTTCCTAGCTCAGTGTTTCTAGGGTTATTGTTGTGTACCTTCCGGAGCATGATTTGGACATTTTGTCCATACACTATTTTTAGTAAGTCACAGGGTGGTCAGCGACCTAGTTAGTTGGCAATATTTCTATATCAGGAATGTTGGCAGATTCTTACCATGGGTTTATCTTGGCAGTTATCATGGTTTAGAGCTTCATGTTTAAATAACGTTAATACTAAAGTTAAATTAAAAGTTTTTACTTTAATGTGTTATTTATTTATTTAAACGATTTTATGATAAAGGTGATATAAGCTATGCTCCACGGGGATGTGTCCCCTAAGGTATTTACCCGTTTCTCGTACCAGGTATGAAACAGGGACGCGGGTACAACTAGGAAACGTACCCTAGCTGTGCCCCTTTGCCCTCCAAGTACCCGATACTTCTAGGGGACGGTTTGCCAAAAAAAAGGGGACGCGGGTACTTTTAGGGGACTTTTTGCTAGAAAATAAGGGACTTGGGTACTGCTAGTAGTACCTAGTACTGCCTAGCCGTACCTCGACCGTATCGGGTACGGCTAGCAGTACCCTACGGCCCAGCACAAAAAAAAAGTAAGAGTTTTTTAATAAAAATAAAGCAATGGGCGGGCCCACAAGGGACGCCACATCACACTTGACCTAATGTAAGTGACATTTAAGCTCCAAAATGAGAAAAAGTAACTCATTTTTACTTTTCCATTGTGAAGTGAAGGAAAGCAAAAGAGGAGCAGCTGAGTGAAGGAGAAAACAGCAAGTTGGAGAAGAGCTTAGGGCATCATTTCAACATATTAGAGGTATGTTTTTCATCTTTTTTTGTATTTGCTATTTCTTTTTCATTTTTGCAAGATTTTTTTAAGTTTTTCAACACATAAGAAGGGCATTGTGGGTTTTTTTTTAAATTTTTTTCAACTTGCAGCTCTTTGAATTTAAAAAACAATCATGAGTAACAGCAGTGATAGTGAAAGTGATGATCATGATATTGAAATTCAAATGCAAGAAAGAACTCAAACTCAAAAAACAAGAAATAGACCTAGAAATAGTGCAACTGCAAACATTGGGGGGTGTTCAGAGAGTGGGAGTGGAGTAGGGTCAGCAAGTTCAAACCCATTTGATTGTCCATTTGAAATCCTCAAAACATGGGCAAAAGGCCCATTTAACTCCAAAAAGCCTCTACTACAATTTGCAACAAGAGTTGATAAAAATAAGAAATTTTTTTTGGGGGGTAGTAGATTATGAGAGTGTCATTTGTGCCACAAACAATACTATGGCAGCTATACGAGAGTTTATTGCCATCTTTTGTGGATTGGTGGTCAAGGGGTGAAAGGGTGTAGAAAAATAACCCAACAAGAAAAAATTGAGGCAACTAGATTGCATATGGAGGGGGAAGCATTAAAGAAAGGGTTTCAATTGAGAGTTTGCAGCCTAGTATGGGAAGGCCTAAACCATCGGTGGATGTTGCTTCAGCTTCTCAATCTCATGTGGGGGAGGATTCTACTAGAGGAAAGAAAAGAAGTATGCATGTTGCTGATATGTTTAATGTTATAGTAAAAGATGGGGCTGATTCCTCTATTGCCAAGTTTTTTTATGGTAATGCCATACCATTTCATGTCTCACGTTCACCATATTTTTAAAAAATGTGCAAAGATATAACAGCTGCTGGTCCCTCATATGTTCCACCTGGAGAAACTAAGCTACGCACCACTCTACTTGATAAAGAGTACTCCAAGGTGAGTATTTTGATGGAGGATATGAGACAAACATGGTTGACAGATGGTTGCTCCATAGTCATGGATGGGTGGACCGATATCAAACATCAGCCACTCATCAATCTTATTGTGACTAGTACAACAGGCTCTTATTTTCTTAGAGCTATAGATTGTTCGGGCAAAAGGAAGGATGCAACCTTCCAATTTCAGATTTTGAGAGATGCTATAGAGGAGGTTGGAGCCTCTAATGTTGTGCAGGTATTGATCATAGATTCACATTTTGATTTTCTTTCTTTCTTATTTTTGATTTGGAATGTGAGACATCATCTATAAATTAAAAAAATGATTAAATTATTAAATTGATATCTATACTAATCTCATATCAACTTGATGATATGCCATTGCCAGGTAGTGACTGATTCAACCCGTGTGTGTAAATTAGCTGGATTGATGGTGGAGAGTGCTTATAAGCACATTTTTTGGACCCCTTGTTGTGTGCATGCGTTGAACAATACCTTGAAGGACATTGGGAAGATAGATTGGGTGAAGGCAGTGGTTGCAGAGGCTAGAGAGGTGCAAATGTTCATTTGCAACCATCAAACTTCACTTGCTTTGTTCAGAACATTTTCGACGAAGGAATTCCTCAAGCCTGTGGAGACTAGATATGCCAGCTACTTCATTTTATCGGAGAGGATGGTTGAGATCCAAGAGGCTCTACAAATAATGGTGGTCAATGTAGAGTGGGGTAGATGGCATGAGTCAAGCACACCAGAGGGAAAAAGGGTGAAACAAAAAATCCTTGATGATGACTGGTGGTCCACAATGAGGTAAGAAAATTGGCATTGCTGATTTTATTATTTATTTAAATTATTTCATAATTTTATTATTGCTGATTTTCATTTTATTATTTAATATTTATAGGCTAGCTGATTTTAATTTTTGTAACTTGTTTGCACTTGCAGATATGTATGCTCCTTCATCTAGCCTATTGTGCAAGTGATTAGATATGCTGATACTGACTCTCCTAGCCTTGGAGAGATTTATGAGACCTTTGATAGTATGCTTGGATAGGTCAAGCAAGCAATTTATGGCAAGAACCCTACTTTGGCATTTTATGAGGAGCATCTTAGGTCCATTGTGACGCGACGGTGGGACATTATGAACACCCCGCTACATATGACAGCCTATGCTCTCAATCCAAAATGGTATGCACCGAGACCTGGGAGAGTGGCTCCATCTCATGATGAAGAGGTGAAAGAAGGCTTCATGAAAGCCCTTACAAAAATGTATACTTGAGAGGAATCTACTATAGTTCGCACACAATGGCTTGCATTTGCCAATCTTCGTGGTCCAACCTTCGGCAAACCAAAGGCGAGGATGGATAGAGCTACATTGGCTCAAACCGACCCTATTAGATGGTGGACGTGGCATGGGAAGGATGCACCAGAGTTGAGATTACTTGCCGTTCGTCTTCTTTCACAGGTTGCCAGTTCCTCTATTGCTGAGAGGAATTGGTCTACATATAGCTTCATCCAATCAGTCAAGAGGAACTGCCTTACCTCTAGACGATCAGAGAAGTTGGTGGCAGTACATAGTGCTTTGCGGCTATAGGATCACCAATCTAGTGAGTATCGTCAGACTCCAGCCTTACGATGGGATGTTAATCCCGAAGATGCTATACAGATTGAGGATGAGGATGCACAGGAGGGATTGGTTGGGGTTCCATTGGCTGAGACAGATCCTTCTATTGACATGGACACTGACACTGACTTAGACTCGAGCTCCGATGGCGATGACGAGGGCGATGCTGATTTAGACCTACCTTTTGTTGATTAGAGACACTGGACAGCGATATATTTTCTTAGTTTTATGTTTATCATGTCATTTCATAGTTGAGACTTGGAGCCTTTGGGCATTTTGGTTATAATTATCAGACTCTTATGTGATATGTATGCACATTGATAATGAAAAGCATTTGAATTCTATTAATTTGTTTGTCGATTCTCATGTGAAATCTCAATTCAAGTCTAATGATATATAGTAAGCTTATACAATGTCTAGAATGAATGCTTTATCAATGTTATGCTATGAACATTTGAAATTTTTCTATATTTGAAAAAAATTCCCTATTTTTTTATCAGCCGTCCCTTGCCGTCCCTAAAAAAATGACCTAAAAGTACCCCCGTACCAGAAACTCATCCCGGCGTACCGGGTTCTCGTCGTCCCCGAAACCCCGTGGAGCATAGGATATAAGGGGTTTTTTAAAAGATTATTTTATACTGCCCTGGGTGTGGGGTTTGAAGTGATTTATTATTGCATATGTTTGAGCTGGGCAAATACATTAATATTTATACATGTTCTAAGTGTGGAGATTTCTGAAGTCTATGACTGCTATCATTCCTGCGTGGCATTTATCCTTGCTTAGAGGGGGTGGAATACCATTTATTGGATGCGTGAGTCACTATTAAGGAGCCGTGAGAGATTGAAAAGGGGCATGGGTCTGCTCATAATTTTATTGCCCTTTCTCTTGCTGTCGTGAGCAGTTGCATATGGGAGTCGTGGTCATTGCTGAGCATTGAGTTTGGGCAGGGTGTGACCATTTGGAGATAATCGGCTGCAATAACCAATTGCCAACCTCCTTCCTTCAGGTGCGACTACCTGCTGCCAGTCGTGGGCTCCATTTTGGGATGCATATATCAAAAGTTTGAGAAATGGTATTTAGATATATTGCGCTGTATTTTGTATTTCTGATTATATTTATTTAGTGTTGCAAACTATAATGATTCAGAAATGCACTATGGGGTTTTCTATACTTCAATATGTTGAATGAATTTTAAATTTTAAATGATGCAATGAATGGTGTTGTTAATTGCTGAGTTTATTGTATGCAACTTGCAACTATAAGAATTTGAAAGTGAATCAGTCTAGTAAGAATGCCATTAGTTTGACAAAATGTCTCATATGTCAAACTGAGCAATATTGCAAAAGATTTGTTCCAATTGGGATGGGACATTACATAAAGTTTAAACACACAAATGTTATTGTGCAAAGAGTCAAAGAGTTCATAGTTCATACTACATATTTGTTATTAGTTATTACGTATTGAAATTCAGAACTGTTGATAGCTTGATAGGCTGATATGCAAACAAAAAACAAAAAATCAGAAATCAGAAATCTATCGTCTACACTTCTATGTCATCCATATCTAGGTCTTCAGCTATGATGCTCTGCAAATAGTCATCACTCTCAAGTTTAGGTTCCTTTGTTGGTAGTGGAATTGGGGTTAAATCACTGAGGCCATCTGCTTCAACCACTTCATCCACCATGGCTACAACATCCCCATCAGGTGAAATTTGGTCCCATTTTGTTGAAGGATCCTACTTCTACCCAGGCTCTACATGAGAGAGAAGGCGAAGTGAGCTATGAATGCACACTAGGTTCTCTGCTTTCTTTGACCCTAATCAGTTCCTCTTTAGTGAATGAATAAAAGTAAAAGCATAAGTACTCCAATTTCTCTCACAAGATGAAGAGCTGGCTACTTGTGCGAGCAATCTTATTGCAAATGATTGCAATTTAGGGGTTTCACTTACATGGTTCCACCACCACTCTATAGGGTCTTTCTTTGCATGCATATAATATAAAGCTTCCATGAAAGAAAAATCACCATGCCCACATGAAAACTTATTCCATTGAGTCCTCATAATTGAAGAATCCTCACCTCGGTCATAAATCTTTTTTATTGCAGCCCAAAATCCCTTCATTACCTTGCTATCCTCATATGGAGCTTTTTTGTTGGTCACTTGTATATCATATCATTTAGGATTTGAGGCATAGGCAACATAATGAAGGGGTGTGTTAAGTTTGTTCCTTCTTCCATGTATCTTTTCTCCTATGGAAGGATATAGAGAAAGATCTCTTACATGTATTATTTTCTTAAATCTTTCACACATGGAATCTATTCTTCTTAAATTTCTCCCAAACATGGCTTGTCTAAATTTACAAATTTATTCACCTCACATATGGACTTAATAAAGTCCACAACAAATTTAACATCAACCCAAAAATGGTCATCAAGGACCATACCTCTCATCTCAAATGCAGTATCTGATATAGATTGTCTCCAAGCTGCCCATGCATCACTAACTACTATGGAACACAAAGCTCCTTGACTTCACAAAGACACTCAAGAAGAATAAAATAAGAAGCAAACCTTGTATCAATAGGTTTAAAAAGTTCCACCTTGGCAAATTTTCAATAAATGGCTTGTGTGTGGTGATGGTTACTTTTTGAACATTTGTATTTCTCTGCCCTTTTCAATGGGATCTGAAATCCACCGGAACTTGCCAATGTCTTTTAGTGCATTATTCAATGAATGCACACAACATGGTGTCCAAAATATATGCTTGTACTTTTTTTGCACCAACATGCTTGTTGCTTTACAAACATGGGCAACATCTGTAACAACTTGGACTACCTGTGATGTCCCCACCTCAATGCCGTCACATAGCTGGTTATGAAGAAATTTTGTAGTTTTTTCTTGCCCCGAACAATCTATTGCCTTCAAAAAATAAGGCCCTTTGCTGCATGTTACCATGATATTAAGTAGTGGATGATTTCTAGCATTTGTCCACCTATCCATCACAATACAACATCCTTTTGTAGACCACGCTCTTTTCATTTGTGCAGTTTGTTGCTCTAATCAATTTTTTTCTTTATCAATTAGAGTAGTGCAAATCTTTTCATATCGAGGTGGTTTGTACCCAATTGGTCCATTATTGATAGCTTGGACCATCTCTCCGTAGAAAGGTGAGCGAACAACATTAAATGTTATTCCATTTGCATAAATGAAGCGTGCAATTGCTGCATCAACCGCTTCTTGACCTTGCACATCAAATAATCTTCCAATGGGGTTTGAGCTGTCAATGTGTGGTCTCTTGTGAGAATATTTTGCTGCTACATCTTCTGTTGTCATATGAACATCTCTAGAAGACACATCCACCTCTGACTCTCTATTTTGATTTTGAGTTGCAAGAGTTGCCCCTGTCGTTGAAGCATGAGAGCTCAAATTAGAAACTTTCCCATCAGCCCTTTCTTGATTGCTCACAGTGTCATATCGTTCTACCTCATTTACACGAGGATCAACACCTTTTCCATGTATGTGAAGGAAATGAGCCCTCACCCTCATGTCCTTGCCATGATGTTTCACAAAGCTTACATGTGATTGTGGTTGTTCCACCTAAGCCCTTCGGCCTTGGAACACAATCACAATACTTCCACAATGGGTACAAGCCTTGATTTCCCCCACTTGACATTCTAAAAAAAATAAAATAAAATTATTAGGTACTCAAAACCAAAATTGGATAGGTCGATGCCTAAGATACTAAAATAAAAATTTTGAGCTGTGAAGAATACTGAAAATAGTGATATGAAACTAAATAAAAATGTATAGAGAAAATAAACATAGGTTTCAAGCTTTCAGCCAAATACTCACAACCTGTTAAAAATAAATTTGAAATATACATTCAATGGATTTTAAAATTTGAATTATTTTTCTGTTTCTTTGGCAGACTTGTGATTTTGCCAGTCAGGAGTATTTAAGTGGTAGAATTGCATTTGGTAATTATTGTGGTTGAATCTGAAGAAGGTACCAAACAACATTGGAAAGGACACAAAATGCCAGACTATCTACAAACACACCAAAGACAACCAAGAATTGGGCAGAATTTTTGAGGTATAAAAATCAACACAGGAAGAGGAGTCACCATCGATAAATTGCACCACATATCAGCCTTCATTGTCAACATTAATGTTTAAAACGGCATTTTGTAGAGAAGAATTATTGAAAAAATGTTAGATGCCCCAATAGAGGAATTAAAGAGGATTGCAGTCATTGACAAATTTATTGGTATATGACCCCAGAATGGAAAAAATAAAATCATGGACGTGACAACATTGTACCAATTGTCCAAGACTTACAGTTACAATTGGTTTTTTGGCCTTGGGGATTTTGCACATCACCTTCAAACAAAAGATATACAAACAAAATGCTCAAAGGAGGCCCATGATTTAAGGGGAATGCAAGGATGTCCATAAGAGTATGTCTGCCAAAATTTGATCCACAAACATAACCGGTTGTAGTTCCATTATGGAGCAGACTCTACGAATTGCTGTAAAATAATTGTTTAAACATGGTTATGGAGGAAATAGGAAATCTAAAATATATTGGGAACATACTTATTTAAATCCAACTCTATGGGTGTGAAGGAGTTGATGACTTATGTCCACATATGTCAAAATCAATCTTAATAAATCCATCAGGTACGCTATAAACTTGAATGTTATCTTTTATTTCGCCTAGAGGTAGGAATTGATGAAACTATAATTTCAGGGTTTTGAACTTAGTGTTTTCAGAAGGATAAACGAAAACCTTGAATCCATCTCACAAATCACAACATCATTCTGTTAAAATCGAAACCCACCACTAGAAATAGAGTTTATATTGTTTGAAAACTTGAGACCTTATATTAACCAATAAGTCGAACTCAAAGTAAACAAATCCGAAATCGTGTTGCTTCTAGGAAAAATATTTGTAAATCGTGAATCTTCCAAGCCCTCGGAATTGACCTTTGGTGGTGTTGTCCCTTCTGCATATGCAAGAAAAACCAGTCACACGGTGTTTTTACCTATTCACTTAGACGTTTTTTGTTTTTTAAAAAAGTTTTAAGGGTTTTTTTGGGGTTCATGGTGGAAAAGAGAGGAGATTGTGGCAAGACGTTTCCTTAATGCAGGGATGTTTCCGCCCATGTCTTCGGTACCAAAGATGTGTCCCAGGGGGGTTGGAGGCACGTCTCCCTGCAACCCTGATTATAAATTATAAACCTGTTTTAATATTTTATAAATTTCATCTATGGGAAACTTGGGCTGAATTTTTTCTGCATTTTGAATCCAGAGTAGGGGTTTGTGGGTGGCAGCCCCAGTGGGGTTGAGAGGTAGTGCTCCTTTTGTGTTTCGGGGTTAGTACCTTTGGCATGTTATTTGTTGCGATAAAAGACAGTGTCAAGTAGCAGAGCCACTGCCACCAAGCTCAAATTAAGGCCTTTAAAACTACATAGACCTTCATAGCATACATCATTTTTCATAAATGTTTTCACTTATAAGTATTAATCAACCGTTGATAAATCGATGCAATATTGTCAAAGGAACAATTGTACAAATGAAAAAACAGAGGGGTTTTGTGTGTTTTCTGACTACCGTCTATTTTTTTCTGCCAGTAGCCGTGTTTTCTGCACAAACTTGCTGGAACTTGTGAGTTTCCTCGAAAAACTTTTTGTAACTTGCTGGCCAGTTTTTGTTTATGAGTAACTCCCCAAGTTTTTGAACCATGAATGGAAGCACTCTAAATGCCAGGGTTGCTGAGTGTATTGAAATAATGACATTTCTTGTTGGGTTATGTACAATGTTTGCATCTAATTCTATAATCTTCTGGTAAACTTGTTGTGGATGATTGAGTTAAACAAAACTATCCTGACTCCTTGTAACCATTTGTGAGGGTTCGGGACCTTTCAGTGGTGTGAGCATGCTAGCCTTACCTTCAGCATGCAATACAAGGATATTTATGTATAGGGCAATGATCACCCCTGGTCAGTGGGTGCCATTTTGGTGCCAGCAATTTACTTTGGAGGTCTCTTCATTGGAACACTTGACATTCTGTAACCAAAATCTACATGACTGATGGCAAGCAGTCATACACTAATTTAATCGTTTATTGTCATTTGTAGATAATACTAATGGCTTGGATTCTTAGTGTTTTGAAAGTGAGCTCCCTTGCAGTACACCTGTATTTGCACATAGTAGTTTATAATAGAATGAAAAGACTTTTATTATTCATATCTTTCTTTTGGTTTTGTGTGCTCACAGATTTTATGATTTTGATGATCTGTTGCAGATAGTTGAAATGTTGGAGTTGCTTCCGTCCCATGTAGCGGTAATTTTTCTCAATATGCTTGTCTTGTTCGACAAAGAAATTAAGAAATGAAAAAAAAAACAAATTTTCTTGTTTTTCCTATACAATTTTTTCTGTGAAGAGCATATGTGTGGGCACATTCTGAGGGCAAGGGTGTATTTTCTTTAGTTGGCAAATACAAATTTCAAGTGCCATTCCTGTTTGTTGTTCTCTTGCAAAAATTGCACATTTGCTGTAGAAAATGATTTCCTCTATTTCTATGAGACACCCAACAAAAAAATGGATTGTAACAGGAGACACTAAAAATGTGTAATATGAGGACCATTTTTTAGCTGGTTGTGATTAGTTCAAAGGTACCAGTTTGTGATATCAAGTACTTCATCAACATAAAATACTTCACTAATGATTTACTGTGGTAAAGCTGTAAAGTTCAATTCTGATTATTGTTTATCTGCTCAAGGCATGGAGTAAATTCAGTCTGCTGATATATCTATTTTGATTGTGGACGTCTTATTGGCCTGTCAATACGAGATTGAAAGGTTTTGAGTAAGTCTCAACACAACAAAGTTGGTTGGCTTCCTGATCTGTCCACCTATGCTTGAGAGAGGCTAATAAGTAATAGAGTGAAGTCAAATGAAATTAAATTCTTCAACAAGGATCCTGATTTGGTCTTTTGGTTTTTATTTACATACAGAGCAAAATGATCCACATATATTATTCCATTAACTTGAATTTTGATCCCTCTAAATGTTTGAACGTGGCTATTCTGAGCAATCATTGATCACTTCCTCTTTGTTAAGGGTTGTTGCATCTACTACATGTAGCTTCCTTAGAACTTGATACTTTAGTGGCCAACACTTGCTGTTCTTTCTTGTTCTTCATGTTGATCAGGAAGTCCTCACTGAATGGCTCGATACTATATATTTCTCAAATTGATTGCTTGAACAATTGACACTTGTATGCCGTTCTGCACACCATTTTCCACACCATACTTCCTTCTGTTTCTTTGTTTTGGCTTTTAACTCCTTGAATATCCTCATCATATGTCCCTTTGAGGGTTTTTATTTTGGGAGATTTAGAGGACTCTTTCTCATCCTTAGAGTTCTCTAGCTTTTTGACTCGTGAGTTGTCCTTCCCTTCACTTTCTAAGTTTGATTGCTTTATCATACGTATCAGTGTAAGTCATTAGCAGGACTATCTTTAGCATCATCTTTAATTTTGGTCTAATGCCTTATAATAATTCAATAATTATGCTTTCTTTGATCCATCCACAAGTGGGTTTTCTGTAATGTCCCCTAACCTGATTTGCCTAGTGATCACAAATTGCAACAAATTAGGGTTAGGTTTTCACTTTATTAAATAAATATCTCTTTAATGATGGAATCTTGGATTGGAATCTTGCATTCACCACATGAACAATATATGCAAATATGTATATATGCTTGTTAGGGTTAGACCATTGCATCACATCTAAAGGTTATCAATAATGCAAACATTTTAAGACATTGGGAGAAGGGACATGATGGGTCCGCTGGAAGCCATATACTAAGCCTAAGAGGGTGTATACCACAGCCCTCCCCCTTGGCGACTTGTACCTGCTTTCCCCATCAATGCCTCGACTCCCTGAAGACACTTGCCATCTTGTGGAATTGGGTGGGGGTCGTAAGTGGGCTTTGTCGGCTCTTTGCGTAAGCGTCCTTACTTAGCCTATCTACCACTCCACCCAAGGCCCATCCTACAAGATGGGTTTCAGACAATCAAGCACATCATATATTCTATCACAAGAAATCATTCATTAAATATTCTTATTATCATATAGGCAATATGCGTACATATGTAAGTAATGATTTGCAGTAAATACACCTGAATATAGGATATATCTGATAATAGTAATCTGTGGTGATGAACTGGACAGATTCTCCTTTGTCTCCTGGTCTGTATGTTTCTTCTCCTTAATCGATGACCTGTTCTTAACACTCAGAAGATATTGTTAGTGTAGAACAAACAAATAAGAAACTATTATCCATACTTATACTAAAGCATCATAAAATAATTGCTGCAAGCATCATTATTGTATAATATATATATATATATATATGAACTTATCTGGTTATGTTTGCTGCCGTGCTCAGAAACACACATTTCTATCGCTGCCTTTAATTGCTTACTGTTGTCTTATGAATTCTTGGCCATTATAAAGGTCGTTCCTATTTGAATGAAGATTAAATCCCTTTTAAGACTCTACTCGTGCCCCTTGGAATATATTTCTTGGTGCCTTTGGACCATTAAATGAATCTCTGTATTTCTGTATTTTAATTGCTGCTTTGTATTTTATTCTTAAACTTCATCGCTGTAAGTCCTTGTTCCTCCCCTTTGCAAATGATTTGAATCTCCTCATATATCTCCAGGTTTAGTGAAACGATGCACCTCTTAAGAAAGGATACCTTATTTGAAAGGGTGTGTCTTTAGTTAATACTCTGTTTTTGCATTAATCGTTGCCTTCCTTAATACTAGCATCTTCTTGAATTATGTTTGCCTTTGTTTATATAAATCACTGCCTAAGACCTGATCACTACCTGCTTATGTTTCTCTTTAAAAACTCTATATTAATTTGCGCGATCACCATCTCAAGGGAGTCGGCCCTAGACAAGCTTTAAATTACTATTAATTTTAATAATCTGAGTCGGCATCACTTGCATGGGCTATTATTATTATTGTGTATTAACTCATTTACCTGTTTTCGAACGTCATGCTGTAGTCTTGCGATCTGTAAATGGCAGGGACACGACATTTTCCAACTTGGAGATCAACTCCTTCAATCTCCCATTATATGTTGATAGAACCACCTTTTCCTTGCTTCATGTTACAATTCTCCATGTTTCTCTTTAGTTTCATCTTGAATTTTGGTTGAATGCCTTACGAAAAATCAATAATCATCTTTTCTTTGATCCATCTATAAGAGGGTTTTCCAACTGGAGACCAACTGCTTCAACCTTCCATTGTATGTGGATACTTTTTTCCTTGCTTCATGTTATAAATATCCATGTCTATCTCACTGAACACATTTTGTTTGTCACGACCAACTCATTAGTCTCCATGTAAAATACTTGCAACACTTCTCAAGGTCATTGGAAATGATAGACATCATTCAGATCATTTGTCCATTTGTTGTCCCAATTGTAATACGAGTGTTACAATTATAGTCATTTTCTTTGCTACTCTCCCTCATTGGTGGAGGGCTTGCACTGCTGTCTGGCTCTGACAGTGGACATCGTCTTGGTGCTGTCCTCCTTTTTTGACCGAGCAGGCCTTGCTAGCCAATCCTTCACTTCTGGCCTGCCAACCTCAAATCCTCTGATAAAATGATTTCTTTACTGGGCTTCTTTGTTCAGCAATTCATATTGCATAGCTATAACAATCTTCTCAGTTGTTGTGGAATATCTAATTTTCAGATTGGTCCTTTTCTCCTCTTTTTAACAAGGTTAAGGAAGCCTCTTGCTAAAATGTACTATTTATGCTTGCTGTTATTTTTTATCTTCCCATTGTATGCATATGTTATGTTTCATTTACATTTTTGTTTCACTTTATTTAACAAATATTTTATTGTTTGTTTTCTCATATGTTCTCAAAAGTGCATTCTACAATCTTTAATATTTTTCGAATTCATTAGTTTATATTGGTACATATTTTCAATCTAAAGTGGTGAATTCTTATTTGTATGTTGCAGGTGGTATTTGACTACGATGGTGAGCTCCAACTTTTTGGCTTCAATATTGTTGGTGCTTGTTCCCATTAGCAGCACATTATATTTTTCGCCCATTATTTGAATGTTTTATACTCTTTTCTTTATTTCAAGACCAAAATTATAATACTTGAGAAATGATAGGTGTGTTACTTTGTTAGGAACTTTTTGAGTTGCATCTTTCTGATAGTTTTCATCATCTCGATAAGTAAAAATGATCTATATGTGTATATATTGTGTATACCAATTAATCAAATTTCAGAAAATTAATGAGATTGATTTTGTTTGGACTAGAAGACTAGTTGTTGTTGTACGCCTTGCAGAGTCCTAGTTATAGGAGCAATTTTTAAATGCTTTTAAAATTGTAAATTATATGTCCACATGAAAAAGGCACCCACTTGTAAGAACTCATTGAGTAGAGGGTAATTAGATGGACTATGATCGGGTGTATAGGGTCTTGTAAGATGTGTAAGTATACTTATTGTATCATATTGGAGTGCATGGGTATTACAATTGGAATCCTTAGTCATAGGGGTCAAATTGGTTACATGGTTTGGACTTAGACCAACTTGTCTTGATTTTGGTCATGGTTTTAAGCCCATGGTCATGGAAAACCATTCTTCGTTTCTTGGGTCTTCTTGGCATAAATATATATAGGGCTTGGGATAAAGATATTATGTCAAGTTTTATACAGGTTTATGCTGTTCAGATTCCTCCAATTTTAGAGTGAAGACCTCATTGAAACATAGAGACCTTGATATTGTATTGTAACCTTTGTTGCTGATCAATACATTAGGTGTGGTACTTTGGGGGTTGAGTTTTTCCCTTATGAAGGTTTTCTCAAGGTATATCTAGTGTCACATATTGCTGTGGTTGTTTTATCCTCCTTTACTTCCATTCGTGTTCTTATTCTAATTGCTGTTACTATGCCAAATCTCTACCTAAATTTATATAGATTTGAAAATTTATAATACTTTTCTCATTGGATTAAGTAGGATTTGGTGTAAGAATTGTTAGATTTGTGAGAGGAGTAGGGCCGTTCTTTGTATTGGTATTGATCCTTGTTTAAGTGGGAGTTTTGCAATTGGTCATGAGTTTCAGTAAATAGATATGACAAGCACTTCTAGAATGGTCGTGGTGAAGTTCAATGAAACAAACTTGAGCTGTGGAAACACAAGATGGAGGATCTCTTACTTGATAGAGAATTGTGGGTAGTAGTTTATGGAGGGAAACCCTTTGGCATGAAAGATGAAGATTGGCTAGTGATTGACAAAAAGGCAAGGAGCCTTGTTGGCTTTGCTTTGTAGATTCAATGCTCTCGAATGTATTGAGAGAAACCACCACCGGAAGCCTCTGGAAGAAGTTAGGGAACTTGTACTAGATAAAGTCCCTTGTTAACTAGCTCCCTCTATGGAAGAAGCTTCACTCCTTGAGGATGAGTGATTGAGACTTTGTGATGGAGCATCTGAATGCGTTCAACATTGTGGCAAGCCAATTAGTATTTGTGGATATGAAATTGGATGAGGAGGACCAATGAATAACTCTCTATGTTCCTTTCTTGATTCATTGATAACTTGGTAATAGCAATTACTAACACCATCTCAAAGCTAAAGCTTGATGAGTTGGTGGGTGCCTTACTCTATGAGGAGATGAGGTGAAAAATGTCATAATCTGTCAAAGATGCTTTGACTGTTATAGATTGTGTGAAGGACAAGAGCAAGGAAAATAAGGACAAGTGTGCTAAGTTTAAGGGGAGATTTAAGTTTCTTGACAGATTTGAGGTAAAATGTTGGAATTGTGGTAAGATTAGGCACATCAAGAAGGATTGCAAGGAAAAGAAGGCAAAGGAGTGCGATGTCAATTCTAATTCAATAGTTTCTAGTGACTATGGAGATGATGTCTTTGTGGTAGCCCTTTCTACATATGCACATGAGGGTGCATGGATAATTGATTTTGGAGCCTTCTTTCATATAATTCCTAATGGTTCTCAGCTTTTTAGAGCTTCAATGGTGGATGGGTGTACTTAGTAGATAATTCTTGTCTCAAAATCATTGGTCAAGGCAAAATCATGCTCGCATTTGGAGATGGAAGGACGAAAACCCTCTCCAATGTTCGACACATTTCAATTTTGATAAGAAACCTACTTTGTATAAGTAATTTGTCTTATGTTGGTGTATGGGTGGTTTTCAACAAAGATAGATGCATGATGGTGAGTGGGGCCATGGTTAGGTTAAGGGATTTATTCTAGTACTCTATTCTGTTTAGATGCTAGCATCGTTGAATGTAATGGTTCGAAGATTCCTAAGTTAGGGAATCATAAGTTTCTTGTGGAGAATACCATGAATGTGCCAAGGGCATTGAATATAAAAACTGAGTAGAGAGGCTAATTGATTTTTCCCTAGCTTTTGATTTTGTGAATATTGAGTATATAGAAAATACAATTGGGTTAAGTTTTATTTGAGTTTTGCTAGATTTGTAGGGATTTTACATTTGATTCATAGTGATATATTTGGTCTTGTGGATGTACAATCTATTGGAAAGTCCTTACATTATGTATCTTTTATTAATGACTTGTCAATGAAATCATGTGCATTTTTCTATAGGCCCAACTTTAAGGTCTTCTCAAAGTTCGAGGAGTTCAAAGCTCTTGTTGAGAACCCTATAGAGAAGAGGATTGACCATGGCTCTAACGAAGAGAGCTAGGAGCATGCTTAGGGGAGTTGGTTTAGAAGAAAAATTTTAGGCAAAAGTTGTGAGTGTAGCTTGTTACCTAATTTACAAGTGTCCTACTTAAGCTCTTATGGAAATAATCTTTGTGGAGGTTTGGTTAAGAAAGAAGCCTCCACAATAGCATATTGTGATTTTTGATTGTGAGGCATGTGTACATGCAAGTAAGGAGAAGAGATCAAAATTGTATTTTAAACCAAAGAAGTGTACCTTCATTGGGTATAGTTATAGTGTGAAAGGGTACGAGCTTTGGAATCATGAGACCAGAAAGATAATGTACAATTGTAACATGATCTTTAGGGAGATTAGGATTTCTAATCCTTTGCAACTAGAAGATGAGGAGAAAATAGTGGTGTAGGTAAAGCCAAAGACCAAGGATCCTACACTTGATATTGAACTAGAGGTTTGTAACAACTCACCCTATCTTTTTTTTTTAATTTTTTGCAATACAGAAATGCATATGCAATGCCTCCACACTTTTTGATCACCCAGATCCCAAAAAGTGCTAGGTGAGATCATACAGTGCTTCAACCACACACTATCTACGATGTATACAAGAGGATGAATGGTGGCAAGCCGACTAGAATACATAGGTGGTTGAGCTGGTATGAACACCTATTCAACAGACTACATGAATGCAATGCAAACCACTGGTAGAATGTTTAAGCTTGACTTAGACCAAAATGGTCGATAATACTAGCTTGTGCAATGCAAAAATGGGCTGTATGATAATGGAATAATAATTGGCGGTGAACTGACCAACCTTACAATATGAAATGCATGTAAATGACAATCCTTCGGCGTTATTACCAGCCGAAGTTTACATAGTAGTTAGGAAATGCTTTACAATATGACAAAGATAAGAAATTGTTGTAATCAACTGTACAATTGTAACATGATCTTTAGGGAGATTAGAGCTTCTAATCCTTTGCAACTAGAAGATGAGGAGAAAATAGTGGTGTAGATAAAGCCAAAGACCAAGGATCCTACACTTGATATTGAACTAGAGGTTTGTAACAACTCACCCTGTCTTTTTTTAAAAAAATTTTTGCAATAAAAAATGCATATGCAATGCCTCCACACTTTTTGATCACCCAAATCCCATAATGGGCTAGGTGAGAACATGCAATGCATACAAGAGGATGAATGGTGGCAAGCCGACTAGAATGCATAGGTGGCTGAGCTGGCCTAATCAACACCTATTCGATTGATTACGTGAATGCAATGCAAACCACTGGTAGAATGTCTAAGCTTGAATCAGACCAAAATAGTTGATAATGCTAGCTCGTTCAATGCCAAAACGGGCTGTATGATAATGCAATAATAATTGGTGGTGAACTGACCAATCCTACAATATGAAATGCATGAAAATGCCAACCCTTTGGCGTTATTACCATCCGAAGTTTACAGAGTAGTTAGGAAATGCATTACAATATGACAAAGATAAGAAACTGTTGTAATCAACTGTAATATCAGGTTTGATCATAAATAAACATTGTTGAAACACAATGAATTAGTTCTTAAAACCATATAACAAGGAAATATAAGTTCACAATGGTCAATGGAACTCTGCATTGCCAAACAAAGATGCATATATGCTGATCAAAACATTGCTGTCACAAAAATCAGACTGCTACACTGTTGATAACACACTAGAAACACCACCCACACAACTGTAGCCACTACCTGGATGCACACCAACACAACCAAACTAAAATAGTACTGAAAAATTTCTTATTTCTCCTTACAATCAATGTAGATCTGTACAATCCCTTACCAATTTCTTGACTAAAATTTGTAGTTTTCACAATTTCAGGCACACAGACATTTCGCCAAACAGTTGCAAGATTGCTGTTCCAATTAATTTTTCGACTTGTTTCACAAGAATTTTTTGTTTTATAATTCATGTATTCTCATTTCCACTTCCACCATGAAAATAACAACATTCACACTAAATTGATTGCATAAAATATTTAAGAAGAAGCTTATTTTTTTATTCCTGATACAAATCCTATGCTCAGAAATTTCATAGTTAATATCATGAATTTGTTGTTGTTTAATGAACAGATATACAGAAATGAAAGCAATCAGAAAAATGCAACACATGAGACAATGAACACAATCAGATACCCTGGGAAAACCCTCCTCCTGAGGGAGAAAAACCCAGCAATGATTCTCTTATATATATTGTAGGAACAAGAGCAGAATTCTGCTTTACAATACAGGCCCCAGCAATGGCCGAATAACAGTCACACCTCTCCCAGATGCAAAAGATACAAATGAATATGTTCTTCCTTGAAATTGAACTGCTGCTACAAGTGCGAATTTCTTCTATGCTGCGAATTGCTTGAGTAAACTTGAATACCTGAAATGACAAAAGAGACCTTGTATATATATACAATTGAAGCACCTCTTCAATTAGGTCGGCTCTCTTAGAGAGAATAAAACAAACATAATAAATGCCAAGAGGTCAGCCCAATATAAGACATCATATGCGAATCTAAGGAGGGTCGGCCCTTATGTTAATTAGATCAATAACAATGTAAATTAAATAGCTGGAAGGCTATCATTTAATTTAGTCTTCTTGAATTGTGTAAGCTGGAAGAAGCAGCCCGAAGCTGCTAATAACATCAACAGAATTAAATTTGCAACTCTATTATTTCAGTATTCTGACTTGGAAGTCCTTTCAACATTTCAAATGCCCTTTTTCCTGAAATCTAAGCATGTACGATTGGTGCAAAAATAGTGTTGGAAATATTGTCATTGATGTCAAGGGTAAATAGATGATTGGAAGTTGTCATTTGTGTATGAGTGAGATTGTTTAAAGTTTGCATTGATGTCAAGAAGGAATTCTTTATATGATTCTGTCATTGATATCAAAGGGAAAGTAATGATCAGATGACATGAGGAAATTGATGAAAATAAATATGTGAAAAAGAAGAGACTAGATGACTAAGAAGACAGTTGAGAAATTGAGAAGTTAAAAGAGTTCATATGGCTGCCCTGCAGAACTTTGGAAGTGCTGATCAAGTAGTGAATGATCTTACTCGATATAAGAAAACAACATCATCTCTTAAGGCAGAGATCAAGGATGAAATGCTAGAAGAGGAATTGTTAAGGAGCGTGTTAAACACATCATGCTTGTTATATACCAACAATGATAAATTAAAAGACATTTGGAGATGGATGGTTTTCAGCTTACAAAAGAGAAAGCTCCTTGTATTATCTTTATAGATGAGGTTGATACAATTGAATCTTGTTAGAAGAGAAGTTTATGGCAGATTTGTGAAGTTAAACACAAAGAATTGAGAAGAATAAAATATGTATCATGTACACCAAGCAAATGAAGAGCAAAACTTTATAAAACAAGAATATATGCAGACATAAAAGAAGAATATGAGCAGAAGTAAAAGTGGAATACATACAGCTTTTGAAGACTTGAAAGAAGATTTGAAGATAAGTTAAAAATGAAATATCATTCGATTTAAAGCAAACCGAATGAGCAGATGTGAAAGGAAGCATAAACAGATTTAAAAGAGACTCTATACTAGTTTTGGTGCAGACTTCATGGTCCTCTTTTGGAGCAGAGTAGCAAGGCAAATCTGATCAGCATATTGAGGCGATTCTTATCAGCATATTGAAGTAAGTTATAAGACAGATCAAGAGCAGACTTGTTACAGTTCTTGTGATAAACCATATACCTGATTTGGAGCAGAATTTGGAGCATACAATATATCACTTTTTGGAGTAGATACATGAATAGGTTATAAGCAGATTTGTACAAGGGAATATATGAAGAATTAAGAAGGAGAATACATGTATGAACAAGATTGAGAACAAATCATACAAGTACATTTATGTTATGAGAAAGAGGGGAATCATGGAGTGAAAGAATAAAGGTTGTAATGTTCATCATCCATTGAAAAAACAACTTAGAGGGTGGTACTTTGCTTTGGAAGTTGGTGCTTCCTAAAGGAGATATTGGTGTCTCTCTAGTAGGTTGGTCCCTATGAATTTAGTTGTGGGAGTTGGTGCTTCCAGTGGGTTGGTGCTCAAAAATTGAATGAGGGGTCGGTGCCTCTAGTGGGTTGGTGCCCACAAATTGAATGAGGGGTTGATGCCTCTAGTAGGTTGGTGCCTACAAAATTTGTAAAAAGAAGAATTCATATAAAAGCATTATTGTTCCGTGGTTTTCTCCCTCAAGGGTATCCACGTAAATATCATGTGTTATTGTGTTCTTCTCATGTGCATGATTATTGATGTTGAATAAATGATATTATTATTGATCAAGTTTTAAATATGGTATTAAGTTTGAAAAAGTAAAAGATTGTTGTTATACTGATTCACCCCCCCTCTCAGTATAACTGTGTGCTCATCAAATAGTACAATAGCCACTTAAAATGGTACGAATCCCATTCAAAGTGTATGACAACAAAGATAAGAAACTTGCATTTAATTAATGAGTTGCACCTCCCTTAGACTTGTTTCACTTGCATGTCACCTTCCTTTGACTCCCTAAACTTGTATGACACCTTTTTTTATCTGCTGGGACTCACTTAGGAAGTGTATGGGCTTCTTAGGGGTTGTGCTAGAGTTTAGAAAGGCTATTAAATGCCTTAAACAATTTCATCAATCATTTGCAGCGCCAAAAATATATATGGTATGATTGCGATGTGTTCGGATGGGTTGTTCTGGCTCAACAATTCAATAATATTTATTCACTCTAGTCTGCTCTTTAATCTTCCCAACTCTGAAATTTTCCTTGGCACAAGACTTTGCAAATTTTGAAGATCTCATGTCAATAAATCCAAGTGCGAAATTTGTGTGACTTCGCCTATAACTAGCTAGGGTAGGTCTCTCACTATCGAAACCGATTTCCTTGGGGTTTTCGTCCTAGGGTTTTTTCCACATGAAGCACTCAAAAACCACAATAGA
This sequence comes from Sequoiadendron giganteum, assembly GCA_007115665.2. NCBI lineage: Eukaryota > Viridiplantae > Streptophyta > Pinopsida > Cupressales > Cupressaceae > Sequoiadendron > Sequoiadendron giganteum. Next base: position 614,969,578 of record CM021104.1, read on the forward strand.
AAATTAAAATCCAACATGAACAAATGAGCTCTAAAATCTTCTTTTATTAAACCCAAAGAACTTTCCCGGAGGCCTTTTCAAATTCTCACCTTTTAATAATTCATTAATTTCGAATAATAAAGTGACCCTTTTAATATTTCTTTTAATTTTTCACTTAAGTCACTTTAATAAATTAATTAAAATAAGTTATCTGTAAAACTTTTACTTTATTGGACAACTTAAAATAATTAATTTAATTTGTTTCCTTATTGATTGACTATAGCCTATGGGAATAAGATAGGCTAAGTGGTCACCTTTGACTACTTCTTGGAAGGGGACATTACAAGATCAGACTAATAAGACATAATATACTGCTGTAGGTCTGAAATAGAGATTAATGTTGTTTGTACAGCTGGTACAACCCACAAAAACCTCAAACATCCTCCTAGAACATGTTATAATCTTTAAAGAAAATTGCATAAGTAACGTTGAACAATCAAAACTTCCTCAAAATACATCAAATATTTCCATTTCACCAAACATACCGAGAGAGCTCAATTTGTAGCACCAATGTGATCTCGAGGTGAAATCACCATATCTAACTAGGGGGTTTTTTTGCTAGAAACTAGTATTCCAAGAGAGTTTTCGTCCTCAAGAAATATGAACTCAAGTTCTTTCTTAGAGCAAATGAAAATTAAAAATAACTTAGTGCCCATTCTATTCAAGATCTAACCTCCTTTTAGCTATTTTAGGAAAATCTTGTTTTTTGCTTTTTCTGAAAAAGCATTTTCCCTTAATAATTAAATGTAAACTGTCAAATAAAATATTGAAAAGTAACTTTTTGTTTTCCTTTTCCAATGCCAATTAGCTTATGGGAAAACTTTGGAAAATAAGCTAATGGCTAAATAATTACTCGTGTGAGAAAGGAATATTATAGTCCTCCCTCCCCAAAATTGCTTCTCCCCAAGCAATTGCAATTCAAGATGCTCCAAAATCTATTGTCCTTCCCATGTAGCATCCTCAATTTGAAGATTTCTCCATTTCACCAAATACTCAATGCTTCTATTCCTCAATTTGTGTTCTTTGAATTCAATCACTACCTCAGGAATCAAGATGAACTTCCCTTCTTCATCCAAGGGAGGCAACTCAACATAAGCAATCACGTTGTGACCAGATGCCTTCTTAAGGCGAGAAACATGAAATACATTATGCACCTTGCTTCCTTTTGGTAGCTCCAACTTGTAAGCCACTTCTCCAACTCTCCTTATGATCTTGAATAAACCATAAAATCGTGGCTTAAGTTTTTTGGCTCCACTCTTTATAAGAGTAGATTGTCTATAGGGTTTCAATCTTGAATAACCCATATCATTAACCTCAAAAGTGCGGTCAACTCTATGCCGATCAGCATACAACTTTTGTTGATTCTGTGCATGCTAGAGGTTATCTTGTAAAGTATTTAACACATCCTGGCTCTGCTGCAATAAATCTTTGGCTCTTGGTACTTTGCTGCAATAAATCTTTCGCTCTTGGTACTTTGCTGTCACAAAATAAGAGATCAATGAAGGTAGGAGCTTTTTATCCATACAGTGCCATGAAAGACATTTTGATTGACATAATATGAAGTATTATAACAATATTCTCCAATATGAAGCCATTTTATCCAAGCCTTCTGCTGCCTTGAAACATAATTCTTTAAGTAATCTTCCACCCACTTGTTGACAATTTTAGTTTGCTCATTAGTATGTGGGTGATAACTAGTATTGGGAGTGAGCTCAGTCCTAGTTAATTTGAACAACTCTTGCCAAAACAAACTTAGGAACCTGCTGCCCCTCTCACTCACAATGTTCTTTGGCAAGCCATGCAACCACAATGCTTCTTTGAAGAATAAGTCAGTAACCTGAGAAGCTTTCTAATTTGAAGAAACAACAAAAAAGTGTGCAAATTTGGTCAATTTGTCAACAACATTTATGCAATCTTTACCTTGTACCTTAGGCAATTTGGTGATGAAGTCCATAGAAATACTCGTAGCAGCCAAATCATTTGGGGAAAAAATTGACAAACCAAAAGTTTAATTTATTTTAAAAAAATCAGAAAAAAATTGGATTTTTAAACAAACTTTCAAAATGTAGAAAAAGAGACAAAAACTACTTGTTTTTGAAATTTAAAGGCATTTATCACTATAAGCAATTGTTATGTCATATTGCTTTTCTAGCCATCACTGTTTTCATTTTCTAACTGCCATAACCAGCAACATAGTCAATAAATAAAATATAAATAGATTGATAATAGTTTTCTTTGTAGCTAGAGCTCATGTCACAAGGTTCAAATTCATGTTCATGTTGGGCAGCAATAAAATTTGAATGATGTTTGACATGGGGAAAAAATTCGTTAAAAAAGTCATGGTTAAATTCGCCTTATATAAGTTTGATTTAAAAAAAGAAAAAGTAATAAATTTAAAAATTTAATTTAAATAGTTATAATTGTTAATTTTTATTTATAGTAAATTAAAATTATTAAAAAATTTAAATAAATCATAATAAATTTAAAATATTAATAAGTTTAAAATTAAATTAAATTAATTATATTTGTTAATATTAAAATAAAATAATACTATATTTCTTAAATTTAATTTAAATATTTGAATTTGTATAATTTTATACACTAATAACTTAATAATTGAATTAAATATTTTAAAACATTGAATTTTAATTTATTAAATGTTGATTTTTTAAAATTTAATATAAATAAAATAATACCATCAAATAATGCCCTTGAGAATTATGCTGCAGGTCGTTCTTTATATAAGTAAAATTTTAAATGCATATATTAAATTTTTATAAAAGATAAAAAAGAAAAGAAAAAGAACATAAACAAAAAAATTTCAAAAAGAAAAATCCTAGGGCATTTATGCCCCTCTCTCGCCCTATTTCTACTACCTTCTGCCATTGAACCATGCGGCCTACCTGCAACAGCTTCCTTTCATGCCCTCGAAATTGTAACACTAAGATATAAAGCATTGAAATGCAAATAAATAAATAAAGTAAATAACAAAATACATATTAAAAGTATAAAAAAAAGTAATAGCAATTTAATATTATTATAATTATAATTATCATAAGATAATATTATAATTATAATTATCAAGTATAACAATATTAACAAATTTTGATATTATTGTAATTATGTAATGTCCCCCTTAGCACTACACTTTCCAGTGATTGATAACCTATCTTTGGATGCCCGTAGGCTAGTCAGAGGCAGAATTAGTGTTTCAAGCTGCTTGGAGGTTTCTTTTGCGAATTTGAGGGCTTGCATGTTGGAGTTTTGCAGTTTGGAACAACTTACTATTTTTAGCAGTATGCTATTTTTAGCAGGGTTTCTGCAGTTTAGTTTAGTGGATATATGTGGCAGGGTAGTTTTGGCAGTATGGTCTCCAACAATGTTGGAGCCTGATTTGGCAGGTTTGGTGGCTTAAGTGATTTTCAATTTTGGACGCCTTGGTTGGAAATCATAATTTTAAATAATTACTAAGGCTAATTGGGACCCCACTTAGGAGAGATAAGTGATTTTTATAATGTTTATTAATTAAGCATTTTGGAGGCCTTATTTGATGAATTAATGATTAAGTGAAAATTATTCCAAATGCTAAAGTGGATGATTTATGGAGGAGGAAATATTTAAGTCCATGATAAAGTATTTTTCACTTAATAAGGGGGGCACCTAACTCATGGAATATTGGCTTTTTAAATAAAGTCTTCTTTCCTTTATTTTGGACGCCATGTCTAGGTGGCTGAGGGAGTTGAAATGAAATGCAAATTGGAAAAGTGAATTTGAATCTTATTTTGGGCGCCCTAATTGTAGGGAAAAGTGGATTTAGAAATTGAGGAGAAAAGTTATAAATTGGAGACTTGGGCTTCATTTGGGGTATCTATTGTTGCTCATTATACTATTAAGTTGCTGAAATGATTTTAGAGCTGGCTTCGAGGAATGCATACCTCCTAGTTCTTTCAACCTTGGTTTCATGCTTGAAAGATAACACCTAGCTGAGTTTCAGAGACTACTTCTCATTCAGGGAGTGTAGATAGAGTTTCACAGTTGAAGTTTTGAAGATTTTGTTGTCTACAGGTTGCTGGTTTGGCTATGGCTGAAGCTTATTTCATTTGTAGATCATTGCATGATTTTTATTTTATTGTGGTTACTTGCTATATCCATTCCTAGGTCCTAGGCGTCCCATCTTGCATAGTTTGAGGATTTTTTAATGAAGTTTCTGATTTTATGTAGCTGGTCGCCCCTCTTGAAGGCTGAGTCATGCCTGTCAATGTCATTGGAATTTGTGCAATAAATAATAGTTGGAGTTGGGTGTAGTTTGTTGGTCTTGTCTTGGTCGCCATCTCTCTAGGGGTCTTATGCATTTCGTTTCATGTCATTTGGTTATGATTTGAGTGAGTTATGAATATTTTAATGAGTTTTCTAGTTGCTGGTTGGAGATTTCAGTTTGCTGGTCTGTCATATCAGATTGTCTAAGTTGGAGTTTTTGAGTGTGTTTTTCATATCTAGTGAGTCTTTGTTGATTGGAGATCAAATAATAACTTTTGCAGCATCTTGGACAACTTAACAATTGGCTTCTTGCAGATTTATTCTAATTGTAACACTTTTTCAGTAGTACTGATCAACTCTTATTTACATTCTGCAAATTTATATTGTATTCCCACTTTTAGTGGAAGAAGGTTGGCCTCACCGCCTTATTTACTTTCTTGCAACATATCTTTCCCATGATTGTGGAAGAGACAGGCCTCGCCGTCTTTCAATTGTATTGCATTACTCATTTGTTGATCAGTTGAGTCATCAATTTACTTTTTGTACTTGCATTCATATTGCTGATTGACTATGCCGTTAAATCACTCCCGTTGAATAAGTGGTCGAGTTGCATCTTTGTATTTCCAGCATTCAGTTTCAAGCTAACGATCCTCGACGCCATATGCTCACACCTTGCCCATCATCGGGATCCTGGTGTACATTCTTGGTATAGGGTTACATTCCAGTGTTGGTTTATGATTTGGCTAACGTTGACGGGTGCCTTTGTTGAAGTGTTGTTGCAAAAAATTGAAAAAAATATAAGGGGGTCATTACAAATTATAATTATTATAATAAAAATATAACATATGAAATTAATATAAAAAAACAATAACATACAAACAGCAGCGATTAGCTTTTAAAAAAAAAGGCAGCAATTAATATCCCAAAGGCTGCGATTTAGAAATGAAAGGATTGAAAAGGGCAGCGGTTCATAGAAGGTGGCAAGTAGTAAATAAAGACATATATTTAAGAGACAGCTATTAGTTAAGGTAGTAATTATGATTATTAGGACAATAATTAAGTCTCAAAGGGCAGTGCAAGAGGTGTGTCTTCATGAAAGATTGTGTGCATTCTAAGGGATGTCTCCCTTCAAGTAAAAGCATGAAGATATAAAAAGAAAAAAGAATTTGTGGAGAGGAGAATAAAATATAGTCAAACTTAAATACAGATATATGAAGAGCAAATAAGGAATATAAAACACATCAGCAGATTTAATCAGGGGAGAGAAAAAAATCTGGAATATATTTCTGAGCATTAAAACTGATTTATTATTGAAGATTATATGGGCAGACTAGGATTAGAAGTGGAATATCTTTTGGGAGTAAGAAGGCAGACCAATGATTAATCAATAATAAGGGAAATCGATTGAAAGAGAGGATATAGAGAGCAACGAGCATCTATGGGAAAAGCAAACAAGAGAGAGTAGAGGGCTACACCTCCTAAGTGAGTAGTAATAAATCTGCATACACACAAAAGTCTGATTTCCTGAACCAGTGGTATGAGATCTATTTTACAGTTACATGCTGTAGCATAGTTTAATATAAGTAACTGTGATTATTAATTTAGATATTCAAATGCTAATGGTACACGTCTGTTATAACTACTTCCTTATACCAATAAATATGATCAATATTTGCTGTCATATGCCTTAAATGCTTGGCCATGATAGGAGGAGCTGAAACTACAAGAGGGGAACGGTGATGGGGCACTCTCCTAAGTATGCCACCTTGAGTGGGGACCTGATGAGCCCCATGGGGCCAAGGGGTACAGAGGGTACTGCCTTTGGGCTTAGGAGAGATTGCATTTTCAGGGCACCCATTGGAAACTCACTCCATTGTGGATAATCAACATAGGGAGTCAGATCATAGGGAGAAGGAAATGATTGGCAAGATGAGGGGATAATGGAAAAAACACCTCCTAGATCGATCACCTCATATGAATGGCATGCGCCACATGAGGACAAGGGAGATGGTATATCCCCTTGGGTCTAGGGAAAAAGGGTCCAAGGCACCCCATCAAGCTGCATTCTCCCATTCTCTCCTATGATTGAACCTTCCAAGGATGTTAGAGTACTTTGTGATTGAATTAATGTTTGGCCCTAAGTTTATTAATATCTAATTGTGGAAATCTTCTAATTATTATTATTGTGGTAAATGATTCTAGTCTAAATTAGTTTGATTATGGTAAATGGTTCTAACCTGTGTGCAGGGCTTCAATCAGGGTCTCAAATAGAGGAAAGGTATTATCTAACTCCGTTATTTAAATTGGGGAAAATTAGGGCAAATTTGAGGCACTTCCAATTAGGGGACATTACACTTCCAATAGATAAGTCACACAACCCTACTTGTAACAGATGCTGAATTTTTAATTTTGTGGGTCAAATACTATGAAAATGGTGTGGGTAAATTGTGTAGCTAAACTTGGAGTTTTTTTGGGATTTTTTGTGCAATGTTTGACTCATTCAAATGCATTTACATGCCAAAAAACATGTTGAAAAGTGCAGGTCAATGATTTTTAGAAAAAAAATGCGATTTTTTGGGGATTAAAATCGGCAAACTTGCTTGTCATGCCCCTGCCATGATCAATTGCACCACTAAAGTACAAAAGAAACCAAGTATTGAAATGTAATAAATAATCACATAAATATTAAAAATATAAATATGAATAATAAAATATTATTATAATTATAGTCATTGTAATTTGTAATATAATACTATAAATATTAAAATACATATAAAACCAATATAAAAATAAATATTAAGAAATAATATATATATATATATATTAAAGAAATAAATACAGCAATTAACACAAGAAGGCATCGATTCATATAATGATAAATGGGCAGTGATTAAAATATATCCAAAGGCAACGATTACCTTATTGAGAAGGCAACGACTAATATTCATTCCCAAAAGGCTACGGTTTACTAAGAGTTTAAGAAGTAGCATTTATAAATAAGCAATGAAGATTGTTAATAGTAGCTATTACTTATGGAGGGGTGCGATTAGGGGAAAGGCTGTATTTAGTATTTAAAAGGTAGAGATCAAGAGGAGGCATGACTGTTTGAAAGGACATCATCTTTTTTAAGAGATGTTTCTTTTTATAGAGGAATAAAGATATAGAAAGAAAAGAGGTATGGCAAGGATATTTATATCTGCAATCAAGAAATGAAATGAATAAGTCTGATATGGAGAGATCACCATCTAAGTAGACCACCACATGTTGGATGTCCAATGTGCCTGCCACTTGTGGCCAAGAGGGTGAGTGTTTGCTCTTGGGCTTAGATGGGAGAATTTTTGGGCACCCTATTGTGATTTCCTTTCCAACTTCTACGATGGTTGATTGTTGGAGAAATCACAAGTCATAAGAGGATGAATAGGGAGGGCATATACGAGCACCCCACTAGGTAGACTACCCCATGCTAGATGTCCAATGTGCCTGCCACTTGGGGCTAAGAGGCTGAGTGTCCGCTCTTGGGCTTAGTGTGGGGATTGCTTTGGGCCAACCTATCATTCTCCCTCATTCAAACCTATTGTGATTGAGTACTAAAAATAAGTATAGATGTAACCCATCTTATCTAATGAGTTATGATGATTTTACCTATTTGTATTGCAATGTGTGATTATTAACCGTAATAGAAATAATCGGATCTATGAACTATATATACATATGCAATATTGCCTGATATGATTGCAGGACCTAAATCATGATTTATCTTGTTAAAGGGCATTTAAATGGGTAAGTTATATCTCTAGCTATATTACAATTCTTATTTATGAAATTTTGGGTTCTAGGGCAAGATTTTGGGCAATGCCAAAAGGGGATAGTACATTGCTGATTTCTGATTTTGAGGATTAATTACGATTATTTCGCAATTTTTGCTTTTATGTAAATATTGTCTCATTTTTTATTGGGAATAGGAAAAAAGTTGCAGCAGACTAGTAGAGAAAGTTGCTCATTTTTATTTTGTTGACATACTTCACATTCTCCAATATGCTTAAGGACATCATCCTTAAGCCTTTTTCATGAAAGATTCTCCCGAATTTGTCTATATATCTTGAAATATCCTTGGTGACCAGCCAAGGGAGCATCATGAGAGGTTTTCAAAACCTTCTCTTTTACCTTAGATTTGGGCACCAAAAAGATTCTTTCCTTAAACAGGATCAGCTCATTCACTACTACATACTTATCATCCTACAAGGTATTCTCCAAAATACTAGTACCAAATTGATTCTTAGCATATCCCACAAGAATTTGTTCCTTCTAATCTGCTGTAATTTCCATCATAAAGGTCAAATGTAGCCTTCTTAACAATGCATCGACCACTATGTTCTTAGCCTTGACATAGTCTATGTCAAAATTGCAAGCTTGCAGCTTACTTACCCACTTTTTCTGCCTCTCATTAAGATCTTTAGACTATTATGATATTTTTAACAACAAATTTACCTCCAACCAGGTACTGTCTGAACTTAGCCAAAGTGTGCATGATGGCTAACATTTCCTTGTCATAGATGGAGTAGCTCCTCTCCACTCCCCTCAACTTCTTGCTCTCGAAGGCAATTGGATGCTTATTTTGCATCAACAAAACACCAATTCGTTCTCCTAAAGCATCAAACTCCAGCTCAAAAGGCTTTATGATCTCCTTAATATCATTGCTTGAAAAAGGGAACATGACAAAAAGATACATATATGCTATACAACACCCACAAAGCTGTTATAGTGCTGTTCATGCTATGCAATCAATGAAAATCTACATGATTAAAACACCCAATGGCTTCATAGTGTTGTATATGCTCCAACTTAAGAAGTATACATGTTTTGCAAAATTGAAGAATATGCTATGGTGCTGCCCATGCTATCAAAACTTTGTAATTGTGTTAGAAGCCTAATGTCTTCATGCAACAATGTAATTACATGCTTATAACACCTAATAGAACTTCCTAGTGCTGCACATGCTCTTAAACAAAAGTATACATGTTTTACCACATCCAAGAACATACCATTGTGTTGTCCATGTTACCCATGCATGCTTCATCCCTTACTTGCCTATACAAATGGAACAAAACTACATTTTCCTCTTTTTAATCACATACATGGATACTTGTGGACTTAACTTCCTCCAATCTTCCAATGTTGTTCTTTTATGATTTAATTACAAGAATGAGTGATACTCTCATGCAACCATCATCTACCTTACCATGCTTTCTACCAATGACAATGAATCTGCAAGCAAATTTTGCAAATTTCAAGAAATGTGAGGGCTGGAAACATGCATTGCCTTATACATTCTTGTTTCATGCCTTTGCTTGCTCTCAAGTGGACTTACTTCCTCATACTCACCTCTTAGTGAGTAAAATCTACTTTTTCCTTGCACAACCAAGTGGAGTTAGCCTTGAACACAAACCCAATCTACAAGAGAAACTTATGATGCTGCCATATGCCCATACACATGATAATAACATTCCTATTTCTAATGGAAATTCACCAAGTGCTCTATCCTAGCATCATAAGACATCCCCTTACCATACATTGGTGTAAACCAATGAAAAGGTTGCTTCTTTTTCTTGCTTTGACCATGCTTTGGCTGAAGTTTGAGTTCGAGTCTACAATACTTGTGATTCCAATGTCTTATCCATATTTACAAAACTTGGACCCAATGCAGACTTGGCTAGCTGGTTTTTGACCCGAACTCGGACTTGACGCCCAGACTTGGCAAATAGAGAAAACCATGAAATATAGAGATTCTTAAGGATTTGAAACTTGTTTCATGCACCCTTTGGTAAATAATCATGTAAAGACAATAAATTAATCAAATAGAACCTACTTTGATCAAAACATACACATGTATATATTGATCACATGAGTATAAAAGTGATTATGATATCCATGGCATAAAAAATAAATCATGATATGGAGTCGTGAACTAGGGTAGAAAGGAGCTTGTATCCCTCAACACAACATTACTAGCTCTATGTGTAGTCATGCACTTGTATCTCCGTCAAGTTAGCAAATGCTACTACAACCTTAAGAGCATTACTTATGATAGGGTTTGACTTAGCAAACTAGAGATATAAATGTAATTTAATTATTAGGAATTTAATTAGAAAAATGTTGAAAAAATTAAAGTGTTGCTCTTCCATCTAGCATGGCCCAAAAATATTTTATTTTTTTATTTTTAAAGCTAGAGGAAGGATTTAGGAATAACATCCCCAACTTAAATCCTTTGTGATCACACAAATTGTCATGGTTTTTCATAATTTTAGCACTATTAACCATCATACAAAAGTCCTCCAAACATTAAAAATTGCTTGACTTTCAAGCTTTTACATAGTGTTACAAGACTTGCCGAGAATCACCTAGACTCAGTGACTCCTGAGGCAAGCCACCCTCAACGAGTCTGGGAGACTCGATAGTCGAGTACTCGCCAGATTCATTGAGTAGGTGAGTCTCGACCCAGAGACTCAAGCCATTTTAATTAATTTAAAAAAAAAACCTTACAACCTTTCAATGTTATGACATGCCCATCGAGGATTTACAAAAAAAATATGAAAATGGTGTGCGCTATGAAGGTCTGTATGGTTTTGAATGTCTATGTGCTGCCCCTTGACCCTGATAGGGGTGCTGCCCACAAACCCCTGCGAGGGGCGTTGCCTCTTGACGCTGTTGGGGTGTTGCCCCCAAGCCCCCATCAAATTGTAAGTCTAAGCAAGTAATAGGCCAATGATGAATCATGATTATAAAACCTAGAAAACACATATCCCTTGTTGCAAATCTTTGCGTCTTCACAATCAAAGCCACAATCAAGGATTATCTTGTTTCAGACACTGGACAATTTGTTTAGTATACAAGGATGGCCATAGGCAAAGTTGGCATGCTACAATCATTGTACTATTGAATATAGATTAAGTCGTAGTTGGCAAGAAATGCCATTTTCATAATGTAAAAATGTATCAATCATGTCCTACACAAACAACTCATAGAACAATCCCATTTATTAGTATCCTAGCTAAGGTCAAATTAGAACATAAACGTTTATCTTTTTACTTAACTGTTCCTCTTTGTTAATGAGCTTGACAAGAAAACATGTAGTGTTGAAGGCTTCAAGAAAACTTTAATAATAAATTCCTCACTTGAATATACACACCAATCATTGAGACACAAGTAAATATCATGGCTACATCATCATCCATGACCTATCTTAGATGCCAACACATGAGTTGTTGTGATGTTGGGATGAGTAATGCAAGCTCCTTTGATGCCATAGATTTCATATTCCATGAGTTTTGTAAACAATTGACAATATTTATATATCTAAATGTGTTAATTCCTTCAACTAAAATTTGCATTTATACTTATTTGATTGATGTATACATGTATATGTGATCAAAGTAGCTTCTATTTGATGAGGTTATTGTGTCTTTAATGTTTAATTATTAAAGGGTGCATGAAACAAGTTTTAAATCCTTAAAAATATTGAATTTCTTGGGTTTTTCAATTTGCTGAGTCTTTGTTGAGTCTGCGTCGAGTCTGGGCGTTGAGTTCGAGTCTGAGTCAAAAATCAGCTTGCCTAGTCCGAGGCAAGTCCGAGTCTTGTAATATTGTTTTTTATGTTTAAGAATTTTCAAAATTTTATGCTTTTTTTCTCGGTTTTCATAGACTTGGTTAAGTCTACCTATTGGGGCTTGTTGAGCACAACAAGATTGGTAGACTTGACAAGTTTGACCAGATTCGCCGATTACACGGATCATGAGTCCTTGGGCCTCATTTTTACTTGCTTGCCTCAGGACTAGCTAAGTCTAGGCGAGTCCTACCAAGTCTTGTGGCATTGGTCCTATCTTTCAATAGGAACAATAGTTGTTAGCTTTACACTTTCTCAAATCAGCTTTCTTGCCACCTTCCTTGAGTGTGTCTTTGCCCATCTCTTGCCTTGACTTAGGTGAATGGCTCCTCCTTTGCCATTCTTACTATGAAGCTTAGTCTCCCTAGTGGTGATAGCTTTGCACAATAGACCAAAATGATTTTTGCTTCAAAATCAATGCATGGAATATGAAATTTGCAATCTTGTGCTCTATGCCCATTCCTTTTGCAACTCAAATACAAGATCAAATCTTTACCCACATGCTTAATTACCTCCTTTAGCTTGGTTAGTGGTGAAGTAGGTGGAGTGCAATCTCCCCATTGCTTTTATTCTTTGTCCTCTCAAAGTGGAGTTTTTCTCTCTTCTTCCTTAGATTGTTGCTCTTTTTTGGAGATATCCTACAATCATCTTGAGGCTTTGCAAAAACAATATTAGAAGAATTTTTAACTCCCGTTAGCTGTCCTTGATTTGTGCATGGTGAAAACCCCTTAGAGCTTTCTCCAATCTCCATGCTTGTAGAATTAAGACACTCAAATGGTGGTCTTTCCTTCACTATGATGGGTTGGATGATTCGTTGGCCATCTTTACAAAGGCCTCTTCCATCACCCTCCATCTTTGCAAGCAAATTCATACATCCTTAGTGTGCTCTTCAAATTTACAAGTGGAATCATTAGATTTTAAATTATTGAAGAAAACTTGTTCATGGATATTCTTGCATACCTTCCCAATGGTTTCTTCTTCTTGAGAAGGGGCTAGTTCACTCTTCATGGTAGACTTCTCTTTCTCTTCTTGGCGCTTTGATAGTAGTGCATCCTTCTCTATCAACTCTTGTCACAATTGCTTAAGGATTCCAATAAAGAATTCAGAATAGTACTTCTTTTCAATTTGCAACTCTTCAATCCTTTCACTCAGATGGTGAGCTATTCTCCAAAGAACTCAGTTTCTTTCATTGCTTTTTTCTAAGCTTTCTTGGATGTCTTCCAGCTTCCTTTTTGAGATTTTGTAATGGCTGCTCCTTTACAACCCACACACCTTGGGAAGAGTTTGAAAAACAAGAATCATACACACCAAAACCTATGTTACCATAAATCCGATTCAAGCACCTAAGGATTGTGGCTCTAATACCAATTGGTTTATAATTTCCCCTTTAAGTTGGCTAGAAACCAGGGAATCAAACAATTATGCTATTGGTCCACTTGGAATCCAAATATTGAAGTGTATATGCATTCTAACACAAAGATTTAGAGCTGGAAAAACCCCTATGAGGGGTGAAAAACCTAGTTGGCATGAGTAAATACTCTCTAGTAGTGTATACTACTGATATAAGCTAGTACAAGAGATTACTAGCCTTCTGTCTAGTCTATAGCTATTTCAGCTTCTACTTCTGGAAGGTACAACCTCTAATTGTCCTCCTCCCCTTTGATTTGGACTTCTAATGGCTCTTGTAAGTGTTGGAAGACTCCCTTGTAATGTTCCAAGCCTTCCCTTGGGATTTGAAGAGACAAGGATGCCTGTTCATTTCCAAATTCTGCTAATTCTTACAGCTTAGGCAAAACTGCTGATAATCAATTAGAATTGCCACTAGTCTATTAGAATTGCCTCTAGTCGATTACAGAGTTGCCATTAATCGATTATGCAGCTGCTGATCACAAGATTGCTGCTCGATCACAAGATTGCTGCTCGATCACAGAGCTGCTATGGCAAATATAGAATAGCATGCCATCACTTTCATTACTGCCCCTGATAAAACTAACAATTTTGTTTGTGATAAAACAGTGAGTATTTGCACTTACCAATTTTTTAACCAAGTCCTTTTTTGGATGCTATACTCAATGTTTTACTCCCCTACAACATACTCAATTTTGGATGCATCACTTTCATAACTGCCATACAACATGTTGAAGTGTCTTTCTCTTTGAGGATGAGCTTTACTCCTTGATCCAATATGGATGAACATATCATGTCCATACTAATGAACCATAGTAAAATTGGGCAATCTTTATTATTAAAATTTCAATGAAGTTCAATGGATTTGATATATTAATTTATCAGAAGGATGAATTCCAAAGTCCAAAGTAACTAGTGAGTAGTCCAATTAAATATAATAATTACAAAACTACAATAGCATCCCATTTTAATCACTGGCATAAAAATAGCTTGATTTGATAAATAAATATTCTATAAGAGGAGATCTATACAATTTGTGAACATATGTTTTGATTAGTCATATTCATTTGTGGGAGAGCTTCCATTTGTCAAGATTTTCTCTTTCAAACTCATATCATAACCCTTTATCTTGTCTTAAGAATAGTTGTACAATACAAAATCATCCCAACAAGAAAATAAATCCCACCCTTACAGTGACAGAAAGGAGACCAAAGAACCCTCAAAAGGCTCTGATATATACAGTTAATTCAACCAGAACAGATAAAACACTACCATAGTCCAATTCAAAATCTGCTAACTTATTTTCATGTTAATGTTAACTAAGATTTTTCTAGTTCCTTCCAGATAATGGTATCAGAGCGGCTAGGGTTTTTGGGCATTTTTATAAGTCTGTAATTCGTGAAAAAATTCATGTGAGACTTTGAGAATTTCGTGGCCCTTCTGATAAAAATCACAGATTTTTTTTAAAAGGGAAAATTCGAGGGTTTTATTTGGGATTTTCGTGAGTATTTACTCACTGAAAATTTTCGACCTTCTTCTGAAAAAAGTAGGAGTTTTTTGCTAAAAATTGTGCTTCTTTTACACAGTAAAATCGCGTTTTACTTGTCTGAAGATCTGAGGGTTGTTTTTGGCCAAAATCGCGTCATTTTTTGCGTGTGATTCTGTGTTTTTTCAAGCCATTTCTTCCTCAAACTCGTGCTAACTTCTGTTTGCATTTTTCAGACATTTTCAGGTGTTTTTCCAGCACGGTTTTTATCGATTTTGGTGCACAAACTTCTATCTCTTGGCCGCATATTTTCCCAGTTCACTGTAGACGTGATTTGCAGACTTCTGGTAGCATTTTTTCGTCACTTTTTGGTCGCGTTTTTTGCCTTCTTTTTGGCCGCGATTTTTTATTTGGTTCTGACACGTTTTTCCTGCAAATTCTGCGCGCCTAGGGTTCCTGTTTTTTTCCTGTTAGTGGCTGGCTCGAGTTCTCCATTTTTTGCAAATTTTTGAAGCTTTCATGGCCGCCTAGGGTTTTCAGAATTTTCGTCTAGGGTTTTGACCCTCAATCTCGAGTGAATTCTTTTTTTATTGTAGATTCTTGGTGGGTTTTTCGAGCTTTCAATTGGGTTGTCTTCCGGTTTTTTCTAAGTACCTCATTTTCTGTGCCTCAAAATTTGTGCAACTGGGTGTTGACGAAATTTTCTAGGTAGTCAGAAAATTTTCTGGGTTTTCAGCATTCTTTTCTGGGTACTTTCCAGATCTTCTAGATTTCATCATCAACATGCCTCGAAATCCGTGCTAGGGTTTCATCTTTGAATTTGTGCATTTTTTATTTTTGTTTTGCCTTCACCAGTTTGACCTCAGGGTACGTGATGGCATCTCTGACGAATATCATGCTCGAAAGTAGCCAAAAGTTCAACGGGAAGAATTACAACACTTGGAAGCAGCCCATGATTACGATCTTTGAATATCGTTGCCTCGATCAGATCATTTTGGGGAACTCGCCTTGTCCCACTGTAGTCGGAAAGGACCAGGACAAATGGGATGAACGCAACCGAGAAGCCGTCATGCTCATCAAACTCTCAGTCACAGATGAGTAGCTACCTCAGGTATTGTCTGGCAAAACTGCTCCAGAAATCTGGGATCATTTGAAGGCTCTTCATGAAACCTCCGACAAGAGCAGAGCATTCTTTCTCAAGAACATGCTCTTTTCCATCATGATGGATGAGAAAATGTCCTTATAGGAACATCTCACGAAGATTAAGGACATTCGTGATCAGTTGGAGGCGATTGGTCGAACAGTGGAGGAAGAAGACATGGTTGTCATTACTCTAAAGAGTTTCCCGCGTTCATATGAGCATTTCATCGAGACGTTGAATATCACCTCCACCAATGTTGATCTCAAATTTGAAGATCTTTGCAACAAGCTCTTGCAGCAGGATCGTTGGCGACAACAGTTTGGAAGCAGTACCAGTTCCACCTCCACAGAGCAAGCGTTCTCTACCAAATCTTCTGCTAAGAACAAAGGGAAGGCTCAATCTTCTTAGCCGAAAGGCTCTGGTTCTTCTCGGGACACCAAGAAGAAAAAGAACGCTCAGTGCAATTATTGCCATAAATATGGTCACATAAAGGCTGATTGTCGAACTCGGATGGCTTCTAAACAAAAGAAGCAGGGAGGGTCTCAAAAAAAGGCAAATGTCGCGGAGCACACTGAGCAGAAAGAGTCTGCATTCTATGCATTTATAGCCAAGCGAACTGTAGATCCAATCCAATCTTCTGCCTGGTATATTGATTCAGGGGCTTCTCAGCATTTTACTCACCGTCGAGATTGGTTCACCAAATATGAACCATTCACTGATTCAGCGATCTTTGGAGGCGGCGAAGAGTACACAATTGCTGGTAAGGGCAATGTTCAAATTCAGTCTGGAGGAAGAAATTTTCTCTTTCTTGATGTCTACTATGTTCTAGGCATGGAACATAATCTTCTCTTTGTCAGCCAGGTCATGAAGCATTCTCCTCAGTTGGATGTTATATTCAGTTCATCCACTTGCAACATTGTTGATAAGGAGACACGTATTACGATTGCCATGGGACTTGAGGATCATGGTCTGTATAGACTTGTTGATTTCGGTGATTCTCAAGAGCACGCTCTGGCAGCAAGGAGTACTTCCATCAACAAACTTTGGCATCAACGTTATGGGCACTTGAATGTGCACTATCTCTCTCAACTGTCTTGGGAGGGTTTGGTTACTGGTCTACCTGAGATCCAAACTCAAAATCATGGAGTTTGTTGAGCCTATCAAGCTGGGAAGCAGCATTGGATACCATTCTCGGATAGTGATTCTTGGCGAGCCTCCAAAGTACTTCAATTGGTTCACGCTGATGTTTGTGGACCAATGAACACTCCATTTGTTACTGGGTCTAGTTACTTTTTGTTATTTGTTGATGATTTCAGTTGAAAAATGTGGGTGTATTTTTTGAAAAATAAATCAGATGTGTTCAGTACATTTCAGCAGTATAAGGCCTTGGTTGAGAAAGAATTAGGTTCTCACATTGTTACTCTAAGGTCCGATAATGGGGGGGAGTTTTGTTCAACTGACTTCTCTACTTTTTTGTGCTAAACACGACATCAAACAACAACTCACCACACCATACACCCCTCAGCAAAATAGTGTCGTTGAACGTAGGAATCACACCATTATTGAAATGGCTCGTTCTATGCTAGAGTACAGGAATGTACCCAAGAAATACTGGGCTAAAGCAGTTTATACTGCAGTCTACCTCTTGAATCGGTCACCTACACAGGCTGTTAAGAAGATGACTCCAAAAGAAGCCTGGTCAGGACGTAAGGCTAAAGTGGGCCATCTGAAAGTCTTTGGTTCTACAGCTCATGTATGGATTCCAGAAGCCAAGCGTGCCAAGTTGGACTCCAAGAGCCAGAAACTTATGTTTACTGGTTACAACGACAATCACAAGGCATACAGGTTGATTGATGTGGAGACAAATCGTCTCATATTCAGTCGTGATGTTGTTATTGATGAGACTACTGGTCCATTTGTTCCTACTACCAGCCCTGAGGATCAACCTATGAAGGTTCCTGATGATGGTGTTCGTCTTTGTCTTGGTTCCTCTGATGGGAGGGCTTCAGAGCATTCTGACTCTGAAGATGAGGAGTCTACCGGTCATGATATAGCACCACCTGATCTTCCTCAGGATTCATATCCAGATGACGTTGTTCCAACAATCCCAAAAGATGTTGTTTCTCCTTCTCCAGATGTTGGTACTTCTACTCGTCGGCCTAAATGGTGGCTCAAGACTATCAGAGATCTTCATAATGATGAACTCATTGAGGGTAGATCAGCTCGTAGAAAGAGCAAGCAACCAAACACAGTCAATTTTGCTCTTATGGCCAACATACACAACATCTATGAGCCTCAGACATATTCAGAGGCTAAAGGAATTCCAGCGTCGGAAAAGGCTATGGAGACAGAATACTATAGTCTTTTGAAGAATCACACTTGGGTTCTTTCTGATCTTCCTCCTGGGAAGAAACCTATCAGCTGCAAATGGGATTATAAGGTCAAGTATCATGCCGATGGCACTTTGGATAAATACAAGGCCAGATTAGTTGCTCGGGGATTCACACAGTGGGAGGGCATTGACTACGAGGAGACTTTTGCTCCTACTGCCAAGATGAGCATAATTTGTCTTCTTCTTGTGATTGTAGCCCAATTCGAATGGACAGTTGATCAGATGGATGTCAAGAGTGCCTTTCTCAATGGTGAGTTGTAGGAAGAAGTCTACATGATGCAGCCTCCTGGTTTCAAGGTTGTCGGAAAAGAACATTAGGTATGTAGGCTCGTGAAAGCACTCTATGGACTGAAACAGGCTCCCCGTGAATGGTACATCAAGATTGATCAATACTTGCTTGATCATGGTTTTCAGTGCAACCCTTCTGACACTAATCTGTATGTCAAACACTCTGGTGATATATTTTGTTTCTTGTTATCTATGTTGATGATTTGATCATTACTGGTAGTTCAACACATTTGATTGCAGCAATCAATCAAGATTTGTGTCAGGCTTTTGACATGACAAATTTGGGGCTTCTCCATTATTGTTTGGGTATTGAAGTTTGGCAGACCGCTGATGTTATCTTTATCTCTCAGTCTAAATACGCTCGGAGTCTGCTTGACAAATTTCAGATGCAGGATTGCAAACCTGCCTCCACACCTATGGAGAAGGGGCTGAAGTTATCAACCAACTCTGATTCACTTCCGGTTGATGAAACGACATTCAGGCAACTAGTGGGCAGTCTTATCTATCTCACTGCCACTAGACCTGACATCAGTTTTGCAGTGAGCTACATCTCTCGCTTCATGACAGCTCCAAAAGCTGATCATTGGCTTGCAGCGAAGCACGTGTTGAGATATGTTAAGGGCACTTCAGATTATGGCATTCTGTATGGCAGATGCAAGGATCCAAAGCTGATTAGTTATACAGATTCAGATTGGGCAGGTTCAGTGGATGACCGAAAATCTACTTCTGGATATGTATTCAGTTTGGGTACAGGTGTTGTAAGATGGACCAGCAAGAAGCAAGAAGCAGTGGCTCTTTCCTCGACCGAAGCAGAATATCGAGGAACAGTTAAAGTAGCATGTGAGGCAGTTTGGCTCCGTCGGATGCTTTCTGACATGCACATGTCACAAGCAGGTCCCTCTCCCTTGTACACTGACAATCAAGGGGTGCTCAAACTGGCCAAAAATCTAGTCTTCCATGAACGTACCAAGCATGTCGAGCTTCATTGTCACTACATCCGCAAGCTGGTAGAAGACGGATCAGTTCAGCTGCAGTATGTTCCAACAGCGGATCAGACTGCAGATATTCTCGCCAAGTCTTTGAGCCCAGATAAATTTGTCAAATTCAGGGGGCAACTTAGTGTTTTTGACAGATTGACCATTAAGGGAGGGTGTTAGAATATTAAATTCCTTATATTAATGTTCATTTGTAATGTTTTGCTACATTAGTCAGTTTTCTACTGTTGCTACAGTAGTCGGCTATTAGACATTTATTGTCTACAGTAAATTTCCTTTTCTTTATATTGTAACTTCTTTTCATGTTAATGTTAACTAAGATTTTTCTAGTTCCTTCCAGAACAAATTTAACTAAATATTTAAATCAGTAGAGAAGTCACAAGACACTTGGTAAAGATTGTTCGTAAAGTTGTTAGAATAAAAAATAATCCAAAATTTATGATTGAGAACCGTGAAAAATACATGTTTGTTAAGCAAGAAACTTTGCTAATTCTGCATTGCAAATATTCTATTTTGAGCATCCAAACTTAGCTTATACCCATCCAATTCAAGCATCCTATAATGCACCAGCATCATTACTGAGTTATGTTACATCTGAATTGTATTCTTGTTCTATTGCTTTAGAGCTTTGGTTTTCTTCTTTAGTGTTTGGTTTGGGGAGCTGGCCTACCATCTTTTATTGACTGTTTTGTGTATTTTAAGTAATTATTATTTTTTTATACATTTAGTTTTCTGTGAACTTTCGTGGGATTTTTTCCCCCTGTCTTGAGAAATAGACATTATTTCTTGAGAAATGTTTCAGGTGGCCCGAAACAGGATAGGGCAACCAACAAGGACTCTTTAGATTTGTGTCCTCTTTCAGGGATTTTTCTCAGTTTGTGACAAGGTCATTTTATGGAACATTCCTGAACAAAATATCTATACATGTTGTGCTCCAAGTAAATCTTCTACAATTTCTTATAGTTCTGTTGTACCCATCCAAAACTTGATAATTGTTTTATTTGATACCCATTTGTCGCTGATTCATCAATCATTTGTGTGCCAAGTCTAGGTCAGTAATAGTTGTTTCTGGTCGAGTGGCATGGTGTCATGATTTGATCTAGTATTTCTACTAATGAATTCTGGTAGATTGCTCATGGTTACATTCTTCTAATAAGTTCCTAACACAAGGAGGCTGATATTTGGATGTGAAGAAAGATTTGAATGGAAAAGACATATAAGGTTTGTAGTGGAGCATGTCTAATCAAACAAAAGAAGAACAATTTTCAAATTCATAAAGTATGGTGGTGTTACGAATTGTAAATCATTTTCAACTAGAGATTCAAAAAAGACAAAGGAGGTGGATGTTAAGACCTAGTGAGTGCCAAAAAAGGGAGTCTCCAGCATAGCAAAATCACATTTGAGTTTAAAATACAAGTTAGAACACTTTTTGAATTTATTTGTATTTTCTCAAATTGATGGTGAACTAATGAAGGCCACACTTATGAAAAATGAAAGGAAGTGTGTAATGTCCCTAATATCTGAGTCAACATGAATTATTAATTTAAGTTGTCATAAGGTTAAATTGAAAAAAGACAACTTAAATTAATAATGTGAAAACATAACTTAAGTTATGAAAAGTTAAATTAATTTACTTTAAAAAGTGAATTCTGAAAAAGATAAAATTAAAAGTGAAAATGGGAATAAAGGAGAATTCAAGAAAACAAAGCAGTTATGTGAGGGAAAGAATAAAGGAATGGAGGAACTTTTTTTTTCAGTAGGCTGGTTTTGAAACTTGGATTGGAACAGGTTTGTAGCTGATGGACGGTGTTCACAACAAACTTTGTGAGGACAGGATTCTCTTCTCACAGAGAATATCATCTTCGGTGTTGGAAGATACACCCGAGATGGTGGCTGATAGTCTCACTTCAGGGGCTGTGCTGGTGCTTAACATGATGATTTAATGAAGTTTTGAAGTGTTGAAGAGTAGCATTTGAAGAATTGATTATATTGGTAACTGGTAGTTGAGCATTCAATATACATGGGCTGTTAAAAAATACTTGATGCTGGGCTATTATTTTAGGTCAGAATTAGTAATTAATTTCTACCAGCTACTATGTTTGTACAAGAAAGATGTGGACTGTTATATTTTGAGAATGAAGTTTTATCATTAGCAATTCTAGTTTATATGTATTTATGCCTGAACATTAGAGTTGGTAGAAACAAAAGAAATTTGTATATAGAATAGGGCAGGTTACTACATTGATATCAAAGCTCAGCTCTTCTTGTCATCCTGTGAGTAGTGTTGGGGACTGTTCTTTGAAACACTCTTATAGGTGCATTAATTGTATAATTTAGATTGAGTCGTGTTTTGAAATCTACTCCCTTGTGGAAAGAAAATCTAATTCAGTTTATTTGAGTTTAGTGAGTTCTTTGATAATAGTTGCTTGTACCAAAATCACAGTAAGTGTTCAAGTTGGAAGCTTTTGATACATAAACGCTTCCTGAAGGGTCATAGCATTTATACTCTGGCTTTCGAAGACTGTCTTGGAACCATTGTAGAGAAATATGAGTTTTGACGTTTTAAATGTTGGTGGCGCATGAAATATAATATTTGTCGAGACAAGTCATATATGCTTCTTGTTCTTGGTGAATACTGGAGGAGGCTATCGATATTGCAAGCTATTGATATTGGAGGCTTCTATTTGAGACGCCACTCTTGGAGATTATTGAACTTTCAAAGAGTAACGTATGGTTTCATGAAGGAGACGAGATTATGATTGAAGCTTGTAAAAATGATTTACTAGCTGCCATATTTCTTTGCAAGGAGGGCGATATCACTAAAGGTAAACAATATGAGTATGTGAATTAAATACTCAAGCTCAGAGAGCAGATAGCAGTGAACTTATTTGAAGCTGCAACGGAAGATTGTAAATTGGAGCTAGACATTGGTAGATGCCTTGAGGGGAATCAGACATTTCCGAGCTTCCATCGAATAAGAAATTCCCAGACCTGGAAATGAAACGGAAGGAGCAGTAGTGCCAAGTGAGGTCGTCTTCTTGGGAAGACGGAAAGACTTTGAAAATTAACGGAGATAGAAAATTGTAACGCCACTCTTTGGTTGCCGTTATATGTTAAGAAGCTGCATTGTAGTTCATGAATGGTGCCGCCTATAAGGTGAAGCATTTCTTCCTAATTGAAGTGGTATGGTGTCAGTACCTACTGGAATAGCTAAGGAATCGAATGAGTCTGAGATATGAAGAATACGTAAATTGGTTGAGAATACGGGAAGAATTGCCAGGTATCGGGAGCAGCTTAAATAAGACACTAGTTGCCATGTATATTTGAAATCGTATATTTACCATATTCCTTTAAGTCACGTGTCTTCATGTTACATAGCTTCAACACAGCTATTTGAAAGGTCAGTTACATCTCAAAGAAAATCATAACCATGGAAGGAAATCGACTCTGGATTATAATGCCACAAATGATATTCCCCTTTTAAGTTTAGCAGTTAACATTGTGCTGTTGGGAGCTGCTAGTAATACATATCGAATTTGGAGAAATAAGCATTTCTTTGTAACCGCCCGGTAGTTCTATCATTTGTGTTAAATCCTTGTTAATGTTTCTTATTATGATTAACACTTTCTTATGAGGAAACGTGTCAAACTCGTGGGATGGAGAAAACAAATTAATGAATATTTGAGTTGGCGGTGAAATATTAAAATAATTGTCTCTGCTTTGAGCTGGTCATTGTGGCAGTAAAGCGGTCAAGTGAATTCTCAGAATTGTGACGTGGAAGACGAAGGCCCAGGCCATGGGAATTGAAGTAGAACGGTTTAAATTTAATATTCTATGACTAAAAGGGGGTTCGAGCCTTATAATAATAATACATCTCTACTTGGCGCAATAGGAAGGATGATAAGTAAGTTTGAGTTACTCAATAGTAGCTGGTCTTTGTGACAGTAAATAGGGTAACGTGGGCCTTTAACTTTATACCATCGACAAAAGTAGTCAGCTGTGTAATGTCCCCCTTTTCGGCGTGATCTTGTTTGATGGTGGTTAGCCTATCTCGTGGACCCTTGTAGGCTAACAGGATTGGGTTACAGGGTCAGTGGCCTTATCTGGTGGGTTTTGTCGTTTCCATCCTTTGAGTTCAGTGGTTGGCTCACAACAGGCCTTGGCAGTGCAGTGATTGACAACTTCTGATGACACGTCAATATGCTGAGTTATGAGCGAGATATTAATTTTCTAGTGCATTAAAGTGTTTTACTTTATTTGATGGAATATTATAAAGTCAACTTGATTTTATAATAAAGTATCATTTAAATTTATTTAAGTGAAAATTAAAACACTTTATTGAAAAGGGCGCCCAATATTTAATTATTAAACTATTGAAAGTTTAAATACATTTTAAAATGTATTTTAAAGTGAGGATGGCATCACTTTTGGGAATGTGTGCCTTTTTGAGCATATAAGGTAGCCAAAGGAAAATTCGAACTCTATTATTGATTATTTGACATTTTCTCTGGCTTTGGCTAAATACGTGATTTCTTTGAGACAAGGGTTTCAAGGAATTTTATCTTTGGAGAGCGACAATTCTTCACAGATTGGTGATTGTGAGACTGTGAAAGATCAGTTGAATGATTGCAACCATGGGAGCTTCACTTCAGGAGTTCTACAGTGTTTTAAACAGGATTTTCTGTACAGGTTCTTTTAGTTTACAATAAAGAAGAGGGCTTCTTCATCAAAGACGTCTGCTTCAGGTTTCCTCTACAGTTTGCAGTGTTCATTACCAGTTTCTTGCTTGGCCATACTTTTCAGCCTCGGGAAACGTGCCACCAGGAGGTTAGGCGTGTGGCGTGTGAAGCTTCTTGCTAGAATCGCTTTCTTTCTTGCATCTTTTTGTGCCCCTTTCTTGGCGTCCACCCTTCAAGACTGCTTGCATCCAGTTTCTGTTGGGGAGAAGTCAGATCTATAGCTCCGACATCCTATTTTGCCAGTTTTCACCATTTCCGGTTGGCAAGCTTGGATAATTTCTTAATTAAATAATCTGGAGGCTTACGGGTACGTTTATCGTTTGTAATCTTATTGTTAGGGTTATTTTATACTTTCTGCATTTACACTTGATCAATATTAGCTCGGATTCTTGTTTTATGAGCTTTTATATGCTGCCGCCCCTTCTATTTCTCTCTAGAAACATTCTCTCAAAAACTTAAAAAAACACAAAAGATTAACAAAAACAATAGGGGTTTGAGAGGGAGCCAGTTGGGCTCATCACAAGCTGCCAGTCTTAAACAAGGTCGTCCAGTTTGGTAGTGACTCACTGGTGGTCGCAGTATTAAAGAAGCTTGAAATTTTATTATGGCCCGCCTCCAGATGTCAGCGAGTATTCCAGGTAAAAAAAAAAACAAAATTTTTCATTGATCTTGTAAAACGCTAATGTATGATTTGAAAATTCTGTACTCATCCCCTATTCAATAAAATATAAACATTGAAGGATTGTACGGGGTGTTTTTAATTATGAGTAATTCCTGGCTGTAATGAATGATATGTATATTGGGAATCAGAAATGTAATAATACAATTGTTTCTGGGCATACCAATCAAAACATTTGTAAGCCCAAACAAAGTATTGACTGTTGCCAACTGTTTGCTTGAACTGTCCTATTGGCAAAAACCAAAAAAAATTATATCTACATTTGGGGTAGCATCTTACTATGTTGATAAAAGGCGACACATTTATTTGAATAGCTGGAGTCTGAAACTGGGCACGGGTTTCATGTGAAGTTGTAATTAACATGGCTGGGTGCTTATATGGCTGGGTATTCGCAACTACAGATTGTATTTGGAACACCTGATTTATATTCTGTGGAATTTGGAGGCTGAATCTTGGACCGTTAGCTGGAGTGCAGATATTGAAATTTAAGGTCAGAAGTTATCTGTTCCTTTAATGTACTTGATGCTCAGTTGGAATGCCAATGTTATTATTTGTTCAATTAAGTAACTACAAATGAAATCCTGGAATTGTAATGTCCCTAGCAAAATCTGACCTTGTTTTCACTTTTTCATGCCTTGGACATTTTGTCAAACAATTGTCTTGAATGCTGATTAGGTCTGATATAATTTTCTGTTCGTGTTTTCTCCTTGAATTTGAATTTGAATATGCAAAAAAACTTTTCTAAACTGAACTAAATAAGCTTCTATATATTTGGAATGCAATGCAGATTTGTTTTTGTATTTTTCAATGCAAATATATGAAATGACTTGTCTCAAAAGACTAGTTACAGCAACATGGCATTTTGTCATACAATTGGCAAGCAAACCCAAATGTGTTTTGATATTGCAATCTATGACTTCAAACTGATTAGAATGACATTCAATTTCTGTTTTCAACTTCCTTCTACCAATGACAATGCAATTACAATGGCAATGCAATGGTCGACCCTTTATGAGAAGTCTTGTGATCATCTACAATGACTGAAATGTATATATGCAACTTAGCAAATGCAAATATAAAGGAAATTGGCACTGTAGAAAGATGTCAATATGCTGATGAAGAATGCTTGCTATGGATCGTTTCCTTCCCCAATCGCCTGATAACAAAATGGCAGCAACATAAAAATGTTCGATTCTTCTTGCAGACCACCTAAATGCCCTCAAGGATGCTGCACCTGATCTCTAGGAGTCCCAAAGGCCCTTTTCAATATTTATTTATATTTTTCCTAGCTCTCAAAGGCAAAATCGCACCCAGCTGTAGGTGCACCACCTCCAAATGATATCCTAATATTTCCCAGTCAGCAAATAGATAAATCCTCCACCTCTTGCAAGAAAATTCGTCCACTTACTCCTCAAAAATCAAATTGCCCTTGGACTGTAAAAATCTCTTCAATATCTGCCAATATCGAACTCTCCAAATTTGGCCCTTGGCCACAAAATTTGCACAATGAAGAAGACTGTAATTATCTCCTTCTCTCAACTCCAGCTAGGGTTGATATTTCACAACCGAAACCGGTATCTTAGAGTCTTCAAACCCCTAGGCAAATTGCTAAGCATTCAAGCTCTCACAATGTAGTAAAAGATGTCAACAACTCAAGATGCCCAAATGCAAAGACAAAAGCTCCTTATAAAGAATTCTCATCAAGTCTCCAAGAAGCTTCTAGAATAAAATATCATTTTATTCCTTTA
The DNA here is from genome assembly GCA_007115665.2 of Sequoiadendron giganteum. NCBI lineage: Eukaryota > Viridiplantae > Streptophyta > Pinopsida > Cupressales > Cupressaceae > Sequoiadendron > Sequoiadendron giganteum. Next base: position 614,996,409 of record CM021104.1, read on the forward strand.
ATTGACTTTTTGATATTATTTTATTTTTAGTCACTCTAATATTAAATTAATTAAATATAAAGTCATCTTATGATATTATAATTTGGTGATAACTTTACAAATAATTAATCTAATATTTTATTCCCTTATTTCTCCTTTTAGCCTTCGGGAATAAATAAAGGCTAAAATAATAACTTCTGGGTGGTGGTTAGAAAGGGGACATTACAGGAATGTATCAATTGTTTGTTAGCTGTGCAAAATTTTGGGATGACATTTTGGGAAACAATTGTAGTTTAATTCTGCAGTATAAATCTGAGTTTAATTCCTCTGAGGTGCTCTATTCTGGAAAGCACACTACATGATTGTATGGTTACAAACAATTGCAAATCCTATATAACCAATTCAGTGCAGTGGTCTATGTAACTGTTTGACGAAATGCCTGAGATGTTCAATTGGTAAATTAAAAAAATAAAAAAATGCAAAACAACGTAATGGCAAGCAAAGACAAGAAATGGTTGGCAAGACTTCTCCACGAATCAAGTAGTAAACTCAGTAACCCTTTTCAGTCAAAGAAAGATGTTTTGGCCACATTGAAAGAAATAGAAGAGTGTTTGATCATTATTGAGCAGTGACCTTCTAACATATTACAAATTGCTCTTGTTCTTGCAGTGACTTCTTTGGGTTAGCATAGGTGGTTGAGACATGTTGATGAAGAGGTAAAGTTGCTAGTTACTGCTTGTTTGAATGAAGCTTTGAGAATATTGACTCCAGAAGTTCCTTATGATGATAACATAATGAAAGACGTGATTCAATTAATGGTGGATAGCTTCCAAGGCTTGGGTGATGTAAAAAATCGTCACTTTTCGACAAGGGTTGTGTTGATGGGTGTTTTATGACCACACCAACACAGAATAAAGTTTCCCAACGGTTACTCTATCCTCTCTTGAACAAAGTATTCTGCATGCTAAAATCGCTAGAAAGATCATTCATTCAACTCCAAGGTTCCTTATGCAACGGATAGTCTCAGTTGGCTTGATGTGATTTGCTGGTTATTCCAAGGGGACTTACACAATTGTTTGATCGAAGAGAAGAACTTGTAGGACTCGAAGGATTTATCAATGATGCTTGAATTTCCTAAGCTAACCAGGAAAATGCTGAAATTAAAAGGAGATATAGGGATTAGAGATGCTACTATCTGCCCTAAATGTGGGACACGAAGATCAATTCTTGCAAAATTCAACCAAGTTCTGCTTCGCCTCACTTCAGACAGCTTCCACAAAACAGGTGCAATCTTCAAAGGAGTAACGAGAGATATTCAAACCACGATTCAACATGCAAATACCATCACAACGACGCATACCAACATATAAACCGTAATTGAAGTTAAGTTCACAATGTTCCAGTTGACCACGCAAGGCGAACCCATCATCAGTGAGCCCACTAGTGGTATGGATAAATGAAGCTTGCTCAAATTAAACGCCACATTCCACAATTACCAACTACTTGCATAAAATTAAATCTACTTTACTTTAAGCTACTTTACGATTCTAAGTGAATTGGAAAGACGAAGAAGCCTCGCTAGCTACCCACAACAAAAGATGGAACCATCAAGCAATGATAACTCTTTTTATTATGAGAGTGTTCACAACAACTTCTTACAAAGCATTCAAATAGAAAACTTTCCTTCCTCTTCAATCTAAACTATGCAATCTATACTATGCTACTTCTAAGCTCTATCTCCTAGTTGTCTCTCTATCTTCTGCTATTCTAATCTAATGTCTAATTCTAATGATCACAAATGAGGGGGGATGCCCCTTTTATAGCTGGCCCAATCCAACAAACGACTTAGATTTAATTACAATGAAGGGCTTAGATTGAGCCACTTAAGCCCTAGTCAGGATTCTGCCCTAAAAACTGCCAGAAAGTGGAGTGGGGTAACAAATGAGCACAAAATGGCCACTATGAGCAATTAATGCCCGCTGTCATCCAGAAGATTCTCGTCCAGAAACGTGTTCCCACTATCTTCTCTTTGACTGCAAACTCGATCAATTTGATCATCACAACTTCTACTTCTTGAACTGATATGGCAAACATGTTTTCAATCTAAAACTCCAAGACTACGACTTCTTTCTCCTATTTGATGATGATTTTCCTCCTTGCCTCCATTGCATCTTGGGTTGTGCGAAGTATGCTGGAGAACATTTTATGGGTCATTGTCGGAGAAGGACTTCACACTTAAGAAGAATTCCTCTACCTTGTTCTTTAATCCATCCTACTGTCACTCCTTAACATTTGAAGTTTTTGCTCATTCCTCCTTCTTAGCCTTGAGGACATTTTAATGCTTGAGGATGATCTTTAATGCTTGGGCCTTCATCATTTCCTCCATCTCGATCTTGAAGGATTTTCTTGTCTTGGACTCGACCATTTCTTCCTTGCCACCTACTTGCTTGAGTTGGGTGCATATTAGGTCTTTGTGGAGAAATTCCAACACTTCGTTTTTTCCAACATCTGCCTTCATGGTTTGGGCGCAAATGAGACATCATGGAGGAGTTTGAAACATGTAACTTTTTCCCCTTCCAAGGTTGTAATGTTGTCCTAGAGTACTTGCTCGCTCACCCCAAGTCATCACACCTTGGTCCCAGTGTTCACCTTGCAAAACAAACAAAAAGAAGAGAATTAGAACACTTATAATATAAATTCACTTCACTTACCTAATTTCCATGTTCCAATTTTCAAGGTCTGATTGATCTCTGGATCTGATGGAGTTCATCATTTTTTCTCTAGCAAACTTTGCTTTCGTCATAACTTTTCATCATGGGCGCATTTAGAGACCTGTGTGTTCATTTCATAAGGTTTTTTTCAATGGCACATCTACCACCTTGTGTTTGGAGCTTGTGCCTTAGAAACTTCTCCACCTTGAGGGCGCATTTAGACTTGTGCGTGTTAGGCGCATTTTGATCGGTCATCTTTCATTTTCATGACTCAGAAAATTCTCTTATCCAACCCCCTTAGGAATATTTTCACTTGCTTCATGCCTTGGGCGCATTCATCACCTTGAGCTTTCATTCTCACGCCTTGGAAACTTTTCTTCATTACTTTCTTCTTTGGGCGCATATGACCCCTTGTGCTTTTGTTTCATGCCTTAGGAAAATTCTTTAAGCTTTCTTTCATTACTCCTTGGGGCACAATTGGAGGGTTCTTCTTTTATTCTCCATGCCTTAGCAAGTTTTTAATCACCAAGCCACCTTGTGGGCGCATTTCATTCAATGGCACCTCATTTTGTGCCTTAGAACACTTTCAACCCTCATCTCCTTCATGGGCGCACTTAGAGGGGTGTTCTCCCCTTTTTCTTCACTTAGAAAATTTTCTCACCTCATACTCCTTGCTTGGGCACATTTTGAAGGTGATACTTTCATTTTGTAACCCAAAAACTTTTTTATATGCTTTAGAGAATTTCAAACACTTATCCTTCTTTTTGGGCCCATTTTACCCCTTGTCAGATCTTTCTTACCTTAGACAAATCATTCCACCTTGAGGGCGCATTTAGGAGTGTGAGCTTCCACTTTGATGCCTTAGAAATTTCCTCAACATCCCCATCTCTCTTGAGGGCGCATTTGAAGGGGGCTACTTTTATTTTTCTAACTTAGAATTTTTTTCATGCCTTTTTGCTTCCTTCAAGGGCGCATTTGAACCCTTATGCTTTCATTTTTTAATACCTTAGAGAATTTTCACACCTCCATTGACCTTGAGGGCGCATATGAAGGGGTATGCTTTTGTTTTGTGCCTTAGCGAATTTTCTATCTCTTTGCTTGTGATGGGCACATTTCACTTTGGGCTCTTCAAGTTGTGGGCGCATATCACCCCTTTGGCTTCCATTTCACACCTTAGGAAATTTCGAGTTGCCCCTTTAGGATGGGTGCATTTCATAAGGGCTCCTCCCATGTTCATGACTTCAAATTTTTTTTTATCACCAAGACTCCTCCTTGGGTGCATTTGAGGGTATGAGCTCTCATTTGCCCAACACTTAGAAACTTTTCAACTCAACTCCTTCCAAGGGCGCATTTCAAGGGGTGGACTTCCATTTGAGGGCGCATTTTGATGGGTATGCTATCATTTTCCACGCCTTAGATGATTTTCTTCCAACCCGAGGGCGCAAATGAAGGGTGGATCTCTGATTTTCACATACTCAAAAGATTTTGATGCCCTTAGCTGACCCACATGAGCCTTCTATTTTTAGTAATCTCTGGAGACGTGTGACTTTTCATGAATTTTTCAACTGTTTTGAACTTGAAGCTGGCTTGATGTGGCCCTCATGGCTTGATTAACTTGTTCATACCTGTCGTCCGTGCTGACCTGCTATTTTTAGCCTTGAACTGAAGGTGACTTACTATAAATAGTAAGTGCTCAGATTGCGTTCAAATTTTACTAGTAGATTGTTTGAAGGATGCTAATCGTGATGGGATACATCAGTTTTTCATTTTTCCCAAGTTTTGCCCCTCTTTTTAGGCACCAAAGTTGGAAACCCTAATCTGACTTGCATGTGCCTCAAATGACCTCTGTTTGACTCCGTTTCTGTTCTGCACTGCTATGTTCTCGAAACTGAAGGTCTGGGATTGCTGGAGTGAACCCGCTAAAAATAGTAAGTGCCTAAAAAGTGATCAACTGTCTGCCAGATGTATTTGCATGTCATATTGCCCGAGAGATCTCAAAAAACTCAGAAAAACCCAAAAAATTGGTCCACATGCGAGCACCTGCTAAAAATAGCAAGTCATCATTTTGACTTGCATGTTATACTATCGCGAAGCTCTTGAAAAACCCAAAAAGAATATCCTGACATGCATTGGAAAATCACACATGCAAACCTCGAAAATTGCCTTCCAAGCCAGAACTACTAAAAATAGAAAGTTGTCTGAATCTGCTCAAATTTTGCGTGCAAGCTTTTTGAAGTGTCTTGAATGTGGTGAAATAGTCAGAATTCCGAAATCCCGAGGAAAGGACCTCAAATTGAGGTACTTACTAAAAATAGTAAGTTGTCAGAATTCAGTGAAAATTTAATGGGACCCTGCCTGAAGCTTCTTGATTGCAAAGCCAAGCTCAAATTTCAATTTGCCAACTTGATTTGACCCTACACAAGCCTAAAGAATGAAAACCCTAATTCATCCAAAACGTGCTTCAGACTTAGCCAAAATTTCCAATTAGGTCAAAGATAGGGACATCCTCGGAAGGACAAAAAGATCAGAGACAATTGATCAGAGGATGCTCAGACAATTCATAAATATAGATAATCTACTTATGTTTATATAAAAGGGTCATCATTACTCATAAGTATCATTATTGCATAATCGTGTACATATATATATATATATACTTCATATACATATATATATAATTATTCTTTTACTTATATCCATTAGTATTCATATATATATGTTTAAATTATTCTTTCCTTATTCATATATATTATTTATTCATTGCATATTATTCATTATAAAATTTATCTATATCTATGCATATATACTTGTATGCCTATTAAATAATATATATATTAAATGGCTCTATATTCCAATGCATAACAATCATTGTTGTTGTTGTTCTGAATTGCAGATCGTATTTCTCCATGTTTTTCACCCCTCCTTATTTTCCTTCCTTCTATTTATACCATTCAATGTAGGTGACTCATGGGGGGAATGTATTGTTTGGTGAAAGAGGTGACTTTTCATAAAATATATCCCTTTGTTAGATTTAATTGCTGCCTTTAAAGGCTTATTATCACAATAATAACTATTTTTGAAAATAATAAATTATTACTAATAATTATGATATTTCGTATTATATACTTATTTTATTATTTTATTTTGATGTTTTATTGAACATATTTTAACATTAAAGTATAATAATAAAACCAATTTGCTAATATCTTATTATTATTTTATTCTAATGTATTACAATCTTATATTTTTTTCTAATGTATTACAATCTTTGATGTGTAATGATTATAATATTTATTTATTATTATTATTTTTGATATTAAGTTATTTAATACTAGAATGTAATAACAATAATTTACCTATATATTATTATTATATTTGTTATTTCATATTTATATATTTTTATATTGATATGGTACACATTTATTTTATATTTAATATTAATATTTCTATTTATTTTATTTATTAATTTATTTTTATTTTAACACTTGGTTTTTATTGTATTGCTATTTCGGGGACATGATAGGAGTCTCTCATACTCACTTGTACTCTATCAAAAAAGTTTTGGAAATAATGAAAATGAATTATTTGAAATTGCTTATGGACAGGGATCTAGTTGTGAAGTATGCTGAAGAAAAAAAGAGAAGCTGATGATCACTGTTTGCAGTTGAGTATGATTCACTTTACATTATACAGAGCAAAAAATTCTATTTCTATTGCAGCCATTTCTGATGAACAAGAAAGTGATACAAGGATAATGGAGACTAAGAAATTAGTTGAAGGGATTGAAAAACTTTATAGAAGTGAAACAATGTGTAATGATTTTAGTATTCCTCATATTGTAGAGATTCGGGATGATGATAGGGATTGGAACCCACATCAAAAAATTGAATTATTGAATTCTGAGGAACGATCTTCACACACAGGTGCAGATTGCAGCCATGATATAGCTGATAAAACAGGTAATGAAGGCAGTTTTCAACATGCTACACTGCGTGAATCATCAGGTGTTGATGAGAATTCAGAATTGGAGGAAGGTGTATATGAAACTTATGAAGACACCATTGAAAGGAACGAAGGAAGTGTGGATTCTATGAGTGTTAACAACAACCATGACATTGTTTGTGTGAGTATGGTTGATGATGAATATAAGATATGGGATCTAGGTAAAACTCAAGATTGGGTTTATGATCTTTCTAGAACAATTTTATGCATGGGCTTTAGGCAAAAGTGTAGATTTGTAGCTGCTGTTCATTTCTTAATCAACCAACACTTGATGGTTTGGTTAGAATTTTCAGCTAATAAGGGGTTCATGTATCGGTGGGAGTTTAATGAGGATGATGACCCCGTCATTGCAGAAGCTTCGTCAAACAAATTTTGGCTCACAAAACCTTTGCATACAAGAAGTTTCCTTATTTACAGCTGCTGTTCTAACATTGTAATTATGATTTTCATAGATTTGACTGATGAGTTGATTGAATTTCAGTATTTGATGATGGTATGGCAGCAAAGTATGGCAGAATTTTCAGTCATAATTTAGAGGTATTTCAGTTTTGGGGCAAATGTTGATAGATTGTAGGATCACAGGTGTGCCAAGCTCAGATTTGGTTTGATCAGCTGTTGGTTTTTATCAGAGTGGTGCAACAACAATTTGGTAGTCACTTCCAGAGATTGGTTTGGGATCCTAGAATCACAGCTAGTTCAGGTGGTTTTGTGGTTGTGCTGACATTGCTTGAGGACAAGCAATATTTGAGAAGGACGGATTGTAATGTCCCTAATTTTTGAGTCAGCATGAAGTATTAATTTAAGTTGTCATAAGGTTAAATTGAAAAAGACAACTTAAATTAATAATGTGAAAACGTAACTTAAGTTATGAAAAGTTAAATTAATTTACTTTTAAAAAGTGAATTCTCAAAAAGATAAAATTAAAAGTGAAAATGGGAATAAAGGAGAATTCAAGAAAACAGGGCAATTACGTGAGGGAAAGAATAAAGGAATGGAGGAGCTCTTTTTTCAGTAGGTTGGTTCTGAAACTTGGATTGGAATAGGTTTGTAGCTGATGGATGATGTTCATAGCAAACTTTGTGAGGACAGGATTCTCTTCTCATAGAGAATATCATCTTCAGTGTTGGAAGATACACCCGGGATGGTGGCTGATAGTCTCACTTTAGGGGCTATGTTGGTGCTTAACATGATGATTTAATGAAGTTTTGAAGTGTTGAAGAGCAACATTTGAAGAATTGATTATATTGGTAATTGGTAGCTGAGCATTCAATATACATGGGCTGTTAAAAAATACTTGATGTTGGGCTACTATTTCATATTAGAAATAGTAATTGATTTCTACCAACTACTGTGTTTGTACAAGAAAGATGTGGACTGTTATATTCTGAGAATGAAGTTTTATCATTAGCAATTCTAGTTTATATGTATTTATGCTTGGACATTAGAGTTGGTAGAAACAAAATAAAATTGTATATAGAATAGGGCAGGTTATCACAAAGTGAACTTTTTAGAAGGTTTTGTCAAACATCCAAAAGAGGGGGTCAATGTTAACTAATTCACACAGTTTGGAAAAGACACTGAATAGGACAATATTTGCCAAACCATCACGAAAAGGAGAACTTATCCAAGTAAATCGAGTCATAAGAAAAAGAACATTCTAACGCCTAGTTAGCAACAAGTTTTAGCATGAGAAAATTGTGCTGTAGAAAGAAGATAATTCAAGGAAAAGATAGAAATCTAACACCTAGTCATCAAGTAAAAAGTGGTGATCAAAAGAAAGTTGTACTTGAGAAAGATTAAACTCGGTGCACTATTTAAAAGAGATTTGTCTTTTGAAAAAAGTGGGCATCGACAAAACTTAAGTTATGCCTAGTGAAAACAAATATAGGCAGTGCATTTTTCAGATTTGGCTGTCTTTTCTTGGGTCGACATCAATAGAGTAAGATTGTGCCTATGAGGAATCATATTGAGTGCTCTCTTTTTGTTATCTTACAAAAGTGGCTGTCAATGTTAAGTAATTTATGCCTACGAGGAAAATACAAAATAGGGTGCAAACTTTGCATGGCAAATGATGCTAAAGAAAGTTGATGCCAAAGTGGTCAACTCATTTTCGAAACATAGCTTTGACTTTTCAATTCCAATTGAGTCAGCCAGACTAAAAGGAAAAAAAGGACAAACTAGAGTTTGTTTGGAAGAGAGCAGTTATTTTAGTGGAAGGGTGACAAAAATTTAGAAGAATGTTTGACCTTAAATAAGCTTTGTTCTTTGATACAATAGTAAGATGTTAGCAAACAACAAACTTCTTTATTTTATCAAAGAAAAATCAATCATAATTGCAATCAAATCAGACATCACAATATTTCTTTCTTCTTTTGAAATCAATTGAAAGGGGGACCTTTAAGAAGGTTTACATATTCATGAATTGTATCAATAGAGATTCAAAGTTTTAGAGGGTTAACCCTGTTTGAGAAAGAGGAAAGCTTCACTAGAATCAACTCTAGAGCCACCTTCAAAAAGTTTATTTTTAGCTTTCCACTATTCTTAGTGTTCTCTATCAATAAGCTTGGAGTTAGCTATTGCTAGATCACATGTCTAGAGATCTCTTCTCATGTGATGGGGGTGAGCTTTTGTAATGTCCCCTTTTTAGCGTGCATTAGAGTTTGGAGGTTCGTCCTATCATTTGGTCCTCGTAGGCTAGTAATGGTGTTTAGAGGGCCCATTTTTGGAGTTAATGAGTTCTCCTGTTGGTAGTTTGTTGTGTTTTCCTCTCCAGTTCATTGGCGTATTCTGAGCTGATCCTCTCCATGGGTTTCTGGATTCGTTTTTATGCACTTACTATTTATAGTAAGTCAGTTGGGTGATAGAGACCAACCTTTCTATTTATAGTAAGGCATCTAGATGGGCAGAGGAGTCTGTGGGCTACCTTCCGGCATTGGCAGAATCAATAATTGATGAGTAATAATGGAGTTATGGTATTTAATTATTAAAGTGCATATATTAACGACTTGTTTTGACTTTATAATAAAGGTGTATTTAATGATATAAAGTTGAGTCATTATAACCTTTATTTGGGCGCCCACTTGAAGGGATATAATAAAGCACAAAAGCAAATATATTTTTATTATATTAAATGATTTTAAGCCTCATGGGAAATCGTGCCTTTTGGAGAAGAGTATAAAAGCATTTGGAAAAGGCAACTAATTCATTCTTGAACATTCTTTCAACACTTGGCTTTGTTGCTTTGGCATTTGGAGGTGAAACCAAGGGTTTTGCCACAAATCAGTCTTGGAGAACATTGTATCTCTTCGATTGTGCATCCTACGGGTGTGAAAGATCACCAAAGGCTGCATTTATAGGTGGTTTCAAACAGGAGTCACAGTTGAGCATATTGGAGAGCAATTTTAAATAAAATATCAGGGTTTGAATATCAGATCAGAATTTCTATCAAAGGCAAACATTGTTGGTTGTGTTTAATGCTGATTACTTCATTGCTGGGCTGTACTGCCTAACATCTGCTGGTTCGTACTATCATCCTTTGCTGGGCATGTGATGTCCTAGGCTGAAACGCCTAACCTTTCAGCATCATTTCATCTTCTTTGGGGGCGGCTAAGTCATTGGTCTCAATCTGCAATTAAATAAAAATGGAGAAACTCAATTCCAGAGCAAGGCATTTGAAGCTAGGGTTTCCAGTTTGCAGATTTCATAATTTCAGCTCTGCAAATCATTGCTTTGGAGTACGGGTATGATTATATTGTATTTGCAAAAGGGATGAAAATCTGGTTTGAATACATTGTATTTGCATAGCTATAATAAATCAGATTTAAACTATTTAAGTATCTCTTCCTAGAATTTTCCTTTGCCTTGCATTTATATATGTCATTTGCATTCCTGGCTTAAATATTGCAAAACTCAAAACAAAACAAGAAACTTTGAAAATCACAAGCAAACATACAGGAAGATTTCTGTTAGCAGATATCTCACCAGGGGTGGGATATTTCGGCTTTTAAGGGATAATTTTTAATATTTTCATTCACCAGTTTAGTGGCAGTCACATATCTTAGAGTTAGAGTTAGTGGATAGTGTTGGGAATATTACATCAGTCCCATATCTTTAGGTTTGTTAGTGTGTCTTTAGGATACACATAGTAGTCATTTGTTAGTTTGTTTAGTTTGTTAGTATCCATGAATATTTGTTATGGTTTGTTAGGAATTATTTATCCCATGAAGAGGAGTGGTTATAGTAACTTTCCTATAATAAAGAATTTACAAGTTTTATAAATATGTAAATGTATTGAATGAAATTAATACAAGCATAGTACTATTTGTGTGTAAAAATTGCAGCCTGAATCCAATAGATACGATGGTTTGTAATAAAGTTTGGATTCATGCAATCAATCTATTCCTAGAATAGAAGTGGTAATTAATTTTATTCATCTTTGTAAATAGTATAAATAAGTGCTTTTTTGAGCTTAGGGGAACAATAGTGATTTTCAAGCTTGCATATTGCTGAAATTGCCAGTCACTAAGTTCTAAGTTTCAAGGTTCAATTGTTTGTGTTGAGTACAATTTGATAATTATTGTAAGCTTTGTGTTACAATTATTATTGAAAGAAGTCCTGCAACTTTGTGTGTAATGCTTTGGTGCTTAATGTTTTTATCTCCAATCTAATCTTGTTTCACTTATGGTTTTTGATTTGTGCGTCTAATTGACAATCATAGGCATCCTATAGTTAGATTATTTTTCATAGTAGATAGATTTAGATAAAAAACCTTTTGCCTGTTAAAGTGCATGCCAGCCTTGTGGTCTAGGTTAATTAAAAAAGAAACACTTTTACTTTTATTCAATATGAAAATGAAACACCCCAAATAATATTATATAGGTTAGAAATAGCAAGTATCTATTGTACACATTAGGTTAGCTTTTATTTACAGGGAGCTTCCCCTGCTAATTCAAAGAGTGCTTTTATTGCACATCTGTTCCATTTTGTGTCACATTGAAAGTGGTGAATTAAAATGCTAATAAGTTCTTCCAACAGATTCATCAAATCCTTATGAGCTTTGAGCACAATTCACACTTCCTTGCCTTTTAAAGGGTCTCAACTCTTTTGACTTGTCTTTTTACACTCTTATTTTGTTTTAACATTTTACCCAATTACCTCGACCTAATCCTGCAGTTTTCTTGATTGGGGTTGTGATCTATAATCTTAAAACATAATATGTCAAAGATTCCAGGGGAGTTACCACTGACCTTTTAATAATCTTGAAAATTGGGAATGTAACAAAATTGCATTGCATATATGGTGTCATTTCCTTTTGAGGTGAAAATATTTAAATTTGGGCTAAGGGCATATTATCAAATCATGTGGTATTTTTCCACTCAACTGAACATGGATACACAACAATGATGATGGGTGGAATTCTTGAACAAATATGACTGATTTAATGTCCTCAGAGGGGGATGAAGATAGAGTAGTGGGGGCACTGAGTAGGTTTTGACATTTACGTATGAGGAGCATAGTAATGATTGATTTGCAGATGGAAATTGAATGGTTAAAAATACTATGTTGTCTCTTATTGCAAGTTGATGATGTAGATTCATTAGAATATTTGAAGATTAATGTTCAGAAGCAGAAAGTTTTAACCTTGCTGTGGTGTCAAGGAAGAATCTTCCTTGCAATCTGAGAAGCTAAAGGGAATGGTTATTTAAGAAGTTCAGAATATAGCATATGGATGATATCCTAGAAGTATGGTAGTGATCATCAGCTCGAAGAAGAATTTGGATTAGCTGTGGATGGAGCAAGACATTGTTGCATATGTGGGCTGGTGTGTAAATTGTCAAAAGGTGAGAATTGGTCATTACCATTTTGTTGGAATGTTAAAGCCGGATGACATTTCTATTTGGATATAGAATGAAATATCCTTTGATATTGTTGTTTGTTTGGTTGTATTGCATTAGACGAATGCTGGATGCCAGATTGCAGGAGTATTGGCTGAGGAAGTTTTTAAATTACATGTAATTTACAAGAAAATGATATCAAATTGATACTCTAGGTTCACATATAAATAAATGGATTATACACAAATCTTTGTGCAAATCTTGATCACATCACATCACATCGTTACACCTAGGATTGGTGGGTAGAACGATAGAATGATCCATTGTCTGAGTATTTTCCCATTCAATTGGCGGAAAGGTTGATGACTATTTGCCAATACTATTTCTGTTGGTTATAAAGGATAAAACCTCTGGGAAGGCTTGCTTGCATAGGCATGGTCTATAAAATTCAATTTGAATTAATACCAATATCTGATGGTTCCATGCATTGTGTGCTTATCTTTCATAAATGGTAACACAACATCAAGCTTCTGTTAGCAAATATTTTTATGCATACTTGTGTTTTATTCATAAACTTCATATAGTGATAGCATAGCTGGTTCTTATCCTTGAAAAACATATGCCTTTGACAGCTGTGTGCAAATATCAATCTTTGATAAATGCTACATTGGGTATAAATAGAATGCCCCAAGAACAACTGATCATAACTTCATGGTTTGCATCCATAGAGATCATTATAACCATTAGAGAATCATTTCAATCCTTTAAATTATTGGCAAATGATTAGTGCAGTCTTAAGTGTGACATGGGCAACAGAGAGCACTTAACCCAATTGTGAGTTGAGACAGATCATAATACGCCTCAAGTGGACAGGATTTGCAATTTGTGCTTTTTAAGCAGGTAGAGGCAAAGGGACATTTTGTTTTCAAGTGCTTCATCTGCTATGAGATTCAAAAAGGTATTACTGTGTTTTCAAAGATTTTCCATTCTATATGTTTCCATCAAGATACAAAAGATACTTGTCTTAATTTGTAAGAGAAATATAAACTTTTAGATGACAGCCACTACTTAGATCTTACAGATCCATAATGTTGATTATGTTTTTTTCCTGCTCTATGTTATTTGGAGAAGTATGAAATGCATTGAGTCTACTGTCCCTATTGATTCAAATAATGGTAAACCGTTCAAGCAGTGCTTGAATACCCAGTCCCGATTTTGTGATCAAGACCATTTGCTAGCTTCTTTACTTCATGCAAGAAATCTTTGGCCTTTGATATTAAGAGAGCCTCATCTTCTTCGACTATACCTTAAAGAATTTCTCTGCCTGCTGTTTTCATTCCAAGCCACTCTCCAAACAATGCCCTCTGGTTCATTTTGTGGCATGAAATCCTACAGGTTACATTAGTTCTAGGCTTTTGATTACCTCTGTAAATTCCTTGTAGCTTTTTGGTAGAGTTGTATGAGGCACTGCATTTGATGCTATTACTGTTGGTTTTACTTTATAGTTTAGAGTCTTAAACACTTATTCACACTTCTTTTTCTCTACCATGAGGGTTTTATTGGTCATGGATGTTAGGACAGGTTTGTGAGGGTTTACTCAACTTCCTCTGTCAATCGTGCAGCCTTACCCCATCAGACCTCATTCTCTGAGCAGCATTATCAGATCCTGCTTTGGCCCTTTATCAGTGATAGAAGATGATCTTGTTGGTTCTTAGGGTCCGAGCTTTGATGCACATATATGACATTGCTAGTCTCTTCTCATGATTTGCCACTCTTCTTTTTGTTAGTTACATTCGTCCTTGAGGGATTCTATTCTCACAAGGCTATTACACGTTAGCTCTTATAATTTGGGTTTTGACTATTTGAAGTTTATCCTGAGTTATGTTATATTTCTTGTATTCTTAGTTCTTAGTCGCCTATTAGGCTATTTGTACTGAATGGTCGCTTGACTTTACTACTTCTCTTTTGAAATTGAATGTACTCTAGTCCCATTGACATCCTTTCTGTCATTTGTGAATGGTAGTATAATTGCTTTATTCTTTCTTTCATTCTTTTTTCACTGGTTGAGCTGATGTTTGTTGGAGTATTCCATGTTATTGACCTTGAGTAACATGTCTATGTTCAATTTTTTTAGGAGAGCCATGTTGTTACAAACCTAACGATTCATGCCAACAAGTTCACATGTCAAAAGGTATGATGCTGACTTTTACCAAACTTAGATTTTGTGGCTTCTGAACATTATTGTCATGCTATATATTAAGGCTTTGGGACCAGGTGTGTTTTTTAGAACTTTTTGTAGCTTCTCTTGTACCTTGTATAATGGCATTCTCTTTAGCTGACACTCGCATTCTATAAGATTAACTACAAGAGTGTACATCGTTCTCCAAGTTGTTTCCTTGGGATAGTCCTATCTATCTGGACAACATACTTGGAAGTTGGATCAATCATGCAGACATTCTGGTCTGGTTGAGAAGTAGACATGCCATTAGTCCACAGTTATCATGATTTGTTTAAGTGCTTATTTATGTGTTTTTTCCCTTTTAGTTATATTCAAGCCTTATGCTTAGATTTGATCACAGATGATATATGCATGTTCTTTTCTTTTATTTCATTTATACATGTTGTAACATCTTATGTCATTGGCCATTTTTGTTCACCTGAGGATTTCGATTTTATTAATTAATTTATTTTTAATTTTTGAGTAGTCTGGGATCTGGTATTTATAAATTGTTGCTACTCAGGATTACCTTTGACATGACACTTTTGGCTTGTAATTGTTAAACTGTATATTTTTTGATTTTCAAGTGGAGAAAGTAGGTATCAAACAGGATTCAGTTTCTTCAGTTGACACCTGGTGACATTTGAAAGGATGCAAGCTGTCCAGCTCTTCGACTGCAAGTATTTTGTCTTACTTATCAGGACTTTCTTTTTTTTTAAACATAAGTTTCACCAGGGCTGCTAGCCATAATGATGCAAGTATAGCGATATTATGAGAAATTATAATATTTTTTCATAGTATTCAAATCTCATGCACTCTATAAAAATCAACTTTGTTAAATTTCTTTAGTGGTCAGCATTTTTGAATTTTTAGGCAGTTTTTAGTTAACAATTGGTCTATATTAATTCTGCAGAAGCCATGTATAGGCCTATAGTTCATCATGTTTTGTCTTTTTATTTTAATTCTCTGTATACATGTGGACTCAGGTTACCACAGTTTAAACAGTGTTATATAGCTACTATCTTATTAGTGTGTAATTTATAGCATAATAATTCTTCATCAGGACTATTTCTAAATTTTTCTATTGAATCATTGCATTTATAAGTCAACAATGAAGTCTATCTTACAAGCAGTCATTTTTTATTTCATTCTTATAAACAATGCACGAGAGAGTTATGCTTCATTGTGCCCTTTTTGTCTTCTCTAACAAAATATTTATCATTATTTCCAAATTTAAGGAAAAAGTGAATGATACTGCAGTCAAAATAAAAGGTTAATATCAAGTGCACTTATGTTTATGTCAATGAAGATGTGAATGTGAGGGCATAAAATAATTTTGAGTACAATTACTTGCCTTATTTCATCATTTGTGTTGCACTTGGTGTGTGGTATCAGCTGATTGTATTGTTTGATTGAGTTCTACTGGTTTATCAACTGTTCATAAACAATGTATTATTGTGAAACAGACCTATGTACCAATACATACTTTTGTAAACAAATAATTGGGCACAGAAATACTTTATAGAGTCACAGTGTCTTTTTTCACAAGAGATTTTGCCCTGAAGTATCTTTTCTGGTGTTTTACATTTCATTGTTTATAAAATAGAGCTACGGTATTCCTTCAAATGATGTATTTTGTAATTAAGGTACTAATATGATATTCTTTATGCTATAGGTCACTCTCACTTTATAGCTATGTTAAACTCACGCACTTAATCAGTTATGATGGTTTGGGTGAAAGATTTAGTTTGAATGAGGAACAAAGATTTATTGTTTGTTAGATTCTTAATTTTAAATGCTTAAGAGCACATTTTTTTTGCATATGATATAACAAGTTATTTTAAATTTGTTTGGCAATTGTGTTATGTTTGAAGGTTTGACATTCAGGCATACTATGTATCCTGCTTATAAGGGCAACCGCATTCCTACTCCTGATACTGTAGTTCAGGCTCTCCAATATTTGAAGGCAGCTTTGAAGGCCATGTCACTAAAAGTTATTGAGGTGTGCATTCTGAGTGTATTGAAAATGGTAGAGCAAAAAAAACACAAGGTCTAGATTACATCATTGCAGAAATAGATATTGAAATATATGATAATTTTTATTACTCATTGGATTTCTCATACGTTGATTTTACATTACATTGCATTGCATTGGCTTTTAAAGCCTCACTTTTGCATACAAAACTATTCCAAACTATGTTATGGGAAAGTAAGTCCCAAAACCAACTAACATTATCAATTATTAATATTAAAAAGTAACACCTATTTATCTAATCTATATTATATACTATAGATGTAAGATTAATTCCAACACCCCCCACCTCCCCCTTCTCTCCCCTCCAGTATTACATCAATCCGAACAAAGTGTGGAACACTGCATGACTGAACAAAACAGCCCATTTAGAAATTTGATGAAGCATCTCTATCGAATCTCCTCGTTCAACCAGAACACACCAAACTGGTCACATTAGTGGATGTTTTGATTGTTGAACAATATATATGAATCAAGACATACTCACCTATCCACAAAAAAACACTTATTTTGTATTAAGACATACTCAATTATCCACAAATACACACCTCTAGGTCTATGGATTGAGACACACTCAACTATCCATAGATATAAATCGCCAACTTTGTGGATTGAGGCGTACTCAACAATCCACAAATGCAACACATGAAATTGGCAAGTACCCGTCCACTTCTCAACCACCCTCCTCCCTTGCTCTGAGAAGGGTATACCATAGTTTGAAAACTCGGACTCGGTGCAAACTCGGCAGCCCAAAATAGGACTCGGACTTGGGACTCGGCATAGACTCGATAAAAAACTTGGCATGGAATTGGCAATTTTTTTTGAAAAAAATCATGTTTTAAAGCTGAGAAAGCAGCCTCCAGCTGTAGCAAGAGTCCAGGCACAAGACTCGGGAGTCTGAGCCAAGGACTTGGGAGTCCAAGCCAAGGACTCGAGAGTCCAAGCCAGATACTTGGCTCGCGAGTCCACGCCGAGTCGACTCGGCCAGCTTGCAGACTCCCAAGTCCGCAGAGTCCGCGGTGAGTCCAGCAGAGTCTTCCAACTATGGGGTATACAAATGTAGAACTAGTGCTTCTTATTCAAAGTACCATCTCTGAGTGAGAAAATAGCTTGAGATGATAAGATTCCTCCAACTTCCAATGCCTCTAGCCTCCTCTTTGATCCTGCTTAGTCCTTAATAAATATAGTCCTCCTCCCTCTGATGGTAGAGAGAGTCTCAATTATGAACCACAAAACCACAATTTTCTATCATTTTTTTAGTGGCAGCCATGGCTAAATTTGTCTTCAACATGCCATCAATGAGATCCTTGGCACATTGAATACAATTCATCAAGATATGTCCTCTTTGATTACAATAGAAACATTTAAAATTTTTGTTCTTCCTTACTAAAATGGTAGGCTTCTTCTTGACAAGTAGAGCAGTTTCTTCATTAATCAAGTGATTTTTTTTGAGTCGACTTTCTTCATCAATCAAGGAAGAAATCATAGTTTCGAAACTTGGATTAAGTTTGTTTAATGTAAATACAATGTTATCAAAACTTGAAAGCACACTACTCAAAAAAATTGCTTTAGCATCATCATCTTCAATTTTAGAGTTAATACCAGCAAGTTGATTGTGAAGAGATCCAAACTTACTGATTTGCTGAACAATACTTTCACCTTCATTCGCCTTTAGGCCAAAATGCTTTTGTTTGATTCACATCTTGAGACTACAAGCTTGGGAACCAAATAATGTATTGAGATCATCCCATATTTGTTTTGAGGTCTTTGTAAGATCAATGTGATGCAAGTATGCATTTGATAATCCAAGATCAATGAGGGTTGTTGCTTTATGATCTTTAATTGTTCATTTCGTGGCTTCATCTACATTTTCTGGCTTTTTTATGTTTCCAGCCATAACATCTCATAGATTCTTTTCAACTAAAATTTGTTGCAGCTTGATTTTCCACATATTGAATTCGTGCCCCTCAAACGTGGCATATGATTTCTCCATACGAGTTCAAAAAGAAAAAAATGCAGCCTCCTTTAAAACAATTATTCTTTTGAAAGATTTAAATCAGAACACCTACTTAATTTTGAACCCATGACCTCTTTGTAATCCAAACTAAAACCTTCACCAACTTACCTAACATACTTGAAATGCCACCAATGCAAAAGTTAAAGCACTTTTCACTAATTGGCCTTATTTCGAGATGCATAAAAGAGTATTCAGTTAGAGAATGGGCTCAACGGGATTTTAGTATTCCTCCTTGCAAGTGACCATGCCATTCAAAAATAAACTAGCTGATAACTATAAACTCCTTGACCTACTGCCTAGTAAGCTCCCTTGTGATTTTTTCAAATGAACAATAGCAAATGAACATCCATATTTATTGGCATGGAATGGATTGCACAGTAATTGTTGGCTTTGCAACAATCATGGCAAGGAACGGATATGACTGTCTTATTCTCGTACAAGCTTTGTAGAAGCCTTGTGAGGCAGAAGACAGAGTGGGCAGATTTTTCACCTTTCTATGCTTGTCTCCAGCCACACAGAATTGCGTGAGACCTACACCTCCCAGTAACTCAGAAAATAATAAACAACAATATCACACAATGCTCGAACAGAATGTAGCACCTATAATGGTGGCCCACAATGTTGACATACAGCAGCAAACAAAACCTTCAAATAGAAACCAGAGAAATACCTCTTTCACACCTTATCCATGCTAAATGCATTTTGTTGATAAGTATTGGTTGTGTGCTTCTTCTCCACAATACTTTATCATTCTCCTTCCTCCTATCTTCTTCATGACTAGCGACTGCTCTGATACCATATTGAAAATGGTAGGGCAAACAAAACACAACATCTAGATTACATCATTGCAGAAATAGATACTGAAATACATGATAATTTTTACTACTTATCGGGATTCTCACACACTGATTTTACATTACACTGCACTGGCTTATGAAGCCTTGCTTTCCTGTACAAAACTGTCCAAACTATGTTACAGGAAAGCAACTTGCAAAACCAACTAACATTATTAATTACTAATATAAAAAACTAAAAAACCTATTTATTTATTTGTTTATCTAATATATATTATATATATTATAGATGTACTATTAGTTCCCACAGAATGAGAGTGCATGACTTAAGGATGTTTTTTTGGTGTTTTATCTGTCGATATTGTCTTCTAAAAGCAGGTTCCAGGCGTAGAAGCTGACGATGTGATTGCAACATTAGCTGTTAATGGAGTAGCAGCTGGTGCCAAGGTATACTCAAACTGCCTGTAGCTTGTGCTGATGTAGAAACAATTTCCAGGAAACAATATTGATTTTATTGTATACTGGTGGGCCTAGAAATTGAATTTGGATTCTCATAAGTCAACATTGCAGTTTAATTTTAATGAATCCAAAATGAAGATAAAAAGTAATGTGACTACGTGCTATTGCATAATGAGAAGCTAAGATGCAATCATTTCTGTGACAAGACAGGAAACATTGTTTAGGATTTTATATTCAATTTGATCATCTCATATTCTGATCATTCTTTTCGCTGTAATTGTCCATCCAAGCTTGATTGTAGAATATATGTAGTCATGGATATTTGACAATCACCCTACCAAGACTTATCCTATTATAATTGTTTATTAGAGGATGATGATCACCATGTGAAAGAGGGTGGAGATTGATATCCATATCTTTGGACAAGTTATACTTTAAATTGTTTATCTCATGGTATTTCAAGCATTGAATAAAGAAATGTCATTATGTCTCAATGTTTAATGTATATGGCATAAATAATTGTTGGCCTTAGAAGCTGTAACGTGCTGGCCTGACCTAAGGTTGATCGGAAATGTATGATATGTGCATATATGTGATTGTATTTTGTAAAATTATAGGCAGTATTTTCTGAGATTATTTTGATAATTAGAAAGATTCAGATGAGTTGAAACCTGTTGGTGATGTATGCAAGAATGGAAGAACAAAGTTGATGCAGCATACAAACTGAAACAAATGACTACAAAGGAAACCTCAGTTGCCTGAATCAGACTAGGCTTGGATCCTGCAGAGCAACTCCTGAGGCTGGCCTGGACTCTGCAAAAACTCAACAAAAGACAGCAAATTATAAGATTATTGAATATTCAACATTTTACAAAACAATTCTTTTCAATACTCAGAAGAATTTCACTTTAAAGGAAAAATATATACAATTTCATGCTAGTATATGTGTGAAGAACCCTGCTGGTTCAAACTCTGCCTCTGATGCTAAAATGTACTGTTTTTGTGTTTTCTCTTGTTTTGAAGGATTTTATACAAATAATAAAGAAGTTGCCAGGCAAGATTTTAACAAGAAATAACTGGAAATATAGAAATGCTGCAATGATTCTTATTCAGCTTGAAATGTAAATAGATTGTCAATACAAGATAGAAACATAGCATAAAAACAAGGTTGCATACCCGAACATGCCAGCAAACCCTTATTTAAAAATATGATGAAAACCTCTGATGAAAGCACAAATGGACTCTAGAATGAAGCCCTCTCTGTAGCAATGATTCGGCTGGTCTTTCACGGCCTCAAGATCGCATATCATTGAAGAATTTCCGTTCTCCAATGGTGAAAATCCTCTGAAACCCTTGTCTTAGTGTTGTACCCCAAATTAAATTTTTTGCTACACTTAGGCATTTTGAAGAAATGAGTTAAAGTCTTGTCAAAATCTGTCAAAAATGTCAAAGTTGGGGTTTTGTATGTCTTGCATGGGGGTCAAAAACTTGAAATTTTCAAAATCTGACAATCTGTGTCTGTTTAGAACGACCAAATCTACAAAACCCAGATTTCAGTTTTTCAACTCTAAATTTTAAGAAAATATCTATTTTTAGCAGTTTTCTAAAAATATAAACTTTTTCTAGGCTTTTCTGGGTTTCTTTCGAAATAGATACTGGCAATTTTTTCTAAAAATAGAAAGTTTGGCTTCTAAGGTCGAGACTGATTTTGATTGGCTCAAAATACTTCCTCATCAGGTTGGTGCAGTCAGAATCACGAAAAGATCAGTTTTGCCCTAGTGGATCTATTCTGCTTTTTCAGAAGCTTTTTCTGGAGATCCAAGGTCATCAATGGAGGTTAGTCAGCTACCAGATGACAGAGTCCGACATGCAAACATTGAACATAAGTTGTCAACGATGAACGTGCACGAAAAATGGAGAATGGAGAGAAGAAGCTGAAAAAGTTGGAAAATAAGAAATTTTGGCTAAGTCTAGAGACTTCAAGCGCCTCTGTCAAGAATAGGTGCCCAAACACCCATGCCTTAGAAAAATCATATCCGACAGTCGAGGCCAAGGCAAACACGTCAAACGAGGAAGAAAATTGAAAATTTTAGAAAAGTTTCTAACTCTGCCAGCTATGGGCTCACCTGGAGAGAATAGGCACCCAACTTTTAAAGACATCAGATGATGAAATTAGGGTTGGAGCTCCTAGGCAATGTTGATTAGATTCTTCTCAGCTCCGCAGTAAGCCCGACAACGTAGTCATCCGATCATTCAGTCATCCAAAATCCGAGATTGAATAGAGGAGTTTCAACTGAAAGGTAGAATGTAAACCATGAAAATGATGAAAAATATTCTAAGTCTAGGAACTTTGGGCGCCCTAGGTGGCCAGGGGCGCCCAACCTTTTGGAGGACCTAATCCAACAATTAGGGTTTGCAGATATGATCAATCTCTTTAGTTTCCTGTCAGCTTCGCAGTGGATGTCTTCATCAGCTCATCAAATCACTTAGCCGCCGACAAACTTAGATCAAACAGGGGCCATGGCAAGAGGTTTTCAAACTTCGAGGAGAAAACAGATAAAAAAATGGCTAAGTTTGGTGAACATGGGCACCCCTAGAGAAGATAGGCGCTTAGGGTTTTGAGACCTCAGATGGCAATGTCCAAAAATGCAGTATCCAAGAGACCCCTCTCAAAATCCTTCAAGCTATCTAGTGAACCCGACAACCAGTCAATGTGATCAGTCTAGCCTCGGAAATCATGAATTCATTGAAGGTTAGACGACAAACAAGAACTTGAAGCTCATAAAAATGGCTAACACTGGTAAAGATGGGCGCCCTTGGAGGAGATAGGCACCCGACATTTTGAAGGGTCAAATGAAGTTTTCATCAGAAGTTGCCTCCAAACAGACTTCTTTAGATTCAATCAAGCTCCCTGATGAATAATTTAGCTCGTCCATCAGATGAATTTGGAGGTCGGAAATCAGGATCAAACTGGAGATGAAAATCAAGAAAAAGTTGAAAATCACAGAAAAATGGTTAAGTCTAGAAGAGATAGGTGCCTCAAGCCAAGAAGGGCAAACTCAAATTAGGGTTTGAAGAGTTAGGGCAAATGAAAGCTGTTTTTCCCAAGACAAAGCTTATTTAAGGCACCTTTGTGTCTCATTTTTTATATTTTCTTGTAGGTGGCGTCCAAGGAGAAATAGAGCAACAACTTCAAACCTTTCTTTTCAAGATTCAAGAGCTTAAACTTGCTGGTTTTTCAAAGGTTTTTATAAATTTTCAGATCAGCACACAAGGAGGCTTGCTTTTTCATGTTTTTTTTCATCCAAAACATCAATTCTTTGAAGAATGAGGTCGAAGTTTTCAATTTCTATTGATTTGGGTCATCTCAATTTATGATTCTGAATAATTTTTGAAGAAATTTCTCAAGTTGCAGTAGCTGCGTTTTTTTCGCATGCTAGAGAAAACTTCAAAATTTACAACTTCTAATTTTCTGGGTCCGTCTTAAACATTCTTTTGAACAGAATCCAGGTGCCAGCTTTTTCTGCTTTTTCAAAGGAAATTAGGGTTTGCTGCTTTTTCAGGCTACACTCAATTTTAAAAAGCGAATGATTTGGGTTTTCTTGTAAAGGAATTTTGAACAAACCCATATCTCAGAATAATTTTCAAAAAATTCATCTATTTAAAGAAGAAAATCGGCAAGCTAAAAATAGAAAGTAGTGCAAAACTTGTCAAAATATAGGCGAGTTTACAATCAATCTTCGAGTTTTGCAGTATGGAGTACATTCCCACTGAGTTCAAGGCCATATCAGCATTATATCATGATTTCATCGGGACAACTGAGACTGACTTGCACCACATCAAGCCAGTGTTCAATCTGCTTGCTTTGAAAGACACAAACTATATTGCAGTCGAACCTCTTGGTCATTTTGGGTTGTTTACAGCCTCAGGCAATGTTGAGAAGGCTTTGAGGAAAAGGACAAGTATTGGGAAAAGTTGTAGAATACTCTTTTGTGGGAGAATCAAGAGAAGTGTTAGAATGCACAAAGTTGCAGAGCCGCCAAGTTATCAATTAGTGAGTCATCTTTTGGCGTATCGATGTTTTTCAAGAATAGAACTCATAAAGAAGTTGAAGATGTCAAATATTCTCTAAGTTTGATTGCAAAAGAGGAGAAGATCTTAGAAAAACGGAATTTGGCTATAGATATTATCAACGCTCCTAATAGAGAGCCAGTTTCCCGCTTTTTGGTGGATGTGATAGAGATTTAAAACAGCAATCTTCTAGAAGCTTTCTCCAAGCTTTCTTTCCATTCTTACCTCACATTTCTTTCTATTCTTGTCTCAATTCTTATCACTTCTTTGAAGAAGAAGGAAATCAAAATGTAATAGTTGACACTTTCCTTGTTTTTAGGTTTTCATAGGTTGTTAGATGCTTATCTTGTTTTAGGTTTAGAAATAAGGCTTGCATGTTGGCAAGTCTTAGTAGTAAAAAGCAAGGAGATTTTAGGGTTCCCTATGCCTCTGCTTGTGTATAAATAAGGGCAGCCTTTGCCCATTTTTCTTTAACCGTGCTTGTGATAACAAATTGCTGAGCCTATGCCTTCAAGCTTGTTATTGATTAGTTTCAGTTCACTTTGTGTTTAGAGCAAGTTTGCATGCCTCTTTTAGCTGCAAATCCTTGTTCTGTGCATGTGTTTTGTGTCAAGTGTTGATCTGGTTTGATCGCATGTTGCATGTATTTTGCTACAACTTGCTGTCCCGGAATTGTAATCTCTTGTGCTCGAAGTTTGAGAAAATAAAGTCCTGAGCGTGCTTTGCTGACCCGATATAAAGTCTCAGATTTCCGTTTATTGTGTAATGCTTATATGATCTCCTTATCAGCTTGCATTGAAATTCAGTAGATGTATGTTGGAAAAAGTTTATCTAAGTATCTGTGTCAGAAAATCAAATCATGTTCATTTCTAAACTTTCTTGCTCTGCGTTTACTTGAGAGGTTAGAAACGTAAGTTAGTTGTAGTTGATAGTTTTATTAAAGAGAAAACCTCAGCTGCAACGTTAAGAGTTGTATAACCTTGTGTTCTCGCAATTGAAACAAAAAGATAGGCAAATTAGCTCTAGTTTACTTTCTTTTAGCAAACTCAGCAAAAGAGGGAGCTTCCCCTCTGAATTTGAAGAGCAAGTTACTGCATATAGCTGTCCGTTTCCAAACCGCATTCCACAGGTGTGATTTGAAATGCCAACACTCAACACAAACTTCAAAGAAGCCAAAATAGAGTAAATGTCAAATGCTCATAATTGAATGAGGTCGACTTTCTCCTTTGCTTTCTTATATTTCTCCAAGAGGCACGATTTCCAATGAGATGTTTCAAATACATTTGAAATGTATTTAAATGTTTGATACCCCTTTTAATCAATTACTCAACTTGGGCGTACCTTTTTGCAATTATTATAATCTCACTTTATAATATCTAAGTGGCTCACCTTTATATAAAGTTAGAATATAACTTTATAAAATTCCCTTTTGTTAATAAAATATAACTTAACCAGTTAAACATTAATATCTCCCTCAATATTCAGTATTTTGACGTGCTGTCAGAAATTGGGGTCAACATTGTATAACCCCCATGTGTCCAGGTGCCCTAACTAAAAATAGCATCATTGCCAAATTGACTTACTATTAATAGTAAGTCCCTCAAACTAAGCCAAACACTGATCTGCAAAGGCCTGGGATTGAACCAAATACTGAACTGAAGAAATGGAGTGACAACAACCTCCATTAACTGCCACTGAGACCCTCTACCCAAACATATTAGCCTACAAGGGTCCAAGTAATAGGCTAACCCATCGAACTCTGATGCTCACGAAAATGGGGACATTACAGTCCGCCCTCCTTGAAATTGCTTGTCCCCAAGCAATCATGACTGCAAAGAAACTCCACTCCTCGGAAGGCCCAAAAGAAGAACTGTGAAATGTCCTACACATCTCTAACTGACTCCCGTAGCACCTACGTAAACACAACTGCGCAAGATATCCCTGGATCCCAAACCCAGAATGGAAGTCTACCATGTCTGATACCCTTCGACTTCCTCTGCGCAAAACTGATCTCAACTTCACCATGCTGAAAATGGTGAAGTAAACCCATGGGACCATCCAAATTGCAACACTAACTCTGCCACCACCTGTATCCCAATATAATCTGAACTCACATCCATTTGTCATGCAAAGACAAAAATATCTGGAAGTATCCGCAACACAATATCTCCCTGTACTCTCTACCAACCTCTCATGGATGTGATAACTAGCCAAGCCATCATGCCCACTGACACTATAATCACCCTGTAACCCTGTATCCGTATGAAATCTCTGTGACATAGAAGTAGCAAACTCTGCCAGATACATGTCAACATGATGGCAATCTAAACGCTGACCCTGCAAGTACTCACCCGCAAACAACTGAGTCGGGTTCTTTTAATCTCTAGTCCCATCTACTGAAGATGGTAACCTTCCATCCCACAATGGATAGTATAACCCCTGAGCCAATCCACACCGACACATCAACAAATCTGTTGTGTGTGGACTAAAAGAGAAATGATGAGCATTCTCACTATGCAATCAAGGTAAAATGCACCAACCTCTGTCAATGGCTAACCATCATAGTCCCGGGCAACATACTCCGCATCACTCTCACTACACTCGTCACTAGAATCAGAAGATGGCCCATGTCTCTGATCCTGAATGGCTAATTGGGTAGGCGCACTAGCAAGAAATGAGATAAAACTGAATAACAAGTAAATTAAGAGTAACTGCAAAATTATTGTGGATCTGGCAATTGATACAAGTAAATTGAATACAATAGACGTACCCGAAAGTCCTTAGATTAATTAAATAAAAAAGATCTATACATGCTAGGCAAGAAATGCTAAAATTGACAAAGAGCAATGCCCACCTCCAGATGGTGATTTCTCCTTGACAGAAACTGGATCACAAGGCCTGAGGATGCTAGGCATCCAAGATGCAAGCAACGGAGAACCCAAAAGGAAGGCGTTTCAGCCTTCTGGTTCACAGGCCTATGCTAGAGAAGCACGCCTCCCAAGAAAGTACGACCACTGAAGGAATTGTACGACCGTTTATTGATGCAGAAAAATTGAGGAAAGATGGCATCCTAGATGAATAAGCCCTTTCCTTTATTGAAAACTGGTAAATACTGAATAGTAAATCTCTGATGAAGCACAAATGGACTCCAAAATGAAGCCCTCTCTGTAGCAATGATTCTAACTTTGCCTTTGATGCTAAAATGTATTGTTTTTGCGTTTTCTCTTGTTTTGAAGGATTTTATACAAATAATAAAGAAGTTGTTGCCAGGCAAGATTTTAACAAGAAATAACTGGAAATATAGAAATGCTGCAATGATTCTTATTCAGCTTGAAATGTAAATAGATTGTCAATACAAGATAGAAACATAGCATAAAAACAAGGTTGCATACCCGAACATGCTAGCAAACCCTTATTTAAAAATCTGATGAAAACCTCTGATGAAAGCACAAATGGACTCCAGAATGAAGCCCTCTCTGTAGCAATGATTCCGTTGGTCTTTCACAGCCTCAAGATCACATATCACTGAAGAATTTCCGTTCTCCAATGGTGAAAATCCTCTGAAACCCTTGTCTTAGCACAAACTTCAAAGTAGCCAAAATAGAGTAAATGTCAAATGCTCATAATTGAATGAGGTCAACTTTCTCCTTTGCTTTCTTATATTTCTCCAAGAGGCACAATTTCCAATGAGATGTTTTAAATACATTTAAAATGTATTTAAATGTTTGATACTCCTATTAATCAATTACTCAACTTGGGCATACCTTTTTGCAATTATTATAATCTCACTTTATAATATTTAAGTGGCTCACCTTTTTTATAAAGTTAGAATATAACTTTATAATATTCCCTTTTATTAATTAAATATAACTTAACCACTTAAACATTAATATCTCCCTCAATATTCAGTATTTTGACATGCCGTCAGAAGCTGGGGTCAACACTGTATAACCCCCATGTGTCCAGGTGCCCTGACTAAAAATAGCATCATTGCTAGATTGACTTACTGAACCAAACACTGTCCAGGTGCCCTGACTAAAAATAGCATCACTGCTAGATTGACTTAAATAGTAAGTCCCTCAAACTAAGCCAAACACTGATCTGCAAAGGCTTGGATTTGAACCAAATACTGAATTGAAGAAATGGAGTGACAACAACCTCCATTAATTGCCACTGAGACCCTCTATCCAAACATATTAGCCTACAAGGGTCCAAGTAATAGGCTAACCCATCAAACTCTGATGCTCATGAAAATGGGGACATTACAATATGTGCTAAGTATCATAGTGATTGGGGAGTGCACCTCCACCCAACTGGGTTGAGCAATGATAAGGCCAAGTCTGATTTATTGCAAGCAGCCTTCAATAAAATGTTTATGGAAATGTTTCATTTTACAAATACATAACATGAATATTAAACATTATCAAATGTCTATTAAAAGTTGCTCAAAAAAAAAAGGGACTGGCATAAGAAGGCAGGAAAAGCTATAACTTGCTTTATAGAAACTATAACTCAGTAAGACAACAGTTCTTTTAGGATAAACTCTAGATGAAAAACATCAAGTTCTATAAGAAAACAACTGTAAGATTCAAACAAACGAGCTATTGGTCATAGCAAAATGTGAAAGATATTTCAAAAGCTTAAGCCCATTCACTACTGTAGAAAAGGCAGAATGAACAAAATAAGGAAATTTAAGAATCTTTGTACCCTTGCAAGTGAAGGTGAAGTCATTAGAGGCTGGCATAAGAAGGCATGAAAAGCTATAACTTAATTTATAAAAACAATTCAATCAGACAACAGTTCTTGTAGGATATGCTCTAGATGAAAAACATCAAGTTCTATAAGAAAACAACTTTAAACGAATCAGTTACTGGTCATTGACAAATTTGAAAATAATCTCAAAAGCTTAAGCCCATTCACTATCGTAGAAATGGTAGAATGGACAAATAAAGAAATTTAAGAATCTTTGTACCCTCACAAGAGAAAGTGAAGTCGTTAGGGACAACAAAATTCTTCAAGAGGAGGATTGTATACTGACAATATAATTCCATGGAAATATTATATGAAAATATGCACTATTTTAGTGTAATTGAAGAGGTTTTTAAACATATATGGCAAGCTAAAATTTAATGTGAATTACAATGTGCAGTCTATTAGGCAACTTGTGATATGCAACATCGTAACTGATTTTTTTAATGAAAACCTGCAAAACAATGAAAGTAAGAACACACTCACAACACTAGGTAAATCATTTAGAAGTAAATTTTATAAATGACTTGCCTATGCTGGGTTAAATTATGTGTGCTGGATATACTGTTCTATTATTATACATGTAGGATATAAACAAATTACATAAATAGAATAGCATCTGGTAAAAGTGTTGAATACGGAAAGAGATGTTGTAGGTCAATTCATGTTTAGGCTGACTTGAGCAAGGAACATGATAAGTGATTGATGGTTATAAATATCCCAAACTATTCTATGTCTTTTCTTATATTGATTCCCTTTTAAGTGAGAAAATATGCTCCAGCAATAGAAACACCACAAATTTGTACAAAAAGAAACATGCAAGTTTTACTTTGCTGATTGTACTGCTGGCTGCTATCCGAACAATTCTCAAATTATTGCGATAGCAAGGCTTGTGCACTCTTTCTCAATCAAACTCAATTTTTTACGTATTGAAAAATAGAAACCCATTTCAAGTGGATTTTAAGTTCCCTGTCTGTATAACTATCTCAGCTTTGCATGATGATGATGGGAGCACCAAATAAAGGTTTATTTCTTCACAATTAGGGGATGGTTTATCCTTTTAACATGAAATAAAAAGATATGTATTAAAGGAGGAAATCTAGATTTCTAATTAGTCAATTGCATGCCTCAGGCTTTACAAGGGAACTTGAGGTTTACCAGATTCATTAACTGTTTCTTCCACCACATTTCAGTTGGCAGAGATGCTGTTGGTGTATCTTGGAGTGCAAATAATCAGCTTTCTCTTTGAAGGGAATGCTTGTAATACAATCATCACATAATATTGCTGGGGGGGGGAGGGGGGTCAGAAGACATGGAAGAGTTGACTGAGATCATAATTTAGTGAATCAGATTCCCATCAAGATGATGAAACACGAATAAAACTATAAAAGTTTTGCTTTTCATGAAAGGTAATGAATTGGTATCATGATGACTATCATTACTCTGAGGGTTTAGTAGGACTGTAGGGCAATCAATCAATACTGTCTTATAGTACTTGAGTGGGATTGCATTGCATAAGAAGTTTGCATTGGATTCTGTGGTCTCCTTGTGTGTTCGCAGGTACAAAGAATGTAGTTCATGGTAATGCTTATTTAGAAAGAGCATCTAATCTTCTACATTGTTTTTGCAAATATGTTCGACCATACTTTGTAAACCTAATTACTCTTATTTATTTTTATGATCTATAAATCATGTTCATGTATATATATTATTCTTATTATCTTCTATTGCTTTATTACTCTTAAAATTATGCAAAGTATTTTTTAATAATGAATTAGAGCAGTAATTATAATGGTTGGTTTGTTCATTTTCTAACCACAGAAGATTTTGTTTTTAGGTGCGGATTGTGTCACCAGACAAAGACTTCTTCCAGATCATATGTCCTTCAGTACGACTTTTAAGAATTGCTCCTCGTGGAACACAGTTAAATATAATAATTTTTCACTTGACTTGTCCTTTGCTGAATATATTTCATTTTTGCTTTCATTTTGAACACATGCAACTGCCCACTAATGCTGTGAGATAAATTCTTGAGCTTCACTCTTTCTTTTAATTTCAGTTCCTGAGTCGAATTCATTTTTGGTTATATGAATCATTTTTTTTGTTTTATATGTAGGGTTGTATCGTTTGGTATAGAGCAGTTTGCTGAGAAATATGGGGATTTGAAGCCATCTCAAATTGTAGATGTAATGGCGCTTGTTGGAGACCCTAGCGATAACATTCCAGGTTGTGGCTTTTAACTTTTTACTATAATTGACTTGCATGTGTTCTCCAGCATTTGTTGTGTCAAAAAAATTTCAATAAAATAAATAAACCAGTATGGTATCTGTTACTTCAAATTAGTGATGAGGTCGCTAATTATTGCCTTGCTTGTTTTATTGCAAAGTAAGCTTAGGACCATGTAATTGTGTTCATTTGGAGGATCTTGGATAATTGTATAGAGTGTGTTCCCTATAGATGCATATGGAGAGGGGGAATTGCATGTCTGGCAATATTGTTGGTATGACAATGCGACCCATTTTGAGCTACAAAGACTGTGAGATGTATTTGGAGTCCCAGTAAACCTGTAGGTGAGGATTAGTGTGTGGTCATCACCTATACTATCATAGACAGCATAATTTTGACATCTACTTTCAGCAACTTATTAGGAATTGGCCTCATTAATTCGTGGCTACAATCAACTTGCGGTATCCAGTTAGATCACTAACAAGAAGAATAGCTTTACTTTGCTAATTAGCTATCCTAGTAATGTAGTCATCAAAATTAGATATTGTTAGAGTACTAGGTTAGATTTGATATTTAATCTAAGGTGGTTAGTTGGTTAATGGCATACTTTCACAGGGACCCAAGTTGCACTGAAATTTTTTTGATCTTTTTTAACAGTTTGACAATGCAGGCATTTTGTCAAACAATTAACCTGCTGTCCTTCTGAGTGTATTCCAGTTTGTTTTCTCAAGAATGGTAAACGCTTATGCTCAGATTCAGAATATGCATTCCACAGGACATAATATTCATAATAATGAAACTTATAATGTGAAGTGCAATACAAAATGTCTAATATATTTGAGGTTTCATATTTGATACCATTTAACTCAGAAATCTGAATACAGTAATATATTCCAGAAGTCTTTATACAATAAGAAATTTTCATTCATTCGCTGACCTGAATGTATAGCGGCAGATTCAACAGTCCTTCAAGAATTGCTGCTTCTCACCTCCACGTGAGCTCCATAACCATACAACTTAATCTTCATGTGAAGTGCTGCATAGGAGTTTATGCTGCCTAGGTATAAGTCTTTTTCCTACAGCTATACGGCTCCAAAGTTGGTGGCAGCTACCAAGGAAAAGGGCTGCTACAGTCCAAACGATTACTTTACCTCCTTTACCATGCCATGTGAGCAGGATGATTGAGTGCTGTGCCTGATAATGACCTTCCCAAGATCCGTACGGCTCAGACTTGTAAGCTTCTGTAATAAAATATAGGTACGGCTAGGCTGTATGGCGCTAGGAAGGAAGTTGTGGCCAGCACTTTAGAATAATATCACCGCTCCTTATGAGAATAGAGGTGTACGGATGGTATTTAAAATATGTACGACACTATTTTATGAAGGCTGCGATAGTATAAGAAGCTATTCGGGCCTTCTTCAATGTATGAATCGACTCTCTTCTATAAGCCTCCATAATAAATAGATAACCTTCCCCATTAATGAACTAATATGGTAGGAATGAAAGCCAGGATTCAGCATTTAACCAACACCACAAAATTTAATATTTTTGGAAGTCGACCAGCTGGGAGTAATTAAGATATAACTGTGAATGAAGAATAGATATTACCTGTAAACTCCTCTCCATACATAATCCAATGTCTATCTTTGAAATTGGTCTTCAAAGCAGACTTCACCAATTTCCATACAATTGTTATCGTGCAATCGCAAAACCTGAGTGATTTCGCCTGTGTCCAACTAGGGTAGATAGTCTCACTACCGAAACTAGATACCGTTAGGGTTTTTTCGTCCTAGGCTTTCAAGCTTTGCAAGCTCAAAACCAAGAAGAATAATAATTTGCATATTCAAATGAGCCTCCAAAATTGTATTTTATATCTTCTCATGAATAGGCCCTCAATAATATTTTCCCTCCTTTAATAATTTAAATATTTGAACTTTAGAGGGAAAATATACTATTAAAGTGACTTTTAATATACTAATATTTTACTTAAGTCAATAAATATTAATTAAATAATATTATTATAACATTTGACTTTAGGATGAATAATATTATATAATTAATAGTCGATTCTTTAATTAAATATAGCCCACGGGAATCGTATAGGCTATTCGAGCTCAGAAGCTGCTAGCTGGAAGGGTACATTACAGTCCTCCCTGGAATTTCTTGCCCACAAGAAATTGCAGATTAGGATGTTGAAGGATCTGTTCTCCTTCCCAAGTTGCATCTTCCCTTGGTAAATCTCTCCATCTAACAAGATACTCCCTGGTTGTCCTGTTCTTCAATTTCCTCTTCCTTACTTCCAAAAATTCGTCAGGAAACAAAACCAAATGACCCTCCTCATCCAGGGGAGGTAGCTTAGCTAAAGAAGTAACCTGTTGCCCCAGTGCCTTTTTGAGTTACGTTACATGAGAATTGCTCTTCGAAAGAACTAAACTGATGCATTATAGGAGTAAACTCTAGAAAGTCAATAGTGGTTTTCTCATCCGCAATAGTTGCTTAATTGCAAAACAATGTAATCCTAGGGTTCCAAGTTAGTCTCAGAAAGGTACTACCATGGTGATGCTGCACCACTCTGATCATAACTGTTTGACCATCGTGCCTAGTATGCATTCTCCTCTCCTGGAACCCCAAAAAGTAATCAACATTAAAACCCAAGCTGAAATACCTGAAAGGGTTGAACCCACTACCATGAATCATATCCTGCTAAGGCATCTCAGTGAAGTTGATGTCTACAAATCCACTGCTAGACTCGATCCTGGGCATTGGAAAAGAAAATCTACTCAGCCATAAAGAATAAGACTCAACATATTCCCTCATGGCATCCCAAAAATGAAACAGATCAATCACTGTCACAACTCTGAAATTTGCCAACCAGGGAATGCCTCTATTGTCGCCAATTGGAAACATGTCATCGACACTTAATCTCCAAGTGTCAATGGAATGGTTCCAAACACACCAACACACCCAACCCACTGTAATCAATAAGGCATCATCTGAAGATATGCAATACCATCTCCATGAAGTATTTGCAGGAATTGTCACTCACCAGAGTGAAAGCAATAAATAAATAAACTGTGTTCGGAAAAACTCTAACAACCAGCTGCCCTAAAGCCTGCCAAAGCTCAAAATCAATCTGCTCATAAAAAGATGTCACCACAACCAACGCGGAAATGTAAGGGCAGCGGTGATCAATCTGAAATCCCACTAAAGACAGGGGTGAGATGAGTATCGAAATAGCTGAAGAGTCATCTCCTATGACCAAATCACCTCTACCAACCAATCACAACCATAAAGTACTCAACTGCTGGTCTGAAAAAGCCACCCAACTCATCTGCGGGCGAAGAGCTGAAGTCATATATCTGCTGATTGGAAAGTGGGAAGCAGTACTAACACTGGAATTTTGCCCACAGCTCCAATCCTAAGACAACACCTCACAACTAGGAACTGCACCTGGATCCCAAATCTTGTGATTGACTCCAATCTCATCATTGAAATAAAAAAGAGTTCCATCATCCAACCCAAAGGGGTTATCAACAAATTGAAGATTATCCTTGATCTCCTTGACTTTTGTTTACATGATCTCCTTGATGGAGCAGCCATATCAGTTATAATTTTTTTTGGTGCTGTATATGTAGTATGGGTATGGCTGCCAAGGCCACTTTCATCCAGGAAAAAGAAAATAGTTATTATTTTTGTATTATTCTGACATAGAATTTGGATGGCTGGTTTTTCTCTTTTTTGGTCTGATTTTTCTTTGTAGATTCTGCTTCTCATTTCATTTTCCTTCTTCAGTATATATTTCTGAACACATCCCTCATGAAGTTCCTTTGGCTTATTTGAGATGACTTGTCTCTTTATGTGTGGTCTGAGACCTAACATGTGTATGTTCAAGTTATCTTCACCCTCCAAGTCCAAGCCTATCAATGTGGCCTTTGTACAGAACTCTGTTGTATAGTCTTGCATGGTTTGACTGCATCTTTGCCTTAATAATTGCCACTTAATTTTCTAATTAGTTTTATGCCCAAATGGATAAAAATTCATATGTAACAATTCTTTGACTTCATCCCATCTAGATGCAATTAGCTTCATCTTTTTAGCAGATACCAGACAGCTTATCCACTAAATTAAATTATGTTCTTACATTTTTAGATGTTCAAAAGAGATCTTATATGTCTCAGAAACAGTATGCACGCTAAAACATTCCTCCATACATTCAACTTGTCTAGTAATTTAACATCTATTTTCCCATTAAAGCCTTAATTTCCACCTTAGTTTCAACTTTGAGAGGAGCATGTTAAGTTTTTACCTTAGCTTTTGAGGTTGTTTATCACCCATGACTTCTTTTTTTTCATCTCTCCGGGGCTATCCTTCCTTTAAATCAAATTTCTTGGCTAGAGCATAAATGGCCATATTTATGGATGTTTGGTTCCTAGCTATGAGCTTTTGCTATTTTGGTAATGATTTGTTAGGACATCATCACCCTTAACATGCTGCTTTATAGTGAGTTTGTTTTTTGGCAATATTGTCTTCACTATTTTTTGCATTCTCTCATTGATTGATTCCAGTTCTTTGTAGATATCACTGGATTGCAATGTGACAAACCTTTTTCCTTGTTAGATTTTATTATTGCCATACAAACAAAACCACAATTCCATAATACTTAAAAAATGTTATCCTCAAAAAGACTTTGATACCAATATGATTTGCACACCGGCCTAGTAGAAATTACAAACCACACAGCTCTGTTCTTCTTGAGCTCACTTCAAATGAAATGATAGTCATAGAATGCTAACGTTAATGCTTATAGGCTAGAATTACTGTTGTATTTGTAAGGAAAGATTCACAGAACTTGAAACACTATAAACAACAATGAGAAACAAGCACAAGAAGACTGACATCCAGAAACTTTATCCTGGCAACCTCACTGTAGTGAAAACCAGCTGGAAGTGCCAATTACAGAACCTCTTTGGTTTTCTCATGGCCAAAGATTGAATAGAAAGAATGCAATTAGAAAAAATGAAACAAGAACATGTGGTTATTTGCTCATGAAGTCCACTCTTTGCTCCTTTTCCCTTCTAGACTCAACTCTTGATCTTGGTCATTTTCCAATCTCTCTCACACTCATGTGCCATACATGTTCCTGATTGAAGACTTGTCCTCCTTTTATCATATGCTGGCAGGGCCCATTCATGCACTAAAGGATTTCTAAACAGCTTAGAAGTGAAGACAAAATGCTTTTCTACCATTGCTCAGCCTATACAACTTTTTCAGGCAAAACCGCCACTTTATGTAGCCCCACGGTTTTGAATTCGACCTGGCAGTTACAAAACTGCCTCCTGAATTAACCAGAGATTATGCATTAATCAGTTTGATTGCTGTAGAAACTGGTGGTTATGTAATTACTATTGTTGCAAAGCTCTGTGAGTACTTGCATGTCCAAAAGCCAAGTGAGTACTCACAAGTATTATTTAGCCCTGAGTTGTTGTAAGAACTCAGCACAATTTTTTTTTTGGAGAATTTGTCTTACGGGAAAATCGCCATTAGTCACCCAACTCTAGGTTAAAACTTGGGCGCATTTTTTTTTTTGTGATTTTTTGTGTCAAAATCTTAACATTTACAGGCCATTTTTTCCATATGGGTTGTTTGATAGTTTGTTGACCCTGCAATAAAGGAGTCACAGGTTTGCTACATAGAGGAACTGTGGGTGCTGGAACTTTATATCATTTGGTTCTCAAAGATCACAGTGATTTTGGCTCTTGTGATAAGCAGATTTTTCTCTTTGACAAAGGGTTTTAACCTCTAGAAATAGCAGAAAATAGGGGTTTGAGTTACTTGTAATACCATTATATTCCTGATTTTGAACTCTCTTGCGTTCTGCTAGTGCTGTTTTATTCAGGGGTATTCCGTATTATACTGCTCAGAGACGTTGAAGGTATTGGAACTTGAAGTTCATATGTATTGAACTCATTTCTTGGTCTATAATGTGCATTGAGTTCCAATTTTGATCTACATATGAAGGAAATCAGTAACATGTTCCGTAAATTCAGTAATATGCATGATTTTGAAGAAGATTTTAATTTTTTAAATTTTTATAAATTCCTTATTGTTTGATAAATTTGCCAAGTTTTTTCCCAAGTTTGTTGAGTCCAGAGTTATTAAATTTTTTGGGTTAGCCGAGTCTAAGTTTTTCAACTATGGTAATTGCAACTTGTGGAAATTGGCGGTTACAAAACTAGGCTTATTTTACTTGGTGGTTTCATTGCCGTACAAGAAACAGTCCATTTAGATCCTTCTTGTGATTGTTTTGGTTGACTGATGAAGGGGTTTACTTTTCATTGATTGTTATGTGTTAGGAGCTCAAACAAAACCTGTGAAGCCATAGAGATAAATTGAGTGATAGATTAGAGATATTAGGGCCAAATTGATAATTAGAATAGGAGCTACACTGTCTTGATTGATCAATGACTATCAGAATAAATTGGGGATAAATTCAATTAGTTTATTTGGATCACAAGTGGATAATGCTAGAATTTTACAAAACAATAATATTTGGACTTAAATGACTGTTGGAGAAGTTACGTCAAGTCATATAAACAACTATAATTCTTTAACAAAACAGTTAGTAAAGGTGGATATGAAAATTAAGGAAGGAGATGCAGTAGCGGTATTGTAAACAGCTTATCCCTGAATTAAGTAATGATGCTTCAACACTCAATCAATTACCTTGACAATCCCTGGAAGCATGATTTCCATTCTCATTGCATCAGAAAAACGATTGAGTAAATAAGAGAACAGAAAGAAATAATTTTTCTATTGAAAACATAATGAACTGGGAGGGTGACATTTAGTGACGGGAGATACATTTCCCTTTACTTATAATGAGTACACTTTTACTGCTTCTCCAATTCTGCTGCTTTAGTGAAATATAACACAGGCCCATATTCACCATATCTGATATGTCTCCTTACTTTAAATTGTCCATTTCTAGTTATGAATACATATTTGGGCCATACTCTGGGTATATGCGGTGGTATATTTGATCTGTTCTTATTCTAGACTTTTGAATCATATATGTGGGAACACTATTGCCTTATCTTTTGTATTTTTGTTTGTATGCCTTCTATTTTCTTATATGTTCTTATATTCAAGTATAAATATTGTAAAATTTGGACACTTGGCATCTTTGTTCATGCAAGATATCATTTGTGCTAAGTGACAAGGGATATTTGTTTTGATCATGTAGGGGTTGATCGTATAGGCCCTGTACATGCGTTGAGGCTGATCACCAAGTTTGGTATGACATGCTGTTCTTCTGACTTAGATTTGATCTATTACCTGCAGTTTTCTATTAGTTTTGGAATTCGGCTATTCTGCATGCTTTATAGATACAGGTGTCAGCAGTGTTGTGGGGATATGGATATGGGATACATATATGGCTGGATACAGAACTCATAAAAATATACTCATATACATATGTGGTAAAAGATACGAGGGTACATTTGTTAACACAAATATAAGATGAAAAGAGGAGATTTTCATTACTAGAAAGTAATATAAATCACTATGAAGGAAATAACATAAATCTTTGTTACTATATACCAAAATGTTTAAAAATATATTCTATCATGGAAATAACTACAGCTACCACATGCTATCAAATATTGCGCTTCTAGAATTGGAGTTCCACATCATCTAGACTGTCTTGACAGCTAGGATAGTTGGATTTGATACAGCAATCAATCACACTTCTAGAGCCACATTAAAATGCACCACTGGAATGTAAGATATAGACAATAATTGCATTGAAGTTTTAAATATTAAAAACCTAGTGATATTTCATAGACATTGAAAGATAAACTTAATTTTTAAATACAAATTAAAACATTAAAATGATTTTTTTTTAATATCTTATATCAAGTTATCTTATGTTAAAATATCCAATTAACATCTATATTAGATTTTTATTCTAATATTCAATATTAAAATGTTCTAATACAAAATGTATAATATCATTTAATATTTATTATTAATTTTGGATAGTTCTATGGAGTTTCATAATGTGGGGATGGATTTCCAAAATTTGGGGATGGTGGGTTAGCAGCAAATATAATATAGTACTTGGAAATTAGTTGTAAAACATGTAAAATAAATTGCAAGTTATCTTTTATGTAAAGTTAAACTATAAACACAATGAATCAATTGAACCAACAATGTATAAAAATTCTAAATTTCAATATATTATTATATTAAATATCATGATTACAATTTGCCAATGCTTCAGTGATCTAATTGTCCTCCCGAAAAGCCATGGATGTAGCTGTGTGAAGGGTAATTTTTCTTTTGTTCTCTTGTCTCTTTGCAACTATCTGTCATATTATTGTTTTAGATTGTAAGAATTTGTTAGAATGGAAGGATTTGAGGGCAAGGTGGTCCTGCTGGATATAATAAATTTATTACATCTCAACATGGTACCAAAGCTTCTATCATTTGCAAGACCTCTCATCTGGTCCTCATGTTCTAACAATGAGCTATTAAGGCAGTCACATACAAACATGTATAATGCTAGACAACATAAAAACAATCATTTTCAAACTAGTAACATCATTACATGACAAATATCATTCTATAAGTAGGCCTTCATCTTGAAATCTTACAACACAAGCCCATGTAAGCATAATATAACTAGCAATATAGTCTGAACCATAAGGCATTTATAGGTTTGATTCTTTCATTCTTATTGTTAGCATTTTGATTTGTTTCCTTTTAGACAACTTAAACTAAAACAGTATGTGAGAATAAACTTCTCTTCAAATCAAAAGGGGAACCTCCCTGAGATATAAAATTATTCTAGACACTAAGAGACAGACAAATTATACAGCTATACACACTATACAATATTCTCTTCAAGGGGGGTTTGCAATAATGAAAACAACTAACTATTAGCTTGTCTTTTTGCATTAGGCATGAGTGCAAGATTGGTAAAAACTTATCTCACAAATGAGAAATTTAAATATTGATGAAAGCAAATCATCTAAGCACAAATTAGGCAACTTCCTATTGGCTAGAACAAAGACTAGCGATCAGATGCAAATGTGATTTCAAAGAAATAACAATTGGATCAGCAACACATGGTTTCAAGATCTAAACAGCTAGTTTACTGTAATGTCCCCACTCTAGTTAGTTTCAGGAGCAATTGAGTTAGCCTATTTCTTGGACCCTCGTGGGCTGACAAGATCTGGTTAGGGGGTTAGTGACCGTTTTGGGTGGGTATTGCCATTCCCACTCCTTCACTTCAATATTGGTTTCAGTACAGGTGTTTGTAGTTCAGTGTTCGCCAGCTTCTGACGGCATGGAGAAATATTGAGTTTGGAGGGAGTTATGAATATTTATGTGGTTAAGTTAATTATTTAACTTATTAGTTTATTATAAAGTCAAATCGACTTTATAAAATGAAATGCCACTTAAATATTTTATAAAGTGATAAATTAAATCACTTAAGTGAAAAAGTACTTCCAAGTTATTTAAATAACTATTGATTATGACTTAAATACATTTCAAATGTATTTTAATGCAAAAGTGGTGTCACTTCTTGAAAGACTTGCTTTTTGAGGAGATATAAGGCAAAAGGGTTTCAAGTCGATCTCACTTTTGATTATTTGACATTGCAACTATTTATCTTCTTTGTGATTTTGTCTGAGGACAAGGGTTTCAGGAAAATCTTCATTGGAGAGCGACAATTCTTCTTTGAATCTGTGATTGTGAGGCTGTGAGATTCCAGTCGAATGATTACTATTGTGGGAGCTTCATTTAGAAGTTTCATTTGTGCTTCATTTGAATTTATCTATGCATATTTTACCAACTTTCAATAACAGGGAAGGGCTTCATACTTGGGTTGCCATTCTTTCCTTCCAGTTAGCTCCAACTTATTGCAAAGGTTGAGGCTGTACCATTTCTTGCAGAAGGCCGTACTTTCCTTGCAAAAGGCGTGATCTCTTGGGAAAGGAGTGTGAGATTAGAGGCAAAAACGCTTCTCTTTCTGACTGTTTCTTTGCTCCATCATTGGCGTCCTACCTTCTCAGCACCATTTCATCCGCTACTGCATGAGAGAAAGCAGATTTGAGGTCTAGGCGTTGCATTTTGATAGTTCCAACATATCTTGCCTGGCATGCATTGATCTATCTTATTTAAATATTCTGGAGGTTTCCGGGTATGTTGTTTGTATGTAATCTCTTTGTATAAATTGCCAGATCTACAATAGCATCGCAGTTGTTCTAGAATTTCTTATATGTTAAGTTAATTTCCATTTATATGCTTGGCACACCTTCTACTTCTGTCTAGAATTCTTCTTAAAAAACAATTAAAACACAAAAAGATAAGCAAAAAACAATAGGAATTGAGTTGGAGCCAGTTGGGTTCATCACAGTGGTATCAAAGCTGTAATCCTGCCAGCCTAGAGGGTTAAATATCCATATGCGGCCTTACCAGGGTAGATATAATAGGTATTATTCACGCAGGAGGCTTGGTAGTC
The DNA here is from genome assembly GCA_007115665.2 of Sequoiadendron giganteum. Classification (NCBI taxonomy): domain Eukaryota; kingdom Viridiplantae; phylum Streptophyta; class Pinopsida; order Cupressales; family Cupressaceae; genus Sequoiadendron; species Sequoiadendron giganteum. The sequence goes on from CM021104.1 coordinate 615,038,029, forward strand.
AGAGAGATCCATTTGAGGATTTTACTTTTGACAATCAGTTCAAGGGTATACCATTTGAAAACATGGGTGACAAAGATGAGGCGGAACAACCTCGAAATTGTGTTCATAACGAAGATATGGAGGCCAGAGATATTCAGAGAGGTCTGGTGATAGAACAGGAACAGGTTGCTAACGTCCTACAACAACTTACTACAACAGTACAACAAATAATTGTTCATAGGAGGCCAAATCAGGAACATGAAGGAGATGGCAGTGTTGATGGAAATCCACGTCTCAGAGTGACTCCCACACGTACCTATGACAGGCCTACTCGCCCTACCTTTACCAGAAATGAGCCACAAGAGGGTAATGAGGATGAGGAGGAAGGTAATGTGATCTTTGGAGACAATGTTATGACACTTCATGATGAGTGGGATGCCTTGCCACAAAGAGTTAAGGATCACCTTAACTTTGATAGGTTTATGACACAAAAAAGAGAACACGGTAAGAATAGGATAGATAGGAGACCTTGGAACAAGAACAATGATCTAAGACATGCTACCAGTAAGCTCAGACTCACCACCTTTTATGGCAGTGGCAGAGTCACAGCTAGAGCTTGGGTTAGCAAGCTGGACACATTCCTAAAGGCTAAACCTACGTCCTATGGCACAACCCTACATTTGGATGGCGTTGCCCATGATTGGTGGCACCATGGCATGGTTACACTACAACATGACAGGATCACAACTTATCAGGAGTTCACAGATAGGTTGGTTAAGAGATTTGACAAATGAGATCCAGAATTATACTTTAGAGATGTCGCTCAGCTGAAGCAGTTGGGTAGTTTAGAATCCTACATTGGAGAGTTTCAGAAGCTCTCAGTCATGGTAACCAGGATTTCAGAGAGAAGGCTGGTTATTCTCTTTGTTGAAGGGCTTTATGAGCCTATGAAAGGTTGGATCAAGGCATTCGATCCACCTACTTTGCAGGAGGCTATGAGGAAAGCTCGTAGCATGGAATTTACAACTCCTAAGAATATGCCTAAAAATATGCATTGACTTGTCCAAAAGTAGAACCACCAAAATAAAAAACTGCTAGAAATAGCCCTCACTAAAAATAGCAGGTTGACATGCAAATGTCCATTGCAATTCTGAAGCAACTCATTCTACAACCAGGGGATCTTCTGATGAACTTTGAAACCCTAACCACAATGAAACTTGAAACTGATATTAACTATCCTAATCCATCTAAAAACGGAGAAACATATCCTAGGGTTTTGACAATTTTGAAAACCTTTGCAAAACATGAAAACCCCAGGATTTTAAACATCAATCCTTCTTAAAACACAAACTCTAGGTTGTTTTTGTTGCACCTTCACAATCTTGAAACCCTTTGAAGAACAATAAACCCTAACCCTCCAAAGTTGTCATGAATGATGCCTTTGTTTCATCTTATCTTTTTAATTGAAAGGTATGACATTTAGGAGACATTGACTCCATTGTTTGTGATGTCTAGCTGCTATTACAGGCATGAAACAAGGGTATAGTGAAATTTTTCCAGGCTGCCACCGTACTTACATGAAAATCTGCTGATAGACATGACTGAAACATGCCTTTTGCAGTTGTATGAGGCTGAAACCCTTTTCATAGATCCCATCCCTGTACTCAAACCAATCCAAATTGCCAAAACAGAGCTATATGCCTATTATTGACTGCATTAAGAACTTAAAATGATCAACTAACTTACGTGCCTTTCATCTCTAAGGCCAGCATAAAACACTCAGGCATGCAATTCTACAGCTCTTGTCAATTAAAATTGGTGAAAACCCTCTTGGTGCAGGACTCAGTTGTCCTTGCCACTTAACTAATGGCAATGCTAACCTGGGTATGCGATTCACATGTTTCTTCCATGATCAGATTCCTCAGGAGTGTGATTACATCACTCTTGCCAGTTGAGACACCATACGTGAATGATTGATTCATTTTCACCACTTAAAACACCGAGAGTTCTCTTCCAAGCATGCCCAAGCCTCATATTTCCACTTAAACAAATATTAAGTGCAGCAATCTGTCACTTAAGTCAACTAATCTTCTCAAGGTGTGCTTCTTGCTTTCTTCTGCCACTTAAAATGCTGACATGACCTTCTCAAGCATGTGTTTCAGTCACTCATGACACTTAAAACTCATAGGTCTGCTCCTTGGCATTTTCATCTGCTCTTTGAATGCTGCAAGTAGATAGAATGAAGAAAAACAGACAAGTTTGGTCTATATAAATGCATGAACATCGCTTTGAAAAGAGTTAGGTCAGCCCTATTTAATAAAAAGTACATCTTTCTTTGAAAATCCTGTAGGTATGAGACAATTATAACCTACTCACTCCAACTAGGAGGGTCTCTTTTCTAATCAACAATGTTACAATTCACTAATAAAACAAGAATCTTTATAGAATTTCAATCCTGCATTCTTGATAAAACCAGTCATAGGATTGATGGAGTAAGAAGAAGAAAGAAGAACAATCAGAATAGATTCATGAAAATATCCACTTCATTTCTTAAATTCTGACTTAATCAAACAATGCACAATATGAGTACACATAAAACAAGGTGGAGCAACCACCAAGGCAAACACCTAACCACCCTTAGTTAATTAGGATATGGTTAGTGCATAACAAAGAGACATATTAAATATATTGTAGGAAATAAACTGAAGTATGAAACGTGAGCATATGTCCAATAAACCCTGTGTAATCCAAAGTAGATTTAGGATTGGCTATGACATATGTAATAATGCCAACAATCCCCCTAATAATTTGAACTCTCAAAGCAAGCTGCAAAAAGCATGAATCTCTCAAATGGATCCACCTCATCACCATCATGTGCCAAAGATAGCAAATAATTTGGATAATTCAGATACATATCGACTAAGTAACTCCAAAAGAAAAAAATAGATGCCACATACAATTGTACACTGGTACAGTTGTGGACCAGTGAGATTCTAAACACCAAGAGGTCTCAAACAAATGAAAGCACATGTTAACATTGAAGAAAACTACAATTGGAAAAAAATGATGATCCTCAAAATATGATGACCTAGCTCCTAGCATGGTCATCAATCAACCACTTAAATGATTCTACTCATCAATCCAATGCAACCATAGATATAGGTGACATATTTTTAGATGCTATCAATTCAAAACAAAGACCTTTCAATTGATATGTAGAGTCATCTCCAAAAATCTTTTCACTTCCAATCATAAATGCAATCACTCTCCAATAAAAGATGATCAAACTTGAAGACTGGCCATTGATGAGTCACTCTTGTCAATGGTGCTTACTGCAAAATATGATGGTTCAAGTATTCACTGATAATCTCCACTTAAAAAAAATGGAATAAGTGTTTAGAATTCCATGTTCGAAATTGAGAAACCCAAGTGGTGTCTCATTATTTAAGACTCTCAGCTGATACATAAACATCATGTGTAAAAGCCTCATTGTCATCTATATTGACTTTGACAAGGTCTAAAACATATGCACCCAAGTTGCCACACTTAGGGGCCATATCCTAATTCTTCATCATCCCTTCCTTTTAGTCAACTACCTTATGTGATAGGCTTAACTTGGAATGGATGTAAACCAAATCTTCTGCTTTTATTGTAGCTAACTAGTTGCACTTAATTGAGTGAATAAAAGACTGTGTGCTCTGATTTCGCTCAAAGGAAGAACTTGCAACTTGTTGAAATTGGAGAGAAAGTCAATTCAAATTAAAAATGTGGAAGAATGGTAAGAGATAAGAATGTTGAAAATAAAAAATTAGAAATGCTTACTTGTGATAGAATTCTGATTGTAAGCAGTTGGAGGAACATATAACTTTGCCCATGGAGGTACCACCATGTATGAGCATTTGTATTGTACTTATCTTGAAGAGCACGAATACTATGATCTCGTCTTGTGATGAACCTACCAAATACAATCTGAACCTTATCCACCACTTGTGGATTTGAGAAGATTCTTTGGAATCTTTTTTGTACCCATCAACAACTTCATTGTCCTTATATGGCGCCATTCTCCTAGGCAAAGAAAGTATTTCCATGTTGTAATATTTGGGAGATAATGCATATGCAAGGTTGTGGTTGTCTTGTTCTAGTGGTCAAGAATGATTTTTTTCACCCTTAGGAAAAATGTTTCTTCAGGGTCATCCTCCTTTGCTATTATGACCTTTATTTTTCTATCATGGAGTCCATGCCGTCATAGATTTCTCCCAACATGGCCACTCTATATTAAAGCCTTGTCATACTCATGATATGCTCGGTGAAATTCAAGATGTAGTCCACCCGAGACCACCACTCATCATTCATGATCAATGATTTGACCTTTTGGGCCCTTTCTGAATTTGACTGTTCAATTGTAATAAGCACCCCTAATTTTTAAATTTTTTTCCAACTGAAGATAAATCCTGTTCTCGAGATGGCCAAGGTGAGAGTGTATGGTGAATGGGATCACACAACCAACTAGAATGTAGCAACTGGAAATAAAATGCATTAGGTGGCAAATCGGCCAACTCACTTCTTCAATGGAGTGTGCTATGCAATAATTGGAACGGAAAACACTTCAATGCTTATTCAACGGAGTGTGCAATTACAGTGAATACAAAGATTTCACACTTATTCAATGGAGTGCAATTACAAAGTGTAGGAATTTCCACTTATTCAATAGGGTGAGCAAATACCAAACTTCTACTTGTTTAGTGGGGTAAACAAATTATAGTGCTTCCACTTATTTAGTGGGGTGATCATATACAACATTTCCATTTGTTTAGTGGGGTGAGAAAATACATTAAGAGCAAGGATGGAACTGCTGGCAGTACTACCATCCAGGGTATTACAATATATCAATGCATGACAAAATCATCATTAGAGAACATTAGCTTGATGATTTATGCTGATATAAAGTTCCGATCACAAATCTTAATTGCCACAACAACCCAAAATGAGCCAAATAACATAGATAACAAAATACTCGAGTACCCAACAAAGTTATACCTCAAGTAGATGATGTTAAAAGCTGATTACAGGTTTGATATCACTCGGTTCTGCTAATAAATTGTCAAATCAAAACTAAACACACATTGAGAGCACATTGAAAACTGCTGATTACTGAAATTTGACTAACACTGAAAAATCATAGGATCCTTCAAAAACTAGAATTTTCATTGTAACTCCTAAAGGTCCAAGACTCATCTCAAACATGCTTAAACTACATACATGAAATATAACTTAAAGTATAAAAAAGTAAATGTCCATGTGTAAATGTTACTTATACTTAAATGTTTCTTTCATGTAACCAACAAGCTCTCTTGGTTAACATTTGACAACAAATAACCAACCCTAGGTGCCTCCAAACTGTGACAAGAGAACACCAAAAGTGAGGTGTTTCACTTCCAAACTTCCCATGCCTCATCCATAATTGGTACAACTTTCTTAGAAATGGTATGGCTCATAAATACTTCAATCAGTCCGTCTAAAGCTGTATGGCTTGCGCAAATACTATCAACAACAACTAAAACAACATGAAAAATGAATTGGTTACCCAACTAGAAGATACCCAAATGGTACCTCCAAAAACGGAGGGTACAACTACTAGGTAAGCATTGGTATGACCAACAAGAAAAACCTTCAAAATCGCCTTTCAAAGACACTCCAAGCAATTGAAATACTTAAGCAAAACAATGTTAAATCCTTGTAGGCGCAATTGTGGCTTTTGTTTGAAACCATCAAGACCAGCTAGGGGAGTTTTCATCCTCAAGAAAATTTGAGATGAACACTGGTTCTCTTAATAGCAAAAGCAATATCGTATCATGTCTAACCTCAACAATGAGCTCTCAACCTCCTTTTATAACATTCTGGAGGGGAAATAATAATAATAAAATGATAATTTCCCTTTTTCCTCCATAAACTCCTCTTTTCAAAATAAATAATAATTCATTATGTGCAAAGACCTCTTTGTGCCTAGATGTCCCTCTATAGGCACAACTTAAAACACTTTTTAATAAATAATTATACCTTAGTTGCCTTTTTTAATATTTCCTCCTTAGGATAACTTAAGTTATAGTTATTTAATAATTAATTATTCACCCAAGTTGTGAAATGCATCAAAATGATATAAACATAAAATTCTGACCATACCATAAAGTCACTAGAACTTGGGATGATGGGTTGAAGCAATTTGGTGTTTTTTAAAAAATAACATGTTTCTCCAAGAAGTTTGGAGAGCTCCCAAAAGGACAATATTGCATTTTGAAAGCATCATGAGGCTCACTAAGACCCTCTAAACTCACCGCAATGAACAAAACCACTATTGGATCAATCTTGTGCCCTCCAAGAAGTTTGGAGTTTTCCCTTGCCCACCAATTAGCCTATGTGACTACTCGGAAAATAAGCTATTTATTCACAAACTAATTATGCTTTTGAAAGGGACATTGCATCAATGCTTCTTGCACCTTCACAAGTCATCTCAAAATGATTGTGTACAATGCCAAATGAATCTCATCAACCTAATTCATCATCAATAATTCCAAATTGGATAAAGTCTTGAAGATGCCTTGTGACATATGATGATCTGTCACAAACATTTGAATCTCCTCACCCTTGATGTATATATTTTTCACCCACTCTATCTGATGCTAACCTTCTGCATCATCATTTATGGGAGTGGATGGTACATGCTGTCCAAAAAATGTGCTTGTACCTTTCCTCAACCAAAGCACTTCTGCCCTACAATATTTTGTAGTCTCTATTATGACTTGGACAACGTTTTTAGAACCACCATCTCTATGGACTCAATGAGGATTTTGTAAATGAAACTTGCATCCTTAACTTGCCCCTTACAATCAACCACCTTTAGAAGCATTGCCCCTTTTGCAAACATTGCAATGACATTTATTAAGAGTTAGTTTTGACAATATTTCCATCCATCAAAAGTGATAGACACTCTTGTTTCACTTTCAACCCATGAATCTCTTATCGTTTTTAGTGATGTCTCTACAATTTGTTTTTCTTTTATCAATAAGGTGGTGCACACCTTTTCATACCTAGGACTCGTGTAACAAGAGGGTGTTTGATTGATTGCTGTCACCATTTCCTACCAATATGGTGATCTCACCAACTTGAAAGGAATACCATTGGCATAAATGTAATGTGTGATGTGTTCATCTACAATGTCCCTTGCCTCATTCTAAAATGTCTTCTCGAATGGGCTTCTTTTGTGGGAAGAAATAGCGGGAACTTCTGTTTGAGTAGATAGTGTCTCCAAGAAAGGATGTGGGGGAACCACTATTAAAGGAGATGCTACAAGTGGCTTCCATAATCCTTTCTTGGATAAAGGACGGGATCTTAATTTTGCTCTCTCATGCACAACATCAACTTCTTCTTGTTCTCTAATTTATGCAATAATTTGTTATGTTGGCAACCTCTTCTTGTTTGGCCCTATACAAACTCTAATTCCTTGGCTGGACATAGCACAAAGGTGAGCTTTCACTTGACTATATGGGCTCTTACCCCATAGTGACTACAATGCCAAACACAAGCCCCGAGTCTTGCAAGTTGTTCGATCATTGTAACATATCTCCATAGAGGTGATCCTTGATCATGTTTGAATTTTTTACCTACTTGAGTCTCTAGGGCTACTGATCTTGAACTAGTAGCCATGTTGAATAGATTGTTGTTATAAGAAAGATTTACAAAAATGAAAATTTATCCCTTATAATACACATAAACATAAACATAATAATAATAAACAAAGAAACATTAAGATGTTTCTAAAAATTCTTAAACTTCTAATTTTATTTTTCCCAAAAAAGTTGAAATTTTTTCTTGAAAGTTTGAAAAAAATCTTCAAAAATATGAGAGAAATTCACAAAATACTTATCTATGATTGATAAATCTTCTTTTTGCAAGCAAGTTTCTTCTTGTAGCTCCTATGAAATGTTTTTGACACCTTTGCAATCCTTTCCCGTTAAAAAAAACAATTAGCTTCAAATGACAAAATGGAATGATGTTTTGTTGTTTTTGTACTTTGAAATTGTGAAAATGGATGTTGTTTGTCACTTCAAGGTTTCATATTCATGTCTTAGGGTTTTTATGGTTCAAAACGCTTTTTTTTATGTTAAAAATATCAAAAAATGTGGTTGGGCATTGGACACAACTGGGCATAGCTAGGAACGCTTGGACGGTGCTAGGGCACAGACTTGCTTCCTTGGGTACCATGTGGGTACATCCCAAATGTATCCACAAGGTACCCCAGACTTGGAGACTACTCATATTGGTTGCATTTAAATTCACCTTTTTTCGACAATGATATAGAGGCTACATTTGGACATTGGCTCTTCTAATAGATGTTGAGATTGATTTTTATCTATGTTATCGGAAATGTCTCGTTTGCCCCCTATATGGGACTGGATGAAAATGGGTTCTGGTTTGCGCATGGGATGCATAGGGTAGGATCATTCCACCTTGGCCATGTGCAAACCTGAGCCCACTTTCAAACTTGTTTCTGTCTGGATCTATACCAATGGAAAAACTTTTGTTAGAAAGGCCAATTTCCAAATGTAGCCTTTGCATCATTGTCGAAAAAGGGTGAAACCAAATGTGGATAATATGAGTAGTCTCTAGGCAATCACTCTAGGACAACTTTTAATGCCATTGAAATCAAGCAATGACATCTATTGTGATATTATTGCTTAGGGAAGACACAATTGCTCATCAAGTGTAAACAAAGGTGCAACCAACTCAAACAATTGCACAATTAGAAGGAATTGGTTCATATCAAATGTCCACCAATCAACATTTGCAATCAGGTATAATGATCACATGCATAAAGTCACGTCATTGATTTGAATCAATGTGGGGGACCATATGTCCAACTAGCACTAGTAAGGCATTTTCTCACAAGGCATCGACAAGATAATTTTACAATGCACAAATGACAGCTGCATCAAGGCATCTATAATCCTTGGTTGACAACCATCAACCATTGAAATGGAACAACACTAAGCAATCCCAATGCATCATCTACTCAACACGTGGCAAGGCATGTAATGTGACATTTTTCGAACTAAATCAAGTCAGAGGATCCAAAGCCTATTTTTATTCCCCATAGGCTAAAAGAGGGATTTAACAAGTGAATAATATGATCATAATTTATTAAGTTGTCCAAAAAGGTACTTTAAGTTATAACTTTGGAAAAAGGATGTTTAATTTATTATAATTAAATAGGGTGAAAAGTGAATATTGGACACATGGCCAAAACAACAAATACAAATTATAAGTTGGGAAAAAGGGTGAATATTCAATTAAAAGTAATTTTAATTACTTTAAGGGTTGAATGGAAAAAGGATTAAGAAAACAATTATTGGGAAAAGAGATTCATTCTATTCATTATCAATTTACAAAAGTCCTCATTTTGGAGAGCGTTGAGCTTTGATGTAGCTTTTACCCCAAGGACAAAACCTTTCATAGCTTGTTTAGGAATCAGAAGACGGACACCTTTTGATTTACATTCCGAATTATGAGGTTACTATATACTAGTGATATAAAAGGTAGAAATGAATGTAAGGTGAAATCTGGAGATGCTTGCACCTTGTTATCAATATGTATGTTAGCTCATTTGACGTTGTTTCATTTGATGATTGATGTAATTCATGGTAAATATTGCATATATGTGAATATCAGGAAAATAAATCTTGTTTTATAATTGATTTATATAGATACTGCAAATGTTGTGAACAAGTAATCGTCGAGATTGTATGTCTATGGTTGCAGGAATAGGAACTATTCCTCCAGGCGGAGGGGAGACATCACTCGAGAGAGGGGCTTGGTCGAGTAACCGGTAAAGTTGATCAAGTTGAGCATACACACACTTCACTAAGGGTTTTGGGAACTGAGTCAGTTTGAGTTGTCTTAGTAAGTCACCCTTAGGCTTAGGAGTTTTGGATTACTTTTTTATGCTTTATGAGTGGTGTTACTTGATTGACTGACTTATTGTTCTATGAACCTTGAATGTGAAATGTGAACTGATAAGTTATATTGATGCCTAGAATTTATAGTTAAAAGTATATATACATATTTGTACAAACACGTGTATTAAGGGTACGTTGACTGGCCTGTAATACACGTAATTGGATAATTAAATACAAATATGTATAAATATATTTAAATGTAAATATTGAATGCGTTTATAAATATATTTAATATAAACGTCATTATAGTTTTACCGATAATAAAATATATTGATATATCTATAGTAATATTTAAATATTATATAGATATATACATATATTTAAATAAGGTAAAATAAAACTATAATAAGTTATATTTAATATAATGCAAAATATATAAATAACATTTTAATTTAATATATAATTTTGCCTTGGAAATAATTAAATTGACTGGTATAGTCTTTTGGCAATAAATACATTTACCATAATAAAATAAAGGTATTTTCGATTTCCATAGACTATTGGAGAAACACGTTGGAAACATCTTGAGAAATTTAAATGATAAAGACTATAGTCTTTTTAAAAGATTTAAATCTAAAAACATTTTAAAACTTTTGTTTAAATGAAAATCGCGAAATTCCTTCACACTGAAAAAATGCGAACTATGAATGGCGAAAATGGTGAATGTAAATGTTAAATCGCGTGCAGCTCCTCACGCCATAAGACTAGGGCGCGACCTGCATGATCTCCAATTGGAAACGCGAATGAAAGGGGCGGAACAAAATCCAGAAGGCCGCATTTTTTTTACCTTGACATTTTCTTTGAGAGTAAACTGCCATTTTTTTGGGCGTTTTTGGTGAATACGCCTGTAGATGGCTGTCTCTCGAATTTTACCATAAAAGAGTGGAAACATTCTTCAAGAATGGGGTCGAATCATCTCTTATTTTGCTGAGTGTCTTGCTAAATGATTGCCACTGCATATTTTGACAATGTCAATAAGAAAGGTGTCGAATTCTCATGCCTACAATATAGTAAGCATGAGAATTCGAAACCTATATAAGAGGTTGCTCTCATTGTCATTTACACCAATTGCTATCTACACTTGCAAATTACGAATTTCTTTTTAGAGAGCTGCAATCTATCATTGCTGTTGTTGAGAGCCATATTCTATCATTGCTGTTTTGCATTGTTGAGAGCCATATTCTATCTTTGCTGTGATTGTATTGTTGAGAGCCATATTCCATCATTGCTGTATTGCATTTACCTAAGAGTCATACTCTACTCATGCTGTGAAAAGTATCTGGAAAAGATTGAGAAGGACTGTGAAGGAAGAGCAAAAGCTACTAATTGAACTCATTCACAACAAGGGAAACAGGCATGAGAAATGTCTTTCAATACTTCTGTCATTTGAATTAGAATGAGTTTACTTGCTTAGATTATGCTTTGCATTATGTTATGAAGTAGGAAAGGAAAGTGATAGAAAGATTCTATTTTTCCAAGGAATTATGTTAAAATGGAATAGCCTGAATTCATAGGGAAATTTGTTGGAATGAAAGAACTTGTTTTGTAGTGAAAGCATGTTAAATTGGGAATAGCTCAATTCCATTAGAAAAGGCTTATTAAATTGGGTATAGCTCATTTTATAATGAAAGCATGTTAAATTGGAAATAGCTTAAATTTGTAAAAAGAGCTTATTGAAAAGATATAGCTTCAATTCATAGGAAAAGCTTGTTAAGGAATAGCATGAAAGGGAAATGTTTGAATACCTTTTAATAGAAGTTATATTATGAATTGTATTACTTGAATACTGCTTGAACTCCTTATATAAAAGAAAAAGGAACTAGTTATTTAATACTAGGTCGAGGGTGGAACCAGTACCAAGGTAGTCTAAAGCTTTAAAGTTAAATAGGTTAACTAGGGAAAGCTATGTACTCCACGGATAAAGGATTCCGTGTTAGGAGTTACCAGAAGGACCCTTGTTGACTGTATTCCAATTCCTGATTAAGTAGTTTGTTTTAAGGTAGGTTGTCTGAAACAGGATATACCTCCCTTATGTAGCTATTGAAATAGAATGTCTAAAGGTAGGTAATCTGAAACAGGATATACCTATCTTGCGTAAACCTCTTAGAAAATGTTGTAGGTTAGTCTGGGATAAAAGATTATCCAAAAGTAAAGGACGATACCTATGCGTAGTGTAAGATAGCCTTAAGTCAAATCGGCCTTGAGTAGTGCATATGATAGATGATCTTCATTCGAAGTACTGAATGAGAATGCTTTGGCCAAAGTAGTGGAAGGTACGACATCCACTTAGATGTGAGATAGTTGAGACTACACTGTCAGTTCATTGTGATCCATCATGCTAGTTCGGGATTGTGAAATAGCAAGTTCTAGATGTATAGGACACAACACTATGATTAGTTGGGTTGTCGCAGCCAGTTACTTTACCAATCTCTTCGTTCGAAGGGAGGGCCATCTATTGAATGATAGATGTGCGGGGGACCGTATTAACAGTTCGTGGTTGGCAGAAAAGCGCCTGAGTGATGTTTCTCCTCCACAGCAGGCGACAGATACACTAAGATTTGTAAGGAAGGGAAGCTGGACTATCTTACTACTATTTGTGCAAAAGCTTACGAGCTATGTATGTAATTGTTTTTCTTTTGTACTCTGAATTATATTTGCAAGGGAAATGGAATCCATGTGGAAAGATATATTGTAACTGGCATGTAATTATCAATAAAGAAAGGAAGAATTTTATTGTAATGTCTTTGTTACTTGTTACATTTATATGTTTGAAGTGAAATGTGGAAAAATTTTAATTAGCCAAGGATGGGGTCGTTACATTTTGAATCTCATTGTTGGCTTCATATAGGGGTCAAATTTGTGTTGATATAAGAATTCTGTGAAGATTGGAAAAATTAAAAGAAAATTATTTATATTTTATTGTAGGGATCATTGTTATTTGAATAATCTATAAAATTATCATTTTATTTCAAGTTAATTAATGGTACCAGCTGTACCAATAATCAAGCAGGCTGTACATATTTGCAGCTGAAAATGGAACTGTAATCAGAATTTTAGAAGGCTTTAGTTTTGATTTTTGGTTATCAGAAAAGGAAAAGTGAAATCATGGAATGTAAAGAGGGAGTTGTATTGAGGTGTAGAAGGGTGTGGAGGAAAATAGAGGTGATCACTATTGAAAAGGGGGTCATGTGATGCAGCCCAAGCCAGTTGCTTCCTTTGAAATATCATTCATAATTTTTAAATAGGGAATCACAGCATTTCAGCTTTAAAGGGAGATACAACATCCAAAAAGTGCAACGTAGTGATGAGCACATACACTTCTATTGAGGGGGGGGGGAGGTTGAATCAATATAAGATAAAATTTTACTTATTTAAAATCCAACAACCACGAAAATAGCAATCACACAAGATCTACCAACTAAGAGACACAAGATTTACGTGGAAACCCTTTTTGGAGAAAACCATAGAGAAAAGATTGCTTGGATCTATCCAAATCCAACCTCAAATAAAATAAGCTTCTCTTACAAATTTTGTAGGCACCAACCCACTAGATACACCAATCCCCGCTACTAAGCACCAACTTAGCAAGACGCCAATCTCTTCAATTAGGAGGCACCAACCTTCAAAAGAACAAAATGTTTGCCTTCTTGAAAATATTTTCTTCAAAAATCTGCTCCTCTTTTTTGCAAATCTGATCTGAATCAAATTATGAATTCAGAGTACAATATCTAGTGTAAATGAAAACCTGTGATGTTGCTATTGCTAGCAATATGGTATGGCAAACTCGTGAATAGGAGTTGTATGCCTTGAAAGTCACTGTTTTATTCAAAATATCAAGAATATATACAAACTAAGGAACGCCAACAGTCATCATAGCTTTAGAATTTTGAAATGAACAGCTCTTTGTGAGAAAATAACCAACAAAACTTAAAAAATTAAAAAACATGTGAATTTAGGTACCCCAACTTGGCAGGGTCCTAACTTTCAGTTCGTTGGTCAGATTGAGGACTTCTCTACCTCGTTGGAAAAGTCTCAAAGAGATGTAATTTCAGTCCCTTAAATCCAATGCCTTCGTCGGCTATATAATTTAATAGATTGGCGACAGTGTCAACCCCAAATTCCGCTCCGAAGACCTCCGAAAATGCAATTTACTAAAACATAGAAAATACTGAAAAAGCTGATTCTCGATATTTTCCATCCTTTCTTGTGCCAGCAGCTCTAGAGTGCTCCAGATCATTCCTCCCCCTTGAGAGGCAATGGTCCCCTTTGCATCAATGCTCTGCAACAAATGAGGAAAATGTGTGGCAATTCTCTTTGGTAAACCACTTGGTTTGGTGACATAGCTGTCCTACCTGAACCACCCGATAAAGAGTAACTTGCGTGTTTCTCAAGACTTTATAATGAACATCAACAATATGATCCTTCAGCATTGGAATAGTAGTCTCAGGATTCAATTCAGCAGCCTGATTTTGCTCAGCAATATTCAAAGTATCCAACAGAGGTGGAAAATATGGTCGTAATAACTTAACATTGAAAATAGGATGAAGCCCTAGAAATGGGGGAATGTTGAGTACAAAAGCATTCTTACCAATCTACTTTAGAATAGTGTATGGCCCATACCGAAGAGGACGAAGCTTCTTATGTGGTCCTTGAAGTCTTTCCCTCTAAAGATGAAGCCACACTTTGTCACCAATTTGAAAGTGATGAGGTATATGATGCTTGTCTTATTGCTCATTGTACTTCTTGTTGGTTTGCTGCAATATTTCATGAACTTGCTGCTGAATATGGTAGATCTTTTGAACAAACTTAGAGGCTTTATCCATCTCCTTCTCTACATGTGTTGACAATTCACTTGTCATGGCTGGAAGAGCAACATCCAGAGGAGCCAATGGTTGGTATCCCAAGCAAACCTCAAATGGATTGTGTCTTGTAGAACTATGCACTGCACAATTGTAACTATGTTGCACATATGAAAGACTCTCATCCCATGTTAGAGGATGTCGAGAGTGATACATCCGTAGAATGTGAATAATCATGCGATTGACCACTTCAGTTTGACCACTTGTCTGTGGGTGGAAAGCAGTAGACTTGGTGATCTTGGTGTCCATCATTGCCCAAAGTGCAGACCAAAATTTATGAATAAATCTGCTATCTCTATCAAAGATGATGCTCTGTGGCAGTCCAAAGTGAACCCATACTTGAGCAAAAAATAACTTAGTAGTATCCTCTATTGACACCCTTTTCTTAGCTACCAGTATGGCCATCTTTGAAAACCTGTCTACCACAACATATACACAGTCATGACCACATCTAGTAGTAGGGAGGCCAGACATGAAGTCCATAGAAATTGATTGCCAAGTTCTATCTGAGATAGGAAGAGGCATATACAGTCCTTCCTTACGATTTGCAGGCTTCACAATGGCACAGGCTGCACAAGACCGAATATAAGAAGTAACATCATGTTGCATCTTGGGCTGATAAAAATACCTTTGGAGTGCAACAAGAGTTTTTCCCACCACAAAGTGTCCATCAACACGACTATAATGTGCTTCCCATATCATCTTTGATCGTTCCTTAATAGGAACACATATATAACCCATGTGACAAAGAATACCATCTTGGAAATAAAATCCCAGAACTTGCTTACCTGCTGTTATTCTGTTGTAGGTATTAGAAAATTCTGAATCAGTGCTATACAGATTGGTCCAATCTGTTGTTTGATGTCAACAAGAATCCAATACCATAGTACAGCAATCAGAGATCTACTCAAGCAATCTGCAACCTTGTTACTATTGCCCTTTTCCTGGTGAATATTGATATGAAATTGTTGCAAGTAGGCTGACCATCTTTGATGTCTATCACTTTGTAATTTCCCTTGTGTCTGTAAAAATTGTAGATGTTTGTGATTTGTATCAATGATAGTCTCCTTCCCCAAAATGTAGTGCTTCCATTGCTTGTAGGCTTGCACAATAGCATACATTTCCTTTTCATATGTAGGATATCTGCAAACTATACCAAAGAATGTTTCACTGTGATAAGCCAATGGAAGACCATTTTGCATGAGTACTACCCCAAGACCATTTTGCATGAGTACTGTGATAAGCCATTGGAAGACCATTTTGCATGAGTACTACCGCGGTTTCCACCATTCCCTAAAACTGCATTCCATCTTGAAAATTTTGTCTAATTTAGAAATTTGTTGGTCCTTATAGTTTTCAAAAACTCGTTGACTTCCAATGAGGTTGTCGCAACCACTCTTTGGCCCGACATTTGAAAGGAAAGTTTCAAGTTCACAATTTCAATCAAGTTACGAAAGTAGTGTTGGAGCCCAACAAGGTTTCAACAACCTTATTCAGCACCGATTAAACAAAGAAAGCTAAGCAATAAAATGAGCCAACCTTATTTCAAAACTATTTCAAGGTTTCAAAACCTTTGTCGGTCCCTGACAGGGTTTCAAAAACCTACTTTATTTCTGACTATGAAGAGTTTCTATGTAGCACCTAAATGTTTTGGCATATATCTCAAAAGAAGATTATAAAGCGGTAATTAAGAAGCTTTTCACAACCATGTCGAATTCCGACGAGGTTTTTGAAACCTCGTCGGGGAACGATATTGTTTCATTTACATTATTCTTAGACCATTATCTTTCAAAGTGGTATTAAGCAAAGAATAGCAGTACCAAAGAAAAAACCATACATGAACATTGAATAGAAATAGAAAGTATCAAAGTTTGCTGCACCACAGGAGGAACATTAAACAAAACCAAGGGTCATTGAAATTCATTATAGTTGTAGAGATGGAAAAGATGCATTGCAGGAAAAATTAAACACATTGAACAAAAACAAGGAATACCAATTTCACCAAATTGCAAAGAGGAATTAAACGCAAAAGTTTCTATATATTTTTATATATTGTATTACACCAAAAAGGGGAGTCTCCAATACATTCTTTTAGACACAAAGAGTGAACATTGTTGATTTAAGGTAGCTTCGGTCAGATATAAATGATGATTTCATCTATGCATTATCATCATTTATATATAATCGAAATCTACTATAATATCGACAAGTAAGTTATTCGAAATTCTGATCTTGAGTATATTCGAAATCAAATGTTGATCGAATTTAACATTCACTAATCACTGTTTGCTAGATACATGCGGGTGTTTGGAGATTAGCCACCGATAATTATCGGTTGGCTAAGAGGAGTCCGCGCGCTCAAGGGACACGTCCTCTCATGAGATGCGTCTCTCCTTGAGGCGTGTCTCCCCTCAAAGATATAAAAACATAATTCGATCTTCTATTGCAAAATATTGAAATCAATTAATATTCTGCAATAAGAAAATCAGAAATAAAACATTAGAATTCTGACTTAGAACACACACAAAATTTGACATATAGGATTTGCTTATTATCCACAGAGAAATATAATCTGATTAGATTTGATTACATTTACATCGTATCAGAGCCACGTTGACAAAATCCGAATCAAATCTAGATATCAGATTATTTAGAAAAATCGTATTTTTTAGAAATCACATACACATCACATTCTTCATAATGTCAAGTGTGATCAGATTTGAAGATCGTCTTGAAGGTGCAAACAACTTCATATCATGGAAATTCAGAATCATGATGATTCTAAAAGAAAATAAGTTAGATTCATTTGTGAAAGAAAACAAGAGAGAACCTCAGGATGATCCTGAGAAAACTCAATGGATTGAGAACAATGAGAAAGCTATGAAAATTTTAGTAGATGCAGTTAGGGACCACATAGTGCCTATTCTGTCAAAACATGAGACTGCATACCTAATGTTTAAATCCCTTGAGAGCACCTTTGAAATTAACAACACCAGTAGGACCCTTGCATTAAAAAGGCAACTTAACAATGTTCAAATAAGCAAAGGAGAATCTATTAATGCATTCTTCTTAAGAATCACTGAACTAAGGGATCAATTATCAACAATTGGATATCAAATTGATAGCAAGGTGTTAACACTAATAGCTCTTGGAGGCCTACCAAACTCATGGGAGTCATTTGTTCAAGGAATAAGTGCGAGATCTAAACTACCTAAATTTGATAGGCTAAGAATAGACTGCTTACAAGAAAAAACAAGACTCTCAACAAAAGAAAACAAACAAAAACCCATAGATGAGGATATTCATGTGCTCAACACGACATCTAATAAAAGGGTAAGAAGAATTCTAATGGGAAAGGATCATTCAAGAGAAAGAGAAATTCCTATGGAAAGGGATCATTCAAGAAGAGGAAAGACATCTCTCAAATACAATGTTTCAGATGTGATCAATATGGACACTATGCAATGAAGTGCCTTGATAGAACAAAACAACAAGCATCCTTTGCTAAAGTAGGAAAAACAAATACAAACTATGACTCTGAGAAATTTGTCTTGTATTCAGCCTTATCAAGTCAAGTATCTAATAATATCAACAACTGGGTAATTGATAGTGGTTCATCAAGGCACATCACAGGGTTCAGAGAACACCTAGACACTATGACTGAAGAAATTGATGAAGAAGTAACTATTGGGGATGATTCTGCACATCCCGTAAAAGGGGTTGGAACTTGCTCCATCAAATTGAAATCTGGTCTCTCCCTACAACTCACCGGAGTCCTATTTGTACCAAGAATAAAGAGGAATCTAATATCCATCTCTGCTCTTGAAGACAATGGATATTAGGTTACCTTTATGGATGGGAAAGTGCTGGCATGGCCAGAGAACTCCACTATAAAAAAAGCTCAAACCATAGGTATAAGACAAGGTTATCTCTACAAACTGTGCACTGTCATCAAGCAAGCCCTTACCCTTGAGACCTCTGATTCAAATGAAATTTGGCATCTAAGATTAGGACACCTTCATTTCCGTGCCCTACGCTATGTGGAAAAACTAGTAACAGGATTGCCTAAATTAAACAAACTCATGAAAGAGCTTGTAAAGGGTGTGCCCTAGGAAAGAATACAAAGGGATCCTTCCATAATAGTTTGAGTAAAACCAAAAACGTGTTAGAACTGGTTCACTCTGATTTATGTGGACCCATGTCTGTACCCTCCATGGTAGGCTTCCTATACTATGTAATTTTTATAGATGACTTCTCTAGGAAGACCTGGATTTATTTTCTTAAATGTAAAGAGTCAATAGAAATCATTAAAAGGTTTAAGGAGTTCAAAGATCTTACTGAAAACTTCTCTGGGAAGAAAATCAAAATTCTAAGGACAGACAATGGGAAGGAATACACTTCTGAAATCTTTAAGGTATTTTGCATGAATGCTGGGATTAAGAGGGAGTTTACAGTAGCCTACAACCCTCAACAAAATGGTGTTGCTGAAAGAAAAAATAGAACTATTGTAGAAGCTGCAAAAGCAATGTTATTTGACTAGAACATAGAAACCTCATTTTGGGCAGAAGCCTCTAGAACTGCTGTTTACATCCAAAATAGATGTCCACATTCTCATCTAGATAACAAGACTCCTGAAGAAGCTTTTACTAGTATAAAACCTGACATTAGTCACTTAAGGATCTTTGGTTGCCCGGTCTACATTCATGTACCTAAAGAAAAGAGATTCAAACTAGAACCTTCTGGAAAGAAAGGGGTATTTGTGGGATATAGTGAAACATCTAAAGCCTACAGGATATTCATACCTGGGCAAAGACAAATTGAACTAAGTAGAGATGTTATCTTTGAAGAAGACATTGCATTCAAAAGAGCAAGGAATTCAAGTGAGATAGAAATTCATAATTCCCCTAGAGTCTTAGAAGTGGAACCTACTCTTGAGATTCAGAGGGAGTATCCTGAAGAAATAATAAGTGAATTTCAATTTGCTTCAGAGGAGAATCCAAATGACAATAGCAAGAAGAGACCACTTTGGGCTAGGAAGATGATTAAAGAAGCTGAGAATCATGCAACACCCAAGGGAACCTTTAGGGAAAGTAAGAGACCCAAAAGGTTCTCAAGCTATGTTGGCCTAATGAATGAAATCATCAATTCATAATCCACCAGTGTTACAAAAGCTTTCAAACATCAATTATGGAAGGATGCAATGATGAAAGAGTATCAGTCCATTTTGAAAAATGATGTATGGGATATAGTGCCTAGACCAAAAGAGAAATCTGTTGTCTCTTCCAAATGGCTTTTCAAAATCAAATATGCTGCTGATGGCAGTATAGAGGCACGTTTTGTGGCCAGAGGTTTTTCACAAAAGGAAGGCGTTGATTATGAAGAAACATTTGCACCTGTTGCCCGATACACATCTGTGAGAGCAGTGATAGCTATTGCAGCAGCTAAAGGCTGGAAGAGCCATCAAATGGATGTGAAAACTGCCTTCCTGAATGGGACCATTGAAGAGGAAGTCTATCTAGAGCAGCTTGAAGGTTTTGTGATACATAAACCTGACTCACATGTATGCAGATTAAAGAAAGCTCTATATGGACTTAAACAGGCTCCCAGGGCCTAGTATGAAAGAATTGACAGCTATCTCTTGGGACTAGGATTTTCCAAAAATGATGCAGACCCAAATCTTTATTTTAAGGTAATTAAAGGTGATATGCTAATAATTATTTTATATGTTGATGACCTACTGATAACAGGAGAAGATCACCTCATTGCTCAAGGTAAAAAGGATCTAACTTCAAAACTTGACATAAAAGACTTGGGCATTTTACATTACTTCCTGGGTTTAGAAGTCTGGTAGAAATCAAATGGCATCATACTAAATCAGGGGAAGTATACTATTGATATTCTGAAGAGATTTGGGATGTTGGATTGTAGACCCATGTCTACACCTATGGAAACCAACTTACACAAATTAAAAGAAGCAGCATCAAAATCTAAGTTTGTAGATCCCACTCTATATAGACAAATAATTGGATCATTGATGTACCTGGTTAACACCAAACCTGATATTTGCTATTCAGTGAATGCTCTAAGCCAGTTTATGTGTGAGCCAAAAGAAATTCACCTTGTTGGTGTGAAACACATATTGAGATATCTTCAAAGCACTATTGGATATGGTCTTCATTACAAAAATGACCAACTAGATTTACATGGATACTTTGATTCAGATTGGGCTAGAAGTGTAACCAATCGGAAAAGCACATCAAGATGTTGCTTCAGTTTAGGATCCGCTATGATCTCGTGGATCAACAAAAAACAGTCTTTCGTGGCACAAAGCTCGACAAAAGTTGAATATATTGCAGCCTCTATGGGGGCAAGAGAAGCAATATGGCTCTGGAAATTGCTAGTGGGACTCTTTGGTGAGCCTTTGAATCGTACTATTATCCATTGTTATAATCAAAGTTGCATTAAACTTTTAGTAAATCCAATATTCCATGATTGATCTAAGCATATTGAGATCCCTTACCATTATGTAAGAGACATGGTAGAAAGGAATGTGATCCAGTTGGAGTATATTAGTACAAATGATCAAACAACAGACATTCTCACCAAATCTCTCTCCAGAGTTAAAGTTGAACACTTCAAGAAGAAACTTGGTATGGTTGAAATGTAATTTGATATTATGATTGAAATTCAAATTGTTTAGTTGTACTAATATATTTAAAAGATGTTTAATGTGTAAACTCTTTTGTCATGTGTGTGACTCCATGACTTTATGGGCCCTCTCTCCCCCTATGTACATTATTGAAAGGTGACGATCTTTCTAATAATGAACACTTGTATTTGACATTGTACAGTGACGACTCTACAATGATTAGTTGAACTATCATGTGACTTGATATCTGTGGACATGTTATGATAGTATCTCGTGGACATTTTGATAGATATCATGAAGACTTGATGTCAGTTGAAGATCATTATGATCCTTATGAGATAATCATGGTGAATATATATATATATATCCATGGATATGCCATGAATTATTATGGTAGACATCATGAGACTTGATGTCAGTTCACATACCATAATGAAGATGTGTTATGAAGAATGTCATGTGACTTGACAAATTTTGGAAACATATCATATCTTCCATATCACGTGTAAGGTGATATTTCTACTTGTTTTTGAGTTATCTTCCCTAGTTAAGAGGGAGTGTTGATTTAAGGTAGCTTCGGTCAGATATAAATGATGATTGCATTTATGCATTATCATAATTTATATATAATCGAAATCTACTATAATATCTACAAGTTATTCGAAATTCTGATCTTGAGTAAATTCGAAATCAAATGTTGATCGAACTTAACATTCACTAATCGCTGTTTGCTAGATACATGCGGGTGTTTGGAGATTAGCGACTGATAATTATCGGTTGGCTAAGAGGAGTCCCTGCGCTCAAGGGACACGTCCTATGAGCGGACGTGTCTCCAATTTGTGGAGACATGTCCTCTCCTCTCATAAGACGCGTCTCTCCTTCAGGCGTGTCTCCCCTCAAAGATAAATAAACATAATTCAATCTTCTATTGCAAAATATCGAAATCAATTAATATTCTGCAATAAGAAGATCATAAATAAAACGTTAGAATTTTGACTTAGAACACATACACAAAATTTGACATATAGGATTTGCTTATTATCCACATAGAAATATAATCTGACTAGATTTGATTACATTTACAAACATAAAAATATGAATTCCCTACACCACCTCTTACAACCTTTGTATCTGTGTTGGTGAAAACAAGTTTTCATTCGACTCATCGAAATGGGCAAACATCCCCATGTCATTCCTTTCTAATTGGTGCAGGAGCACCTTAGGTTCAGTAGGTTAAGTGCAAGTTGTAATTTTGGTTTTTTTATGTTGGCTTTATTTAATAAGGTCATCTAAGACCATGTTGGGTGTGTTAGAGTCCATATTAGGTCGTTAGGAGTGTTGGTGGATCAAGTTGCTTAAAGTTGTCAATTTTGCAAAATGTTGTCAATGTGGCAAATGTTGCAAAATATGGAATATGAAAAAACACAAGTGGAAATGAAGGAATTAGAACGGTTGTAGTATGAAAATCAGTTGTAAATGGTTGGTATATGTTTAAATAGCTTTGGGGAGGTCGAAACCAAGGTGGGTGGTTACATTTTTGAAGTGAAATCAATAAAATACATCTTTGTTTCTGCAATTCTGAACATTAAATTTCTGTTTCAGAGCTTGGTACGGCCTTGTATGGTCGGTTCATGATCTAAAACCAATTGGAGGTTGTTGTTATGTGAATCTACTTAAATTTTTTTTTGTTTCATCGATTTTCATTGAGTATTAAGAAAGTTACAAGCATTTTGGTGAAAACAGTCAGAAACCCTACCCAGGGTTCCTAGTAGACTTGAAAAGTGCATTTCTTACAATTCCCATGGTAGAAATTCCTAATAATTGGTGAAACGGCTTGTCATTTTGTATATTTTCATTCCTCAAAATTGTAGGTCCGGGAAAGAAGGTTTGCACGTGTTTTGGTGATGCCCTAAGTCGGATCTCTTCATGTTTTAGGCCTAATTGGCAGAAGGATAGTCCATTTTTGAAGATTTGCGTACAAAGTAACCTACCTTGATTCTGAGATATGTTGTATAAGGTCCAAATGGGTGTCTGAAACTATGTTTACATTTGTGATATCATGTCTGCATGGAAAGTTATGACTAAAAAACATGAAATTGCTGCTCCCATATTTTAGTTTTTTAAGAGAAAGTTGTCCATTTTTGATTGTTTCCGTACAAAAGACTATGCCTTAGTGTTGAAGTATGTTTGTAAATGAGGAAAATGGTATTTGAAAGTGCCTTTAGTATTTACATTTGGAGATCATGCTTATTTTGAGAGTTATCATTGGAAAACCAGTTTCAAAAGGCTACTAGGAGATTGAGGGCTAATGAATGAAAACCCACCATTTGATGTTTGAAACTTTGAGACTTTGATTGGTTGAGTTAGTGTTGAGGTTATCCACCCTGCTCTGCATCACTAATCTAGCGTGAAAGAGGGTGACAACTTGTTTGGCATTCTCTTGCTGGAGAGCCGTGGTGATACATATGGCGTCTCCCACCAAGCCTACTCGTGGGTATTCATTGAGGTTTACCAAAGCCGCCTACACTCTGGCTAGGTACATCGGCCTTATCAGATGCTTTTCAACTTTGATACCCCATTCGAGCTTGCCAGAGGTGCGGGTGATGTTGTACATGAATTCTTCCAGAAGTGCGAGGTTGTGAATATGCACTTGGGAGAGGAAGTTCTCCCTGATGATTTTCTTGATGACTTCTAAATCACTCTTGATGAGAAACATCTCCTTGAGTTGATATGCTACTAGTCGCCTAACTGAACTGCATTATATACTTTCAATTGTCAGAAAATCGTTCTTCAAAGTGGTGCCACTAGAAGTGAATGACATCTTGAAACGACGAAATTGGTATGTGAAAATGAAGGCAATTACTCCAATTTGTAGAGGAAAAAGGATAGCTGTCATGTCTGTGAGGTAAATTATGGGAGAGCCTTTTCGGTAGCAACTAGCGATGCAAGGACACTGCAATTTACCTTGAATTAAATGAATATAGCATATGATGTGGTGGAATTTGTTAGATTCTGAGTTGAACAAGCCTCAATATGAGGATAAAATTACTTAATTAAACCAATTCGCACAAACATGATCGCAAGGGATATGTAGTTAAATGCAGAACTTGAAGATTGCAGGTCTCCCACACGTACAGGAAGCCAAGAGGCACACATACAAGAAGTGGTGATGCACTCACCCATCAAAATTAAATCGATGAGCGTGACACAATTATGACATTACTAAAAATGGTCATAAATACTCATAAGCTTCAGCCTTGTAAGAACTGAGTAATGATTTGTTAAACTCTGGCTTGGAAAGATAGCGGTTGAAAAGATCCAAGAACGTAGATCTACAAATATGTATTTAGAGGAGATTTAGGGGGTCTGAACTTTGGTTTTCTAAACTGCACTGTTATGTAAAAGGAAATAAAGGAGGATCTTTTTGGACTTGTTTTGATTGCGAAGTTACTCATTGTTTATGAGCATTGAATTTTGTATGTAATATGGGTATTTAGATATAAGTCTGTGAACTTGAATAGATATCTGAATTCTTTTCCTTTTGCGAATCTAATACTTCTTCATGTTATGTTCATTTTCTTTGTGATTAAAAGAAGTTCTAGTTGGAAGATTTTTCTATATGCTATTGAAATCTTAATCTTTGTGTGAGGAGATTGATAACATTCTTTCTAAGTTTTATCACATTGGTGTCATAGATATGAATCAGTGTTAGTCTGCCTTTCCTTCTTTCTGGTTAAAAGCATACCCACAAAAGGTTAGTTAAACCATTCAAGGGAGTTGTACCTCACCATAATTCCGAGGAAGATATATCAATGAAATGGTGATCTTTCCAACTGTTAGGAACTTTGTCTTTATTTAACGGGCTATGGAGTTGGTAATAAGTATATTTTCATAAAGACAAATCTATTCACTAACATGTCTCAATCTCAAATGGCTGTTGAAGGTCTGGAAGTGCTAACACTAGTGCTGAACATAGCCTCTTTTTGAGTTCCACAAATGCTTGGTGATATACTTTTTCCCAATCAAACTTTGCTTTACCTCCTCCTCTGAGTACTTGGTTCATGGGCCATCCCAAGTGAGAGAACCCAAGTAAAAATCTCCGATAAAAAATGGCCAGCCCCAAGAAACTACAGAGTTCTATAATGGTCTTAGGGGAAGGCTAGTCTTTGATTACTTGTATCTTTGCTTGATCGACATGAACACCTACACTATCCATGATGTATCCCAAATATTGAATCCTTTCCATACGAAATGAGCATTTTTCTTTATTAGCACAGAGTTTATGTTGTTGCAAGGTTGAGAGCACTTGTTCCACATGCTACAGATGGTCCTCCCATGTCCTGCTAAAGATGAGTATGTCATCTAAATAGACCACAACAAAAGAATTATTGAAAGGCTTGAGAATATCATACGTCATTCTCATAAAAGTGGCAAGGGCGTTTGTTAGTCCAAAACGCATTACCAACCATTCGAACAACCCTTCCATGGATTTGAAAGCAGTTTTCCACACATCTGATGGGTCAATTGGCACTTAATGGTATCCTGATTTTAACTCAATTTTGGTAAGAAATTTAGCTCCCTTTAGCTAGTCCAAGAGATCATCAATATGAGGGATTGGATATCTATTTTTCATAGTGGTCTTGTTCAGGGCTTGATAATCAATGCATAACCGTCAAGTTCCATCCTTTTTCTTGGCCAAAATTTCAAAACAATTGGATTGCCACATGGTGATGCATTTGGTCGAATATGACCCTTTTTGATAAGCTCTTCAATTTATCTTTTGGTCTCATCATTCTCCAAAACTGATCTCCTATATAGTGGCCCATTTGGTAATGGTGCCCTTGGAATCGCATCAATTGAATGCTTGAATTGGCAATGCTTTGGAACTCTTGTTGGGGAAGTGAAGATGTTTTGATATCCTGCCAATAGTCCATCCATCTGTTTTTTTTGATATGTGGTGACAATTGTTGCTGCTGTGTGAGTGTTACCTATGATTGACCATGTTCCGTCAGGTCGAATCATTAACAATACAAAAGCTCCAGTTTTAGCAATCAAACATCTACATTGCTTTGCAGTATGTTGGCGTTTCAAATCGCATCTCTGGAGTGTGTTTTGGAAACAAACAGCTATGTGCAGTAAACTGCTCTTCAAATTAGGAGGGGAAGCTCCCTCTTTTGCTGAGTTGCATAAAGTAAGTAAACTAAAACTAATTTTTGCCTATCTTTTTGATTGAGATGCGAGAACACAAGGTTATAGAACTCTAGACGTTGCAGTTGAGGTTTTACCTTTAATGAAACTTGACAACTACAACTTAACTTACGCTAAAACATTTCTATCCTCTCGAGTAAAAGTAGAGCAAGAGAGTCTAGAAATGGACGAGGTTGATTTTTTGACAAAGATACTTGAATAATCTTTCCTCAACATACATCTACTAAATTTCAATGCAAGCTGAAAAAGGAGATCATAAAAGTATTACGAAAATATGAGACTTTATTTCAAGGGCAGCAAAGCAAGCTTCAAGATTTTATTTCCTCACACTTCTTGGACAAAACAATAAACGGAAATTTGAGACATTTATATCGAGGGCAGCAAAGGAAGCTTCAAGATTTTATTTACTCAAACTTCTGGAACAAAGATTACAATTTCGGGACAGCAAGTTGTAGCAAAATACTTGCAACATGTGGTCAACCTGATTATAATTGACACATAACACATGCACTAAAGAAGGATTTGCAGCTAAGGAGGCATGCAAACTTGCTCTTTAGACAAAGTGAACTGATACTAAATGATAACAAACATGAAGGCATAAGCTCAGCGATTCTATTATCACAAGCACTGTTAAACTAAAATGAGCAAACATTGCTCTTATTTATAACTAAGCATAGGAGTAGGGAACCCTAAAATTTCCTTGCTTTTACAACTACTGCTTGCCAACATGCAAACTTTATTTCTAATTCTAGAAAAGATAAAACATCTAAACCCTAGAAAACATCTAAAAACGGAAAGTGCCAACTCATTACAAGTTGTTACAACTGTTTTCTTTCTATCCTCGAAGAATGGATAAAAATTGAGACAAGAATAGAAAGAAAGGGTGGAAGAAGCTTCTAGAAGAAAGCAGATTTAAATCTTGATCACATCCGCTAAAAAGCGGGCAACTTTATCTGTGGTGGGAGTGTTGATACTATTAATAGAAAAATGCCGCTTTTCCAAGATTTCTTCGCCATCTGCAATAGATCTCAAGAAATCTTCACTCTCATTGGTCGCTTTCTCGAACTGTGCTGACATCATGGAAATCATCTTCATTCTTCCAACATTGCCATCGCTGCCATTCAAGACACTCTGAAACTCTGTTTGGACTACGTCAAGCCCAATTTATGAACCATCCTCAAGGCAATATTGACAAAGAATTGCTGCAACAAATTCTTTGATGAACTTAAGAGTATCAATGACTCTTTGTTTATACACTGCAAACTCTTCAGATATTCTAATATATGTATTTACCTTGAAAAGGTGACCTTCTTTCCACTCCAGAATCTATCTTTTGTGTTCTCTTGCCATTGTAGAGCCATAAGCCATCTCTAAATCTGCAATTATGATTTCGTGCATAGGCTTGAATTCGGCTATCAACTGCTCAAAATCCTAGATACTTTGACGTAAGTCATGAGCTTTGTATCTCATCTAGAAGACCTGTGTTAGAATTTCTTTTCCTTTGACGATGAACTCTTCAATCCATTCCTGAGTTTGTTTTCCACAAATAACCAACTGCCTCAACTGCTGCTGATCAGCTGTTTTTTCTAAAACTTGTGGCAGCAACTGTGTTGTTTGTGAGGTGCCTTGAATAAGATTTGATATATACAACCGGAGTTGACGATTTTCAACCTTGAGGGCTGCCTTGTCTTCTCCATCCTTCTGCACTCTTTCTTGAATATTTTCAGTTACCATTTTAAACAAACTCATATCAGCATGTCAGATACTTTTACCAAGGTTTGCTTTGACCATTATGAAATCATCAACATCCACCTCATCCCTGATTTTACCTTCAAGAGGCATAGTTGTCTCCATGAACATTTCACCCTCAAGTTTCCTCTCAAAATGCATTTGTTTCTTGGCCTTCTTCTTGTCCTTCCCAAGGAGCTCTCAAGCCAAGATGTGGTATCTCTACTAACATCCAAGGGAGGAATAATTGCAATATCGGCCTCTATCTCCTCGTCTTCCAAATCAATGTGAATTGGCGAAGACCTAGGAGATGGTAAAGCATTTTGTATCAAAGGCTCATCTTGTAATTCTTGAAGTATGGGCTTTGGTGGAGGAATTTCTATTTTAGTTGTAGGTTGTTCCTGTATAACAATTCTTGTGTAGTCCAACCTCCTTTTGGCACTCTTTGCTGATCTACTGCCCTTTGTAACCTCTTGAGACTGGAATTTTCCTTTCATCTTCGTTTGAGCTCTTGAAGAAGAGGGAAGAGATGAATGTCTCTTTGGCGGCTCTGCTACCGGAATGGACTCCCTCCTTTTGAGGATTAAGAAAGTCTTGCTGCACTCTACCACTTGTCGTGTCCTTTCTTCCACTGTAATGCATTCTTTGTTGGCCCAGTTGACCTGTGGAAGAGGTTGCTGTTCAACCTGATTTCTAGTAGAGGCTGGGAGAATTATATTCCCGTCATCATTTGATAACCCTTCAATGTCTTCTGATAAACAATCTTTCATTTGGTGAAGGGTGAGCTTACTATTACTTCTCCTTCACACCTCGTACTCGTCTCTGCAATTAGCCCAAAAGTCTTAAAGTGTGGGCACATGAGCATAGTTTTGACCAAGTCGTGCTGCATAGACACCATGGGGATCATATGATCGTCTCTCGCTGAAAGGCTTGAGACCAAGTTTATCTAACTCATTACCCATTATTTTAGCGTCTACAGACGATCTGCAACTGTAAATACCTAAAGCAAAAGGAAAGCTGAAGGCTGGTTTCTTTTTGTTGCGCAGGCGAGTGTGAACATTTGATACCTGTCTGAGAAATTCCATACACACGACTTCATCTGATGGATACCTTGGTAACATAAGAGGAGCTCCTGAATAATCGTAGACCTTTACGTAAGTGAAAGTGGCAAACTGAATAAACCAATCAGCCCATTCTGATATTGCTGCCCTGGCAATAGATGAGATGCGAACATGTAGCTCGTTGTCCAGGTCACACATTGTGTAGATTAAGAATGCTTCATTCACTCTTTTGTAATGATGTGATGCCACAGTGAACTCCAACTGAGTGTAATAATTGTAGACATGTTGAACATTTAAAGATCCCTCTGTGTTTAACCCTCTGAATTTACCTTGATAGGCAACCAAGTAGACTAGGTAGGAGACCATGTGGAATGCATGTCTATTAAAATATTTAGTTATCTAATGGTGAAGGCAATCACTAATCAATGTAGGCCAATCATAGAACTCTGTCTTCTTCATAATGTGAGGTATCACGTAGAACATCCAAGGCTGAAACTTCGTTGCATCTGCTTGACCAGTAATCCGGCTAAGTAGGGTGATTATTATAGCAAATTCGTCCTTGAACTCTCCTCTCCCGACGTTCTTTGGCAATGTATTGTATTTATCTCTCAGCCACCTGTGTGCAATCTTCTTGCTGTATTTTTCTTGATGCTCTTCCCATATCCTTTCACATTCTTCAATGTTGATAGTAACACTTCCAGGCCATGGTGGGATGGAGAAGCATTTCTCAATCATGTCTGGCTTTAGGTTGCATATGATTCTTCCATCAACTGACTCGATTTCCCTTGTGGTTGGATTATAATGCTTGATACAAGCAATTATGAATTCTAAGCTCTGTACTGAGAAAGGTATGGACGCTGCTGTGAGAAGACCTAAATGGCCAAGATGCTTGATGGTGGTGTTGCCTGCATCTTCCAAAGGACGTAGATTTAATACTGGTTTGATATGGTGTAAGTCAGTCTCGATTGTCTCTATGAAATCATGGTACAGTGCTGATTTGGTCTTGAACTCTGTAGGAATGTACTCCATTCTGCAAAACTTAAAGATTGACAGTAAACACGCCTAGGTTCTGACAAGTTTTAGCAAACTTTCTAAATTTAGCTTGCTAATTTTTCTTCCTCAAACGGATGAATTTTTTTCTAAGATATGGGTTTTGATTGGGATTTCATTACAAGCCAACCCAGATCGTCTGTTTTTGAAAATTTGAAGTGAAGACTGAAAAAACAGTAAACCCTAATTTTCTCCAAAAAAAGCTGGCATTTGGGTATTGTTCATGAGCATATTCTGGATGAACCCAACTGATTAGATTTTGCAAACCCTGGCTTCTGATTGAAAAAGCAACAACTTTAAGTTCCTTTGAAAAAGCTGTGATATGGGTTTTGTCCAGAAGAAGGTTTAGTATAGACCCAAAAGATTAGAAATGGAAGAATTTGAAGTTTTCTCTGACATGCAAAATAAAAGCAATTGCTGCAACCTTGAGAAGTTTCTTCAATAATTTGTCTAGAAGATAGAACAAATAAGAACTAGCTTGCTGAAAATTGAAAGTAATGGCCTTCTTCTTCACAAATTTGATGTTCTTGATGAAGAAATATGAAAAAGCAAGCCTTCTTTGAGTGCTAATCTGAAAATTTATGAAAAAGCAGCAAGGTAAGGTTCTTGAATCTTGAAAAATATAGGTTTGAAGTTGCTGCTCTGTTTCTCCTTGAAGACACCTGCAAGAAAATATGAAAAATAATACATAGAGATGTCCTTAAATAAGTTTTTGCTTGAGAAACAACTTCTCAAACCCTAATTCTGAAAACCCTAAATTTAGCTCACGCATTTGACCTAAGGCGTTTTTTCCTTCTTTGAATTTTTTTGAAATTTCTAAATTTTTTTGTAAGGCATGAGAAGTTGGGCACCCTTTTTGTGGTATGGCGCCCAGTCTCTCCAGACTTAGCCATTTTTTCACTGTTTTCACCTTCTGCTCAGTTTTCAACCTTGATTCGACTCTGTCTCTCGGCTTCCAGATTGATCTGACGGACAAACTAAATATTTCATTACGGAGCCAGATTGAATCTGACGATATTGTTCTGGAGACGTCATTTGTCAAAAACTTCATTTGACCCTTCGAATTGTCAGGTGCCTATCTCTAATAGGGGCACCTATTTTCTCCAGTGTTAGCCATTTTCATGATCTTCAAAACCGTGCTTGTCTTCTGACCTTCAGATGATTTCACGATTCCGGGCATTGTGTTGATTAGACTGACTGGTTGACGGATTCACTGGATGGCTAATAATAATTTGGAAGGGGTCTTCTGGATGCTTGATCTCCGAAAACTGACTTCTGGTGGCTCTAAACCTTAGGCGCCCTTCTCCTTCAGGGGCGGACTTAGTTTTTATTCTGTGTTTTTCGTCTTTTGAGTTCAAAACACTTCTCCCTGTGACCTCTGTTTGATCTGAGATTCTGGTTGACCGATTGATCAGATGTTCATGCTGATTGATTCGTTGCGAAGCTGGGAAGATTTTGAGCAACGTTGAGCTGGAGGCAAAAACCCTTATTCTGAATTTTCACCTCTTGAAAAGCTGGGCGCCTATTTCCTTGAGGGGCGCCCATGGCTAGCAGAGTTAGAAAAATTTATGAGATTTTCAACTTTTTACCTTGTTTAACGTGCCTTCCTTGTCTTTGACTGACGGAATGGAAAATATTCTAAGGCATTGAAGTATGGGCGCCTCTTCTTGACTGGGGCGCCTGAAGTCTCCTGATTTAGACAAAATTTCTCATTTCTCATTTTTTCAAACTTCCTTTGCCTGTTCCTCGTTCTTCGTGCACATTGTTCGCTGACAGCCTTTGTTTGATGCTTGAACGTTTGATTCTGACACCTGGCAGTTGTTTGACCTCCATTGATGACCTTGGATCTCCGAAAGAACTTTTGAAAAAGCAGAATAGACCTAGTAGAGTAAAACTAATCTTTTTGTGATTTGGACTGCACCAGCCTGATGAGGAAGTATTTTATGCCAATCAAAATCAATCTTAACCCAAAAAGCCAAACTTACCATTTTTAGAAATTTTTACAAGTATTTGTTTCTTAAGAAACCTAGAAAAACCCAGAAAAAGTTTCTATTTTTAGAAAACTGCTAAAAATATAAATTTTCCTAAAATTTAGGGATGAAAAACTGAAATTTGGGTATTGTAGGTTTGATCGTTTTTAACCGACCCAAATTGCCTAATTTTCAAATTTCTAAGTTTTTGACCCTCATGCAAAACATGCAAACCCTAGTTTTGACCTTTTTTGACAGATTTAACAGTATTTTGACTCATCTCTTCAAAATGCCTAAGTGTAGCAAAATTTTTAATTTGGGGTACAACATAGTAATTAAAGATTGATGGACATACCTCAAGTATTTGATATTTTTGTTCCCCTAGCTTTACAATAACACTTTGTGTCTAGACCCGTAGATGCCATGCCGTTTGTACATGTATGGCTTTCCCAACAGTTCATCACATACATCCAATGGTGCAACATCACAAATTTGAAGTTACCTCATCTTTGAATGGTTTAATGGAGTAAGACAAGCAACACTGTTTGGTTACCTAGATATTTTGTCCTTGACTCACCCGACCCATTGACTATGTTTGTGGATGAGGCTTTGTTTTCAAATTTATCCTCTTAACAACCTCAACATATATCAAATTCTTCTAACTCTCGCTATCAACTATGAAATGCAAGGCCTTCCCATTCGCCCACATTTGTGAATGAAATAGATGCTCCTCATCTTCATGGGGCAAAATTTTGGTAGTAGCTACTGTGGCATAAGGGTCTGCCTCAATGATTTGTTCATCTTCTTTGTGCTCAAAAGGCTTTGTATTCAGCAACTCAATTTCCTTTTCCAGTTCATGGGTTTTTGTCATCAATGTTTTGGCAGCTCTGTAATCTTTTGTGCTATGTTGGCAGGATACATACCGGTATCCTTCGATACCTTCTTAGTACTTGTACTTGATGACGGTTGAGAGGAAAATTTGTTGTTGGTCTACTTTCCTAGAATTTTATTGTTACTATCTCCTTTGGGTTTGTTTTGCTTTTCCCTCTCTGCTTGAATTTTTCTTCAATTTTAGTTGCATATTTGAATGTAGTTCCTAATGTCTCAATATTCTAGAAAGACATCTTTGTTTGAATATAATGATGCGACCCACTACGATATTTCAACACTCGGTATTTCTCCGTATCTTGGATGCCAAGCTTTGTGGATAGGGCATGGAAGGCGTTGGTATAATATTGGACATATTGGTCTTTCTATTATCAAAATAGTTGCCATTGTATATATGTTTCTTCATATGTGTCTTCAGGGAAATATTCTTCTTTAATCTGCTTCATGAATTCTTCTCATGTAGGGCTATTATCTATTCCTCCATCTTCAAAAATTTCCTTGGTTGACAACTTTGCCTCCCACGATTGGTTCACATGGTGTTTAGCCTTGAGGAGAGCAAATGTTATCTTCTCTACATCAGAAAAGCTATTCACAGAAAAATATTTTTCTAGTTTTGACAACCAATCATCCACAACATATGTGTCAATCTTGCCTTCGAAATTTGGAATATTGAAATTTACTTGCACCTTGAAAGGAGTGTGTCTGGGAAATTGTGTTTCTGCCACGTTTGGTTGTTGATTACCTTGATTCTGTCAGAATAATTGTTAAAATTGATTCATCATCTGCTCTTGTTGCTTATTCAAAGCTTCTTCAACCATCATCTT
Source organism: Sequoiadendron giganteum (assembly GCA_007115665.2). Classification (NCBI taxonomy): domain Eukaryota; kingdom Viridiplantae; phylum Streptophyta; class Pinopsida; order Cupressales; family Cupressaceae; genus Sequoiadendron; species Sequoiadendron giganteum. The sequence continues at coordinate 615,072,255 of CM021104.1, forward strand.
GATAGGGTTTGATGAGTCACCTTGTTCTTCTGCCATCTTTGGTCGTGTACGTCTCATAGGAGGATAATCTGATAAATTTTGTGTTTTCAATCCTAACCTTTGATATCCTGACCTTATGCGATTTGACATTCAGGAGTGTTCCCGCTCTGATACTAATGACCCAAATCAAACTACGAATTTAGAATACAATATCTGGTGTAAATGAAATTTGTGATATTGTTATTACTGGACAATATGATCAACTCGTGAATAGGAGTTGTATGCCTTCAAAGTCACTATATTATTCAAAATATCAAGAAAAATATAAAAACTAAGGAATGCCAATAGTCATCACAACCTTAGGACTTCGAAATGAATGGTTGTGATAAAATAACAAACAAAATTTAAAAAATTCAAAAAACATGTGAATTTGGGTACCCCATCTTGGTGCGGTCTTAACTTTCAGCCTGTTGGTCGGATTGAGGACTTCTCTACCTTGTCGGAAAGGTCTTGAAGAGATCTAATTTCAGTCCTTGAAATCCAATGCCTTCGGCTATTCAATTTAAGGGACTGACGACAGTTTCGATCCCAAATTTTGCTCTGAAGTCATCAGAAAATGCAATTTACTAAAACATAGAAAATACCAAAAAAATCAATTTTCGATATTTTCCATCCTTTCTTTTGCCAACAGCTCCAGAGTGCTCCAAATCAAAATCTGCCCCAAATATCTTTTTAAAAAATCTGCTCCTCTTCTTTGCAAATCTGCTCTAAATATTTTCTTCAAAAATTTGCTTCTTTTATTTGCAAATCTGCTCCAAATATTTTCTTCAAAAATCTGCTCCCTTTCTTTACAAATCTGCTCTTAATAGGAATGATTCTTCATTTTGAAACTTTCTTTCTAACCTCCCAAATCAACTTGCTTTTATAGCTATTCAACCCACTTCATCCAAGGAGGTCAGCCATGTTGGGGAATAATTTTAAAAACTTTTAAATCCCAAGAGGCACACCACACTATGTAGGGTCGACCCAAATTAAAGAGGGCAAATTTATCAATATAGGCACCATAAATTGGGCACCAAAGAAGAAGCAAATTTGGTCGGCCCAATATAGTAAATATTTCCTCTTTTTGCTTTACTCTCCTTAGCATATGTCTCAGTGTTACAAGACTCGGACTCGGCGAGCTGATTTTTGGCTCGGACTCGGACTCGGTGCCCAGACTCAACAAATTGAAAAACCCAAAAAATTTAGAGATTTTTAAGGATTTAAAACTTGTTTCATGCACCCTTTAATAAATAAACCTTAAAGACACAATAACTTCATCAAATAGAAGCTACTTTGATCTTTACAAGTATACATTGATCAAATAAGTATAAACACAAATTTTAGTTGAAGGAAATAACTCATGTAGATTTATAAATATTGTCAAATGTATACAAAACTCGTAGAAAATGAAATCCATGGCATCAAAACAAATATCAAAACTTAAAATATAAGTCTATGGCTCAAAGGAGCTTGCATTACTCATCCCAACATCACGACAAGTCATGAACTAGCATCTACGATAGGTCCTGTATGATGATGTAGCCATGATATTTGCTTGTGGCTTAGTGACTGGTGTGTATATTCAAGTGAGGAATTTATTATTAAAATTTTCTTGAAGCCTTCAAGACTGCATGTTTTATTGTCAAGCTCATTAACAAAGAGGAATTGTTAAGTAAAAAAATAAATTATGTTCTAGTTTGACCTTAGCTAGGATATTAATAGATGGGATTGTTTTACGAGTTGTTTGTGTAGGGCATGATTGATACATTTTTGCATTATGAAAATGGCATTTCTTGCCAACTATGACTTAACTTGTATTCAACAATACAATGGTTGTAGCATGCCAACTTTGCCTATGGGTGTCCTTGTATACTTAACAAGTTGTCGAATGTATGAATCAAGATAATCATGCAGAGATTTGCAACAAGGGATATGTATTTTATATATTTTATGATCATGATTCATCATTGGCCTATTACATGCTTAGACTTATAGTTTGATGGGAGTTTGAACTTTGAGGGCAACACCCCAATGGGGTCGAGGGGCAAAGCCCATCGTAGGGCTCTGGGGGCAATCTCCCTAGCAAGGTCAAGGGGCAGCGCCCCTTGTGGGGGTTTGGGGTTGATGGGCGGAGTCCTCGCCACCAAGCCCAAATGAAGACATTCAAAATCACACAGACCTTCATGGCGCACACCATTTTCATATTTTTTTGTAAATCCTAGATGGGTATGTCATAAACCAAACAAGCATTGAAAGATTGTAAATATTTATAAAAAAATTAATTAAAATGGCGTAGTCTTAGGCTTGAGACACGCCTAGACCCAGCGAGTCTGGCGAGTCTCCCAGACTCGGTGAGTTTGGCGAGTAGTCAAGGTCCAAGTTTGCTAGACTCGTTGAGCCTTGCTTGCTTCGGGAATCGCCGAGTCTAGGCGAGTCTTGTAACACTGATATGTCTTTTGTATTGATCCTTCTTTGACAACACCAATAAAATGTCTTGAGATTAATCTTCCTTTGACATCAATGACAATAATATTTCCAACAATCTCCCCTTATGTCATTGATGGCAACCTTGCAAAGAAATAATATGTGAATGCAACAAGAACATAGTTCTCCCCCTTTTTGTTATCTACCCCTGTCTGTAATTCTCCCCCTGTCTATAATAATCCCCCTTTGACATCAATGGTAAAGGCTTCCTAGTATTTACTATGGAAAAACGGTGTGAATACAAAGGTTGTGATGGTCTGCTTTGGTCCACGTAGGCTCACCAATGAATTAATCCATGCGCAAGGCAAATAAACCTGTTTCAACTATTATTGACCCCTTAAATTAGAAATTTAATGTCTTATCTGCCACCACTCTTTACACTTGGTGTTTATGGATAATATAGTTTCCTTCAATCAGCTAGAAGTTCTCGAGACGTCCCGGGGACGTCTAGGAGTCCCCGCCATTTCCTCAAAGTCTCCCAAGTCTCGACGACAGCGGGGGGACCTTTCTCAACCATCCCCAAGTCTTCGAAATGTCTGGGTCGAGGAGCCAACAAGTTTATTTTTTTGGGGCGTCCCTGGAACATTGCCTGGAGCCGAACCCTAAAGGCTTGTGGGACCCATCTAAAAGCCTCTAAACTAAGTAAAACACTCTCATATTTCATTTTTTTGCTCACATATGCCATTTGATGTTTTGTAACAACTAGGTGAAGAAAAGGAAAACCAGTGAGAAGAGTGAGTTTGAGGTGCTGCAAGTGCAAGAGGGGTGACAAGGAGAAAGAAGAAGAAGAAGAGGAGGAGCATTCTACACCAACTTTGAAGGATTTTTCAAGCACAAGGTAGGTGTTTATGATTGTTTTTTGAAGTTTTTTCAATTTTGTTTTGTTTTTCTTTCTAAGTTTTTAGATTCATTTTGATAATGTAGTTTGATGTTGAATCTTACAATGGCCATTGAAATGAACACATGAATATGCATTTGCAGCCATGTCTATGAAATTATGATTAAAAAATTAATCTTAATTTCGTAGACAGTTGGAAATGCATATTCATATTTTCATTTCAAGGCTCATTGTTTTTTTTTTTTAAAATCTTTCCATCAAGATTCAACATGTTTTTTTTTTAAATTAGGTTGAAACTAGGTACTTATACAATGTATTTGTTTATTGCAGTGTCACAATGAGCTCTCATGACATGAGTGAGGATGAGGTTCATTCACATAGTGATACTGATCCTTAATATGTTCTTGAGGTTGAGGGGAGTGACCATGGGGCTGAGCGTGAAGCCCAAACTAGTTCCATGGCAAGTGAAGGAAGTACTTTAGAGTGCCCTTCTGCAGTATTGGTAGAGTATGCTAAGGGTCCTTTTTATTGCAAATCCCCTCTCAAAACAATTTGAAAAAAAAATACTAAGCAGGCAAGGCACAACATCTAGTGGTAGAAAGAGGTGGAAGTGCAACTTTTTTGGTGAGGAGTGGTTTGGGAGCATCACTAGAGTTAATGCACACCTTCTTTTCATTAGAGGAAAAGGTGTGGAGATATGTGAATTTTTGGCAAAACTGGAAAACATCAAATTCAAAGTTGAAATATATAAGTTATGGGGTGTTCGGGATGATACTCCTGTTGCACCTGTGCCTACTACTTTGCTTCATAGGACACATCTTCAGCATAGCCAGCCACATAGATCCACCCATACTTTGCAGACGAGAGTAGGAGGGACACACGGTTCTTCTTCTAGTGCCTATGCAAGAGAGGGGAGGGGGAAACGGAAATTGCAAAGTCAAACTCAAAGTAACCCTATTGCAGATTTGTTTAATGCGCAGCTCAAGGATGACATAAATGATGCCATTGGCAAGTTCTTCTTTGCCAATGGCATCCCATTTCATGTTGCCCGATCTCCCTATTATAAGGAGATGATATCGATGGTGGCAAGGGGAGGACCATCATATGTGCCACTAGGTGAGACGAAATTGAGGACCACGATCTTGGATAAGAACTATTCCAAGATCAATTTGTTGATGGAGAAGATGAAGGAGTGTTGGGTTAAGACAGGATGCAACATAGTCATGGATGGGTGGACGAACATAAGCCATCGTCCACTCATTAATATCATGGTTACATGTACTGAGGGCCCATATTTTCTTAAGGCAGTTGATTGTTTAGGGCATTGCAAAGATGTTGATTTTTACTTTGAGGTCCTCAAGGAGGCTATTGAGGAGGTTGGGCCACAAAATGTGGTCCAAGTAGTGACAAATGCTACACGTGTGCAAAGCTATGGGGAGACTTGTTGAGGCGGCTTATAGCCATATTTGGTGGACTCTATGTTGTGTGCATGCCATGAACAATGCACTCAAGGACATGGGGAAGATTGGTTGGATTAGAACAGTGCTAAATGATGCGAGAGATATGCAGATGTTTATCTGCAACCAGCACACATCACATGCACTCTTCAGGATCTTTGCTAAGGAGTTCCTGAAACCTACTGATACGAGATAGGCTTCCTATTTCATTTTCTTGGAGAGAATGATTGAATTGCAAGAGGCACAGCAACTCATGGTTATGATAGCAAATTGGAATAGGTGGGCCGAGTTTAAGACAGAGTAGGGGAGGAGGGTGAAGGATACGGTGAAGAGCGATGTGTTATGGGGTGATGCAAAATATATTGTCCCCATCATTAAACCAGTTTTCCAGATTATCAGGTATGGGGATGCAGATGCACCTAGCCTTGGAGAGGTGTATGAGTGCATTGATTCTATGCTTGATCAGATGAGGGCTGTGGTACTTGACTAGGCTTGGTAGAGTGACACCAATACAGGATGCAGAGGTGAAGGTAGGGTTCTTCAGGTGCATTGAGAGAATGTATGATGCTGTAGATGCCAGTGCGATTCGCATTGAGTGGACAAAATTTGCCACTCTTAGGGTTTCTTCAGATGCAGCCAAGATTGATATGCTAACCATAGTTGCAAGACTCGCCAATTTCAAAAACTCGCCAAGCTCGGAAAATACGGTATGGAAAAAACTCGGCAACTTAAAAAATTGCTTAAACTTCACTAAAAACACATTTTTTTTGCAAAATTCAATGATAAGATGCATCCAATGAGTCAATAAAATGAGTACATAGAAGAAACAAGCCGAGTCTAGTTATATTTGATTGATTTGAAAGAAAATTAGATACAAAATTGCATCCCCATGTGGAATGCTCAATACGCTGATACGGATAGTTTGAAACAAAATGAAAATAGCAAATTGTTTTTGTAAAATTGAAAGTAAATACAACATTAATATATTTCAGCTTTTACAAATTCACATCTTCCTCTTCCCATGTCTAGTAGTAGTACTTCTAGTTCTCAGTAATACGGGAGAGGGTATAGTCGTGGCCTGACTCGTAGGTATGTGCTGTGGCTGCTCAACCTCCATCCTGAATGTAGATCTTACTACTGGTGGCTCTGGCACTGCCAATGACTCCTCCTCAAGATCATCCTCAATGTCATCCAATGAGAATGCAAATCCACTCCCCCCCTCCATTGCCTGTCACTCAAAGTCATAGATCTCATTCTTAGAAAACAATGGAGGTTGCTCATCTTGCCCTATCCAATCATTGTATGGATCTATCTCATCCAAATCAATTGGATTATTTGATATTTCCTTAAATCTTTTTTTTGCGCAGCCGAAGATTATATTGCACGTATACAAGGTCATTCATGCGTTTTTGAGCTAGTTTGTTCCTTTTCTTTGTGTGGATGGCCTCAAACAAGCTCCAATTGTGCTCACAATTGGACGAACTACAAGGCTGCGATAAGACACGGAGGGCAAATTTTTGGAGATGTGGGGTATTTCCACCCCAATTTGACCACCAAACATCTGCAAAAAACAAATTAAAAGTTAGAAAAGAACTTAGAAACTTAGAAAGCAAAGTCAAAACTCAAAAGTTGAAAACATATGTTATCAAATTATCAATATTTGTAACTTGTAAATTTCAAATTTTATACCTGGTGGTTGACTGTGTATTGTCTTCTTTGCTAGCTCTAAAGAGAAGAGTGCACCCCTTTTTTCTCTATAACTTTGGATTTCATTAACGAGTTCTCCCTCCTCAAGGGTGGGTGACATCCTCTAAATGCACTTCATGAGGCCCTCCATAACCTCTCCAGTAGGATCTGAGTAGGTGCTTGAATGGAAGAAATGAGGGTTCAAGAAGTACCCTGCTGCATGGAGGGGTTGGTGGAGTTGATGGTTCCACCTCCTGTCAATAATCTCCCAAATGAGATCAAATTTGAGGTTGTCCCCTTTATAATAATTTTTTATAGCCTCCTTGTCCCTATCCATGGCTTCATAAAGATATTCCATTGGGATTTTATCCCCATCCACCAAGCGGAGCACTCTAACCAAGGGCTCTGACACCTACAAATTACAATATAAAAATGCAAAAATATTAGAGTTTGAAATTTACAATGAAAGACATTAAAAAATTTATTCAATTTGAATTCAAATTCAATGTTTTGAAATTGAAGTTACCTTCACAATCTCTGTTGCCCTTTCTACAAATTCGGCATCAAACACAATTTTTGACACCTTTTCTCCTTCTTGCTTCTTCGAATAGGTTGAGTCCATCCATGGTTGACTCACAAACATTTGTTTTAAAGCAGTCAAAGAACTAAGATGCTTTGCAACGTTAAGAAAATCGTTGCAAACCTTGTAACACCTGACCTCACCAATTCTTTCCCTTTGGTGTGCTCCCTCATCAAGCGAAGAACCCAAGGGTGATTGTAGATGTATTTAGTAATCCTCCTTGCGTCCTCTACAATTGGTGTGACCCAATCTAGTTTTCCTATGCCCTCCAAAAGAAGGTCAAGGACATGGGCTGCACATGGTGTCCAACAAATTGAGGGGTGTCTATCTTGGAGGAGTCTTCTTGCTGCCACATATGCTGCTGCATTATCAGTTGTGATTTGCACAATATTTGCAATCCCCACCTCCATGCAAACTTCTTCCAACATCTTAGCCAAATTTTATGCAGTTTTTACAATGTGGGAGGCATCAACTGATTTTAAGAACACCACCTCTTCTTTGCATGCAACCAAGAAATTAATGATGGTACGGTTTTTTCCATCTGTCCACCCATTAGAAAGAATAGAGCAGCCATATTTTATCCATTTTTCTTTTTGCTCCTCTACTGCTGCCCTTGCCCTTTTAGTTGCATTAGTAAGCAACCTACAAATACAAAGTGAAATTAAGTACACAATTTTTATTTGTAAACAAAAAAATAGCTTAAATTCATCATAAATTAAACTTAGAAAACATAAATTAAAGAACATAAACTAACCTCCCATTCAAGTCTGTGCGAGAAGGCGCCTTGTAGCCTTTTCATGCAATTGTCAATCCGGTGACCAAATTGTGCCAGTAAGGAGAACTCGCCACATTGAAAGGGATATTATTAAAATACCAAAAATCTGTACAAGCAATGTTTGCTTGCTCATGCACCTCCCTATTCCATCCAGTCGCCTCTAAGGAAGGTTGTGCACCAAGTGTGTTTCTAGGCACGAAATAATTATCCAACCGTGTAGGTCCTGTAACTGCCCTTGCCCTTGGTGCTCTACTAGTGGTAGATGAAGCTGAGATGGAGGTGTTAATGGGTTGCTTTGATCTTCACATACGTGGGCCACGAAGAGAGCCCACTATCTCCTCAGTAAAATCATAATCATCATTCGACTCAATTGGAGCACCTTGAGAAGAGGCAATGGTTGCTTGCATTGCACTTTTTTTTCTTCTGCAGCTGAAAGTGTGGCATTCATATGTCTTTTTATTTCTTCTGTGGTTTCAGGACATTCCTTAGCATCACGTTGAGGGATGCCTGCAAGGTGGTACTTGAGGCGATTGATGCCTCCACGATATACTTTTTTACATTGAATGCAATATACCGTGCCAGGTATGGGTCCTAGATAAGCATATTTCCAAGTAGGATCTCTAGCTCCTGGAGGACGAGTGCCTACAAACCCCGCAGGCACGGATGGGATAGAGCTTGAGGTGGAAGCAGGTTCAGTAGCCATTATCAATTAATTAGTAACCTACAGAAAGTGAAAGTCAAAGCACAACTTGGTAGTTTTTTATAGAAAATTTAAAAACAAGCTAAATTAGATTAAATCAAACAAGATTACTTTAAGTTTAAATTACTAAAAATCTATCACTAGATTCTAAACATTTTCATAACAAAAAAATTGGATTTAAAAAAAAAAAAAATAGTGTTTCAAAAAAATGTGAAAAAATGTAACAAATCTGAAAATTACTTCAAACTAGTAAAAAATTAAGCTAATCTAAGATTGTAAACATGTTATTCAACAAAAAAGAGGATTCAAAACAAAAAAAATAACTAGGGTTTCAAAAAAATGAAAAATTAGCAAAATATGTGAAAAAATAGAAAAAATCATAAAAAAATCTTGTTTTGATGAATCTAAATCTTGTTTTGATGAATATAAGTGCATTTAAATCATTTTCAGACTACATTAAGATGATTTGTTAACATAGAACCAACAAGAATGAAGAATTTAAAAAATAAAATGAAAGAATAAGAAAAATGAGAAACCCTACTTGGAAATCCAATTTGCCTTCTAAATTTGATGTGAATGCCCTTCAAATCTTGTCTTTTGGATGCAAAATTGCTGCAAATGAGTGCACAATGCCTTGGAGAGGTTTTTTGCTGAGTGTGAAGAGAATGAATGAAAAAAAAAAGAAGTAAAAATTGCTTTTAAGCGGCTGCCTGGGCATCCCAAAAGTCGTGTAGGTTTTTCCAGAAAACTCGCCGTACATTCTAGAAAAACTCGCCAAAAGTACGGCGAGTTTTTCCAGAATGTATGGCGAGTTTTCTCGGCGTACAATTGCCTAGAAAACCCGCCAGCCAAAAAAACTTGCGAGTTTTTCGAAACTCGCGTAGTTTTTGGTGAGTCTTGCAACTATGATGCTAACTATGGCGTAAGAGGACCCAATTTTGTGGTGGACTTGCCATGGATCGGGATCTTTGACTACCACTCTAACCATCCAATTGTTATCTCAAGTTTCTAGTTCTTTAGCTGCTGAGAGGAACTGGTTTACATATAGCTTCATCCACTCTCTTAAGAGGAACAAACTTACCTCTAGGAGAGCAAAGAAGTTTGTGGTTGTACATAGTGCTGTGCGTTTCATTGACTGCAAAACACTTTTGTACAAAGAGAGTCCAACAACACGATGGGATGTAGAGCTAAAGGAGCAAAGACAAATTGATGAGGATGATTTAGTTTCGGCTTCAAATGCAAGGCTAGTTGGTGTTAGTTTGGTAGAGCTTGACCACGAGGATTCCAGTCGTTCGAGTGATGAGGAGTTTGGGGGTGATTAGAGGCCTTCCTTCACTACATTTTTTCATTTTGTACTTATTTTGATATCAATGTATCATGCTACTCATTGTAATCATGTTTATGATATGATATTATGATGTGAGATGTCATATTTTCGATATTCATATAATAAAAATCTCAAATTTGACAATTTCATTTGTCAAATTTTAATATTTTATTTACTTTTAGTCTTTTAGTATTTGCAATTTTACTAATTTGCCAAAGTTTAATTTGAAATGTTATTCTTAAACATCTTTTTATAACTAGTTATTCAAGTACCATATGTTTATTCGCATTGAGTGGACCAAATTTGCCAATCTTAGGGGTTATTCAGATACGGCCAAGATGGATATGCTAACTATGGCACAGGAGGACCCAATTTTGTCGGGGACTTGCCATGGATCGGGATCTTTGACTACCACTCTAGCCATTTGATTGTTATCTCAGGTTTCTAGTTCTTCAGCTACTGAGAGGAACTGGTTTACATATAGCTTCATCCATTCTCTTAAGAGGAACAAACTTACCTCTAGGAGAGCAGAGAAGCTTGTGGTTGTACATAGTGCTTTGCGTCTCATTGACTGTAAAACACTTTTGTATAAAGAGAGTCCAACAACATGATGGGATGTAGAGCTAGAGGAGCTAGGACAAATTGATGAGGATGCTTCATTTTTAGCTTCAGATGCAGGGCTGGTTGGTGTTAGTTTGGTAGAGCTTGACCACGAGGATTCCAGTAGTTCGAGTGATGAGGAGTTTAGGGATGATTAGAGGCCTCCTTTCACTACATTTTTGCATTTTGTACTTATTTTGATATCAATGTATCATGCTACTAATTGTAATCATGTTTATGATATGATATTATGGTGTGACATGTCATATTTTCGATATTCATATAATAAAAATCTCAAATTCAATAATTTCATTTGTCAAATTTTAATATTTTATTTACTTTTAGTCTTTTAGTATTTGCAATTTTACTAATTTGCCAAAGTTTAATTTGAAATGTTATTCTTAAACATCTTTTTATAACTAGTTATTCAAGTACCATATGTATATCACCACCCCCCCTCGTCATCCCCTCGTCCCCTCACCATCCCCAAACTTAGACCCTCTGCCCCTCGTCCCCGTCAGGAAACTCCTTGGAACACTGGTAATTACTCTAATCAATTCCACAAACCATGACTGAACTGAAAAAAATCTTCAAACACTGATACAAATCTTTGAAATTTGTCTTTTGCAAAGGCTTCACAAATTTCACATAATCTGCCGGCTATGTTGAAGCATTGTGCGAATCCTGAGATGAATCTTCTTGTAGAAGGATTTGGGTTTTTGTCCTCAAGTTCATGAAAGCCAAGCTCTCCAAATTCTCGATAACGAAATTTCCTATTCGATACAATGAATTCATTTTTGCTACTTTTTATAGTCAACCACCTTTTTGATATTTAAATATTAAATAATTTGCCAACGTAAAGTAACTTTATTTAGTATTTGAGTATATTATATAATAAAGTTACTTTAATGTTTTATTAATTAATTAAATATAAACGTCCTCAAATATTATTTTAGGACAATTTAATATTTAATTAATTAAATTATCTTGGTGGTGACTAATCAGATATTCGATGAAAATATTATTGATATTCATGATTGGATGATTACAAATGGAGACGAAGGCTCCTTATAAAGACGATTACAAGACGATGTTTCTAAAAAGAAACAATCGTAACTAAAGCTAAAAAAACAGAAAGAATCTAAAACAGGCTAAAACTAAAGCAGTTACTAAAAACAACTAAGTTAACTAATAAAGCAAAAATGACCATTATTATTACATTTATTATTTTAATACACTCCCTTAATGGTCATCGTACAAACACAAACTAAGTCTACCCATATTGTGCTGGTCATCAAAATGCATAGTATGCAGACTCCTTTTGCTCAGTCTGTTTTGCCACGTGAGCACTTTGCTGAGACGCTTCTTGGTTGGTCTTCTCATCAGCCAATCGCTTTCTGCAATACCTTTGTATATGACCAATCATCCCACAATAATGGCAAGTAATAGACTTCTTCTTGGAGTTCTTTGAATCGCCTCGTCCTTTCTGTTGACTGGACTGGCCTTTGCCAATGTCCTTCGTAGTAAATGCTTGTTCAACACTAGGAGACTCACTGTTGCTCCCAAATTGCTTCTTCCACCTATCCTGTTGCAATAGCTTGTTGCACAGCTCATCGAACTTCAAGTCAACATTGGTGGATGTAATGTTGAGCATTTTGGTGAAGTGCTCATAGGAACGTGGCAAACTCTTCAAAGTGATCACCACCATATCCTCCTCTTCCATCTTACGACCAATGGCCTCCAGTTGATCGCGAATATTTTTTATTTTCATCAAGTGCTCCTGCAAAGACACTTGGTCATCCATCATAATACAAAAGAGCATATTCTTCAAGAAGAAAGCCTTGCTCTTGTCTGAGGTTTCACGAAGATCTTTCAAATGCTTCCAGATCTCTACAACAGACTTACCAGAAGTCGAAGGTATTTCTGGTAACATCTCATCGGTGACAAATAATTTGAGAAGCATGACTGCCTCCCTATTACCTCCATCATACTTGTCCTGATCCTTCCCAATAGAAGTGGGACAAGTTTTTGTACCTAGGACAAGCGCATCCAGACACCGGTACTCCAAGATGGTAAGCATCCTCTGCTTCCACGTGTTGTAATTCTTTACATTGAACCTCTGTGAACTTTCCAACATAACGTTGGACAAAGTTGCCATCCCTCTCGTTTTCCAAAGCATGAAAAATGAGGTAACTTTGTGATCAGCTAGCAACGCACTGGACAATCAGCTGGCACAACTCCCAATTTTTCAAAAAAACTGTGCAAATTTTTGAAGAAATTTTTCGAAAACTCTATACAATTTTTTTATGTTTCCCAGAATTTTTGTCAAAATTGGCTCAAAATCTTTTCAAGCTGCCATTAAATATTAGAGAAAGCACCTTAAAAAAAATTGGCATAGAATTTAAGACAAATCTGTTGGCACAAAATTCAAGGCACGAAAAACGAGTTACCCAAAAAAATCTAAGACCAACCTAGTTGAGATCTCAAAAAATCTACCAAGAATCTGCAATCGAAATTTTTTTTTGACTTTAGATGACCGGTCAAAACCCTAATCGAGTTTCAGAAAGCCTTAGGCGGCCACGAAAACACAAAAAATTGTAGAAAACTCTTAAAATTTTCTGAAATCGTAGCACAAATGAGACTTGAAACCCTAGCCGTTGCTGGTAAAGACAAAAGCGTTCAATTTTTAGCAAAAAATCACCAAAAAACGAGCTCAAAATCATCTGAAAAATGCTGCACAAAAACACGTCTTCAAAAACGCAGGCAGAGGAGTGAGAGGAGTTCAAATTGCGACCAAAACATACCTAGATGCGACGACTGAACACAAGAACAAGCACGTCCAGGAGAAGAAATCTCGCCAGCGTCCAACTAAGACACAAAATCGCACAGCCAAAGATGAAATCACATTTAAAAGAAAACGCGTCTTAGTTTGGTAATACAAAAACATGAACAAACGGAGAACAAGAGCATAAACTCTGAACACGAACTCAACAAAACCCTGGCTAACTGGGAAAAAACAAAAGTCTTTTGCGTTTTTTATTTGCAAATGCACAGGTCGCAACCAAAGAACAAAACAAAATCTGTGACCAGAAACCTCAGGAGCCACGAATTTCAAAAAGAAAATCGATCGAAAGAACTCAAAAATCTTAAACGAAAAAAAATCTGGAAAAAAAATATTCCAGGTGGAAGGCACGAATTGAAAATTTCGTGAAAAGATCATTTCGCTTTGATACTGTGAAAATATTATTGATATTCATGATTGGATGATTACAAATGGAGATGAAGGCTCCTTATTAAGACGATTACAAGACGATGTTTCTAAAATTAAACAATTGTAACTAGAGCTAAAAAAACATAAAGAATCTAAAACATGCTAAAACTAAAGCAGTTACTAAAAATGACTAAGTTAACTAATAAAGCAAAGATGACCATTATTATTACATTTATTATTTTAATATTCAAGACATTACACTTGCTGTTCCAAAATTTTCTATTCCATTTGCTCTCAAATGTGATGCATTAAGGCGAGGAATAGGGGTTGTTTTAATGCAAAAGGGGCATCCCATTGCCTTTGAAAATTGGAAATTAAAAGATGTAGAATGCATATTTTCTATTTAGGATAAAGAAATGTTGGCTATTATGCATGCCTAGCCAAATTTCGACAATACTTGGTATGTGATAGATTTGTGGTCAATACTGATCACAATAGCCTGGGATTTTTTCTCAACCAAAAGGACTTAAATGACAAGGAACAAAAGTTGGTGTGTAAGCTTCAAGCTTATGATTTTGTTATAAAATATATAAAAGGACAAAATAATGTGGTAGTTGATGCTTTATCTAGAAAACTTATTTATGATTTATGTTTGAGATTATTGTTGATTGGAAAGTGTTGATAATTGTACAGTATGCAAAAAATGGTTTCGGTAATGAGATCCTTGAAGGAAAAACACAAGATTACAGGTATAAGGTGGTTGATGATCCCACCTTCTACAAAGATAGAATCTATTTAGTCCTAGACTTAAAAATTAAAAGCAAAGTCTTGAGAGTTGTCCATGATACACTCTTGGTTGGTCACTCAGGGTATTTCAAGACTTACAAGTAGGTTAGGGACATATTCTTTAGGAGAGGTCTGAAGGGAGAAGTTCTCCAATACATTAGAGAATGCATTACTTATTAGCAGAATAAAGTAGAGCATGTTTTTCTATCAGGTCTATTGCAGCCTTTGCCTATATCAGATAAAAAATGGGTGAGTATTACTGTATTAGCATGGATTTCATCATAGGGCTTCCTAAGGTTCAAGATAAGAATTGTATTTATGTTGTGGTGGACAAACTCACCAAATATGCTAACTTCTTCACCATTCCTTCTAAGTTTAAGGTTCCTAAATTTGTTGATTTGTTTTCAAGAGAAGTTTTTAGCCTACATGGATTGCCTAAAAACATTGTGAGTGACAAGCACAACGAGTTCCTTAGTTTGTTTTGGCAAGATTTTTTTCACTTGGCAGATACAAAATTGACTCCAAGTACCAATTATCATCCTCACACAGATGGGCAAACAGAAATTGTTAATAAATGGATTGAAGTGTACTTGAGAAACTATGTTGTAGGGCAGCAATCATCTTGGTGTAAATGGTTTTACATTGAAGAACATTGCTACACCACTACATACCATATGTCCATTGGCATGTCACCATTTAGAGCATTATATGGCTATGATGCCCTATCCTTTGTGGATTTGGTTATTGCTAACAATAGAGTGTGAGGGGCATGAGACATGGTTGCACAAAGCCAAGACATATTGAGTGTCTTGAAAGAAAACATCCAGTATGCTCAAAATCGGTAAAAAATATATGCAGACTAGCATCATATAGAGAGAATTTTTGAGGTGGGCAACACGGTTTTCTTGAGGCTACAAACATATAGACAATCTTCTATCAAGAAGAGTTGAGCTGAGAAGCTCAAACGTTGTTTCTATGGGCCATACATGCTCATGAGAAGGATTGGTGAGATGGCTTATGAGCTTGAGTTGCTAGAGAACAACATAACACACAATGTGTTTTATTTATCATGCGTTAAAAGGGGATTGGAACAACATGTTAGTCCTTCTATTGAGTTGCCTCCTTTGGATGATGAAGGAAAGCTCATATTGGTTCTTGAAGCTATACTCAATGTTAGAGAAAACAAATTAAAGAATAGAACGATGGAATGATCTTCCCATAAAAGATGCTTCTTGAAAGGATGCAAAGATTCTTGAGCATCGTAGTTTGAAATTGCTTGAGGGCAAGCAATTTTGGGAAGGATGGACTATACTATCCCTTTTTTCGACTAAATCAAGTCAGAGGAATCAAAGCATATTTTTTTTCCTCGTAGGCTAAAGGGAGTATTTAATAGGGGAGTAATATAATAATAGTTTATTAAGTTGTCCAAAAAGGTACTTTAAGTTATAAATTTGGAAAAATAACCAATTTATTATTGTTAGATGGGGCCAAAAGTGAATATTGGATACATGGCTAAAAGGACAAATAAAAATTTTAAGTTGGAAAAAAGGGTGAATATTCAATTAAAAGAAATATTAATTACCTAAAAGGTAATTGATAATTATGAGTTGAAAAAAATGAATATTCAATTAAAAGTAATTAAAATTACTTTTAGGGTTGGATGGAAAAAGGATTAAAAGAAAAATATTAGGAAAATAGATTCATTGTATTTATTATCAATTTTCAAAAACCCTCATTTTCTAGAGCATTGAGGTTTGATGTAGTTTTTACTCTGGAGATGAAAACCTTCCCAGCTTATTTAGGAATTGGAAGATGGAAACCTTCTGATTCTTATTGTTGGCTTCATACAAGGGTCAGATTTGTGTTGATATAAGAATTTGTGTGGATATATATATATATATATATATATATTATTGCAGGGATCATTGTTATTTGAATAATCTCGAAAAATTACCATTTTATGTTGGAGCTAATAAATGGTACCAACTGTACCAATAATTAGGCAGGCGGTAGCAGTTTGCAGCTGCAAATGGAGCAGTAATAATTTTAGGAGGGACGATCAGAATTTAAGAAGGCTTTAGTTCTGAATTTTTGCCGCTAGCAAAGGAAAAGTGAAGTCATAGCATGTGAAAGGGCAGGTGGTGTGGTAAAGAGGGAGTTGTAGTAAGGCGTAGAAGGGCATGGAGGAAAATAGAGAGGTGATCACTGTAAAGAAGGGGTTCATGGGACCTAACCCAAGCCAGCTGCTTCCTTTGAAATGTCATTCATAATTTTCAAATAGGGAATCATAGCCTTTCAGCTATACAGGGAGACACAACAACCAAAAAGTGCAGTGTAGGATTGCAGGGAAAAAAAAAGGATGCTGCCAAAGAGTGATGTGGAAAAGAAGACAGGATGCAAGAAAGAAAAGGATTCATGGGTCTTTAATAACCCAGTCACTGCTATTTATGGGAACTTCAAAATAATCACCCAGCCTGGTGAATAAAGACAGGCTCATTATTATTTAGTGTTGGAAATATTGTCATTGATGTCAAAGTAAAAGGATGAAGTCATTGATGTCAAATGTATGGACAAGACTGAGAAAAAGAGAGGTTGTAGAAATAATGCTTATAATATGATAAGTTTAAGAAAAGCCAGATGTTACATAGTACATACAATGATATTGGTGAATGTCAAATATCAGTTTCACTGCAACCTTGAAAGTGTTGGGAACTTTGGTGCTTGGAAGATTCCTGAGAAGGTTGTCTCATATGCTTTAATCTAGCCGATTTATTCTAAGATCGATTGTGATGAAACAAGAGGACTTGGCTTTGGAAAATCAAGGCAATATTTGAAGCCAATGCAAGAACCAGTATTGTAGAGAGAGTTTTAAGGTATAAGAAGTGGCTATATTAATACGTCGGCATTAGAGATATTATCGGGCTATTTCAGAGCAATTACTATTGATATTAATCAAGGAAAATTCCATGTCTTCATACCTGGTATATCTGCATTGGGTGAAGGCATCGGTACATACTTTACAGACTCAACTCCTACCAGCTGAAAAGAACGACATTGTTAATGATGTTGGGCTTATTCTGGAAATGTGTTCTGATAATATTTCTTGGTCATCGTATAAACTGGTTCAAGGATGACATGATGAAGTCGTGTTACCTCTGCTCAGGAAAAAGCAATTGTTCGAAATATGCATTCAGAAGAATAGTCAAATCACTCACCTCAATAAAATCGGGAGTTATGTAAGTAGATGAAGATAACCATTTTTTGTCAGAAAAAGAGAAATCAGTTGCTGAGGGTATCACATAATACTGACACAGATAGTCGATGAAGACTATGATTAGTTTCATCAACTAAAAATAATAATTGAACATCATTTAATTAAAGCAATTATTATAAACTAAAGACAGTAATCTGTAGGAGGCAGCGCTTATATAGAAGAGTCGCCTCTTTTATTTAGAGACATAAAAGAAAAAACATGAAGAGTTACGATTTGTATGGAAGAGTTGTTTTTATTAAAAGATATCCCTTCAACAGGGACGCCACTCTTGAGGATGAAAGAAAAAGTTTAAATATGTAGAGTTTGAGTGCGGGTGTAGTTGAGTTAGGAATAAATGCTTTATCTTTAAGTCACAATTGGGTGTGGTAGAGTGTGCTGTGTGGAAAAACGATATATCATCAAAACACAATCAGTATATGAAGTGTGAGTAATAGTTGATTTCATTGAATATCATATGTGAGTAGAGAGAAAGGATACATCAAGTAAACACCAGTAGATTTATGCATGTAATTCTATGGAATATCGTTCGATGCAAAAGCATATGTGAGGCAGTTTTACAAGAAGATTCAATACTGATTTGCAAGCAGACTTGAGACACTTTATGAAGAAATGTAAGAAATAAATTATTACTAGCTGTAGACCTGAAAAAGTTTATGAGCAGTGTTTAAGGAGATTGATGAACAGATCAATTGTTGATCTATAGCATACTTGTAAGATATTCAAGGCAAACTCATACTTTATTATGAGAGGTATTTTGAAGGCTTGATCAAGTTTGTGGAGCAGATTTTCAATTGTATAAAGGACAGAATAAAGAAGATTTTACAGCAGTTATATATCATATATGTGAGCAGATTTATGCAGATATAAAAGAGATACATATGTATATGTAATTGAGGAAGAGAATAAAGAGAAGATCATCAAAGGAAGATTTGAAAGAGGTATATGCAGACCTAAACAGGATTGGATCAAATTTGTAGGAGAAAGATCTGTGAAAGAAAAGTGAATTCATCATATGGTGATTTATGTGAATATCATTCAAGAAAGATAAATTGAAGAGGAAGAAGATTGTAAAGTCCATCATCCGTTGTGGATGCAACATTGAAGGTGGAACACTATTCTTTCAGTTATCATCTTTGCTGAGTTGGTGCTTGGCAAGTGGGGGTTGGTGCCTCCGGTAGGTTGGCGCCTACGGACATTAGTGGTTGATGCTCCTTGTAGGTTAGGTGCCTACTAAACAAGTTTAAGGGGCTGGTGCTCCTTGTAGGTTTGAGCCTACTAAACAATCTTATTAATAATTCAAGTAGGTTAGCACCTACTTACTTTTATTAAATCAATTAAACATATCATATGTCAATTGGAGTCAACTTGATTGTGTTGTTTCATTTTAAGAAGTTGATGTTGAATAAAAGTTAAAGTTGATAAGAATTTGAGAAAGAAAAAGTTTGTATTGATTTACTGATTCACCTCCCTCGCGCCCCCCCTCCCTCTCAGCAAATCTTTGTGCTCTTCATTTAGCTCATATTTTTTGAATGCTTTCAGTTTCAAGTTTCATGATTTATTATGGCTGCAAGTGCAATTTAAAATTATGATTTTTTTTAATAAATATTATAAATAAATCATAATTTTGAGAGACCAATAAAATATACCTTCAGGAATATTACAAGGCATCATCAACAATCTGCAACATAGCATCCGGTGCAACTTAGGCGCTCACACACAAACAATCTGCAACAGGTGCAACCTGCAAAATTGAATATGCACATTAGCAATATGTGGAGAGAAGGAAACAACAGTACAAGTCCACTCTGCAACATCAACTCTTCTTTGAAGTCTCCACTCAAATTTGAGTCTGGCACCCACAAGATTTCCCTTAGCAGATGAGAGAGGAGAAGGCCAACAATAACCCTTGGATGGAAGAAAGAGTAGAGTACACCATATGGAGCCCCTAGATGAGAAGTACTGAAACACACATCACTGAAGCAAGTGATCACAATTGCACTAACTCAGGGATGTCATTTTAGGTTTTCAGCACAAGTCTCTATTAAGCCCCTCTTTTGGGTTTTCAACTTAACAAAGCAAGTGCACAAACAAAATAGATCACCCAATTGAGCATCAAAAGAGCATGTACACATCACTAGCCTCAACAAGCTGAATTTGAAATCTGATGACACCAAGTGTTGCACCAGCATTTTATGGATTACATTGGCAAACTAGATCAGAAATAAGTAGGAATTTGGCATAGTGAATTCCCACATACACACTGAAGTCTGAGTCTAGTTTCAGAAGGCAAGAAGATCATCCTGAAGAAATTCACATATATCAAACCTAGAAGCACAAGTCTCCGATATAACAACTGAAATATGTCTTTGAGCAACATCAACAACATGTGGAGTAGTTGTCAAATCTGAAGCATCCATAGTAGCATGCCCAACAAGAAACACAAACAGGGTATTGGCAACACACAACACAGGTCTTGACACATTCTTTCAGGAACAATGGGAAGAAGCATATGTATGTTGACCACACAAAGAAGCTGGTTTGTCAAAACATTGAACTGACCCATCCCCATGACAATCACAATGAGCTCATTACTTAGGTTAATCTGTGGATAATTGAGGAGGTTGGACTTTACGAACACACATGTGAAGACTCAATTGGACATGGATTAAAGGTGCCTTTAGAGACAAAGTTGATATAGGAATATATGATCCCACAAGATCCTCAAATCTCAAACCACATCTTCCCCAATTGGATTTCTGAAACTCCGAGACCTGCATAATGGTTTTTGACTGAGAAGTAATAGAATGACTGGAAGACACATTTCTAGACTTAGTTTTTGAAACATGTTTCATTTTCTTGGATACTTTTTCTTCTTTTGTGACACAGATTTTTACAAAACACACTTTCTTTGTAACACATTCTTTACTTGAGACATAGGAGGGGACACAGCAGCTTATGCTTACCAACTCCTGTCTGTGCTGAAGTGCTGGCTGTGCTAGGAAAAATATCAACTGTCCTAGTACCTGTCTGTATATTCAATTGATTTTGCAACTTATTGATCTTTTCTCAACAACATATAATGAGTACAAAATTGTATGAAGATGAGTTTGTATTGTGACCAACACTGTGATATTAGTTTTGCCTCATGTTTTGTGCTTACATTGATTTGAAATGATAACATATTAGAAAAATAAAAGATGGTCATGATTAAAGGCAGTAAAGCAAGCAATATGAACAAGAGTCACGCACACACAAATATGAGGTAACACAAATAATGCTTGGAAAACAAAAATAACAGTGTTGGGTCTTGGGCTTGGACCTCAAACAAACAACAAATTAGAGCTTACAAGTAAAAAATCTACAGCTTGTATATCCAAGCACCCAGATTGCTTCTTACAAACAATTTTGTGTGTTTTTAAACTTTGCCCTTGCAGCATGGGGAATTTTCTCCAAATTTCAATTTTTTCAATCAAACAAATGCACTTCTAAAACAGTGTCCACTTCAAAACTTGCTTATTTGAACATGCAAAGTGATGGCCCCTATCGCTCTTTACAAACAAACCAAATGTAACAAATCTTTCTATCAATGTATCAAACAACTTGCTCTCCTTTTTGTTCTTAAATTCTCAATATAACCATGCAATTCTCACCAATTCCAAGTAAACATAACAATGCAATTTCTGTAATTGTTGAACCCCTTTAATATCTTTTAACCTGCCAAACTGGATGTTAGTGTTAGTATATCTTCTAGAGTGCCTAGAATCCTGCGATCTCTTGCACTATCATAATGTGAATTTAATTACACATGCTGATCCTTGCTAGATTAGAAAAGTTGTGTCATATATATTTTCTGAAGATGTCTAATCCTGAAGGCAATTTAAATATTTGTTTATGATTTAACTTGTATAAATAATATATATTAATAGAATGAGATTAGAAACATTTGACATAAGTTATTTTCCTGTAAACTATGTTACTCTGCTTGATGCTTGAAAGAATATTATCCTCTGTCAAAATGGTGTTTCTTCAGAATATTGTATTTTGTTGGACATATTGCCAGGTTCTTTGGAGAATCTATTCCAGAATCTTGATAAAGTGCCAGAACGCAATATTCAAGAGGTAAATTCTTGGGTTGAAATCCATGTCAAGTAAAGGCCAAAATTAGTTTGAGTTTGGGCATGACATTTGTATTCTATTTAATTTGAACCACACAGAAAGGGAGTATAGACCCAACTGTCTTGTGACTGCTAACAGCATTCCATACTTGTGATTTAACAGGCCTTGTTATCTGATAATGGTCAAGCATTTCTTAGCAAGGACTTGGTAAGATTGGACAATTCCTATCTTAATTTGATACTGCTGCTTTCTTCTTGTACAGCTGTCATTTATTATTTTCAGGATTGTGATTTTTCTTCTGGGATGCATGCAAAACTCACAGATTATCATATATTCATCTCTAGCAATCCATCCTTGTTTTAAAAGGGGTAAATTTTGTAGTATGGGAAATATAACCAAAAAATATATGACAATATAAAACCACCAGTTATTCACAAAAAAAGAATAAAGAACAACCCAGAAAGTAGAATAGAACATGGCATTCAGTCACCATCAAGCAAGTGTAAATGTGAAATTCTCCAAGTTTCTCCGATATTTACAACAATACAACTCAATGAAAATAACAAAGAGAGCTCCTGAAAGCTAGTGGAAATCTAATTACATGGTTGTTGAAATATGATAATATTGGCATTTGACAACCTTGGTTATGTTGGTCAACCCTCCAATCTTTAGTTTTTAATGATCAGATAAGAGAAACTGAAAGTAATCAGAAAGTGCAGCACATAAGACAATAGACACGGCAAGATACCCTGGGAAAACCGTCCAACCTGAGGGAGAAAATCCTAGCCAATATATCTCTTATATATTGATTGAATATGAGCAGAAATCTGCTTACAACTCAGGCACAATACAATGCCGATTTGATACAATGAATAATAGCACCTCTCTTAGATGCAATATACAAATGAATATTATTCTCTTTGAAGTCGAGCTGCTGCTACAGATGAAGATCTGCTGCTGGGTGCGAACTTCTCTTTCTGCTGGGCGTGATCTTCTTCTTCTAAGAAATGCAAACTATGATGATTGAACTTGATTGTCAAATGAATGATCCGCAACTTGTATTTATACATTCATCCATGAAGGGATGCGACTTCTCCCACAAGAGGTCGGCCTCCAAAGCAAAAGACGTGTCTTATTAAAAATCGTGCCTCTTCTAATGGTCGGCCCCAATTTATAATTAAAAATATAAATGATATTTTAAAATTATACATTTGTGAAGCGCTTCTTCACATCTCAAATCGAACACATAAATTAAATAGCCATAGCTACATTTAATTTATTTTCTTTATGAATCATACATGCCTGGAAGTAGGTCGACTGAAGCTGCAAACATCAGCACTCCGTCTCAGCTAGGGAGAAATTCTTCCAGGTGTACAAGACATATCACCTCATCGTGATGTCAATTGCCATGACTACTCTCATGTAGAATAGAGCATATCGCCTCATTGTGATATCGACCACCATGGTTGCACCCATGTGTGGATAGGAGCTTATCACCTCATCGTGATATCAACCATCATGGCTACAACCATGTATGGTATGTACCAGTGTTCCATGGGGACGCGTCCCCCCCAAAAAACCCTGCGTTTCCTAGAGGGGGACGTCTCAGAGACTTGGGGGAGACGTCCCCCCACCAGGCCACCACCAGCGCCACCAGTGTCGTTGTCTCCAAGATGCTGCTAGGACTTTGAGGATGTTGGGGTGTCCTCAAGACGTCTAGGGGACTCCTAGATGTCTCCAAGATGTATAATTCTTATACTTATACATCTTTTTATAACTTTTTTTTTTAAGTACTATATGTATTTCAGCACCCTACTGCCCCCTCGCTGTTGTCCCCCCGCCATCCCCCTGTCGTCCCCAAACTTAGGCCCCCCATCCCCATGTCTCGAAAACGCGTCCCTTGTCGTCCCCACGTCCGTGTCCCCAAAACCCTGTGGAACACTGGTATGTACAAGTGCTCATCACTCAACGTGATGTGGTCACGTCATCGTGATGTTCACCATGGCTCTCCCAAAGGGTGAAAACACAAGTACAACAAAATCATCACAAACTCTCTCACGTGATGTTGTCATGGAGTCACACACATGACATCCACCATGGCTCTCCCAGTTGGTGGAAACAAGGGCTTTCACCTCAAATCTCTCTCAAAGAGAAATGCATTAACAAGGGCTTGCACCTCAAATCTCTCTAACAAAGAGAAATGCATTAAAGCAAATCTAAAGTTCACTGATGCTGAGACTCCTTCTCAGCTAGGGTTTCATTCTCCACAATACCAAGCTTGTCTCAAAAGTACACAAACTTTACTCTGGCAAGAGGCTTGGTGAGAATGTCTGCCGTCTGCTCATCAGTGCTGATATACTTCAACTGGATTGCTTTCCTCAATACCATATCTTTGATATAGTGGTATTTGATCTCAACATGTTTAGTTCTGTTATGAAACACAGGGTTGACAGAAAGCTTCACACAGCTCTGGTTATCACAATGAATGATAGTAGGCTCCATTGATTGTCCAAATAATCCTGCAAGGAGCTTCTGAAGCCACATTGCTTCTCAAGATGCCACACAAGCTGCAATATACTCGGCCTCAGTTGTACTCAGTGCCTCAAAAGATTGCTTCCTGCTACACCAGGATATCATAGCAGACCCCAAACTGAAGCAACATCTAGAGGTGCTCTTCTGATCAGTAACACATCCTACCCAATCAAAAACAGTATAACCGTGCAGCTCCAAGTCCACACCAGAAGAATATCTCAAGCCATACCCAACTGTGCCACGCAAGTATCTCAGGATATGCTTTGCTACAACTAGATGTATTTGCCTTGATTCACATATGAATTGACTAAGTGCAGTCACTACATAGCAAATATTTGGTCTAGTATTGACTAGATACATCAATGATCCAATCAACCGCTAGTACAAAGTAGGATCCACCAGATCTGAACTAGCTGCAACCTCCTTTAACTTCTACAATTAGGACTTCATAGGTGAAGACATGGATTTGCAATCCATTATACCTCTAGTAAGAATTTAAATCAACATAAAGAACCAAGATCAACTAGGTTACCATCTTCTTTAGGTTTAGTAGGCTCCCTCTGAATCTTCAAGCACTTGCACCGACCTTCTGACCTCATTGTCCAAGATTGCCTGCAACGCTTGCCTTAGGAAATGGTTTCCAGCGCACACCTCTGTAGAGATTCAGGGCTGTCCTCTTCGACCTCATCCCATATCACTCTACTTTGAATAGGTTTGCGGAGCTACCAATGTTAAATCCAGGTTGAATGACTTGAGCAATTCTGATCTCAACTGCTGAAGAGGTACTTCAAGGATTTAGCATCTGGCCTTGCAACACTACAACCCTTACTTATTCTCAGCGAGTCATAGAACTCCCTCTGAAGGTTAATTCTTCCTCTTCAAAGAGATGTCTTCAACCATCCACTCAGTCTCATGGTTGCAAGCAGTGTCTCCATTCTCTTCTTCTCTTGAAAGCAATCTCTTGGTCCGTCCTAATGCACATAAGGAGAGATTACTAATAGTTCATATAACTCAACTATTCCGAAGAGAAATACCAATGTTGGAACTATCTCAATGTTATAGTATGACTTAATAACTACTTGAGGAATTCATGAACATGAAATACTTATCTCATCAGAATCTCCTTAAATAATCACAGATAAATGAATCACCATTCATTTGCTTCTCGATCCAATCTGCATTTTAAGGATTAATAATAATAATAATAGATTATATATTATGCAGCCAACATATACAACATAGAATCGGGCCTCTCAAGGCACCAACATAGTTCATGCACAAAGAGAATGTTATCGATGTGGTCATCTAATCACAACGAGGTTGCAGTTCTCTTTTCATCTCAGAGTCACACTCAAAGATCTTCACAATTTGCAAGGAAAAAATAACTTGCAAAGAATAATTTGAATCTTCAAAGGATGTTATGCCAGTGAACACAATTCTAGAGAAACCACAATTTTGACTAAACACACATGATTCAAATAACCAAGGTCAGATTTGTACAGCTTAGCAAACTAAATTTTAGCCTAGAAGGGTGATTTCAAACAAAGCAAAGAATACTTATCTCTTTAAATATTTTGATGAGTGCAAATACTGGACACAGTAAGATCGATACACAACCTTCACGGCTTGAACACAGGTCCATGACTTAGAATAGAAATTCTCTAGAATCATTTTGAGAGATCTCATCCACATCCACAAATGAAGCATGCTGATTAGGCCTAGTTGGGCAATCCTTTACATAGTGACCAAGCTTGTCACTTCTAAAACATTGAACACGAGAGAGGTCCCTCTTCTTTTTGAATGTGGGAGCACCATCAAAACCTTTATCCCTATTCCGCTTGTAATATCCTTTCTTTCCTTCTTTCCCTTTCTTCTTCGAGGAATGTGTGGCAAGAACATGAATGTCTTCATTTGTAGAGCTTCGACCAATACCTCTCGCAGCCAACCTAGACTCTTCTTGAATACAATCTGCCCTCAAATGATTAAACTTGGGAAGTTTCGATCTTGCACTGATTCCTTGAATGTAAGACTCCCAAGATGAAGGAAGACCATTAAGAGCCAACATGGCCAAATCCTTGTTATCAACAATATGACCAATGGTAGAGAGTTGATCTCTCAGTTCAGAAATCTTCATGAAGTAAGCGATGACAAATTCTCCTTCCGCCATTTTAACATGATGAAGTTGTTGCTTTAATGCAAGTGCACGGCTTGTGTTGTTGATCTCATACATCTCCTCCAAAGGCTTAAGCATTTCTCTCGCTGTCTTCAACTTAGAGATGATTGGAACAATATGATCCTTCATGGAATCAACTAACATCTTCTTCGCCTTAGTATCTTTCTTCTTCCATTGAATCTTCTCTTCCTCACCAGTAGACTTGGGGACAGTGCTCTCCACGAACTCAACCAATTCATTTTCGTCCAAGGCGAGCATAACTCTGAATCTCCAAAATGTGAAATTTGTTGCTCCCTCAAGTTTGTGCTCGATCTTGAGACCATTCACCATCTTGATGAAGTGATAGAAGAGATTAAGAATGTGAAGGAAAATAAAGAATATCGCTGCAAGATAAATCTGATCAAGATCTTCTTCAAACCCACTTTGATACCATGCTAGTTTTTAATGATCAGATAAGCAAAACTGAAAGTAATCAGAAAATGCAGCACATAAGACAATAGACACGGCAAGATACCCTAGGAAAACCGTCCAACCTGACGGAGAAAATCCCAGCCAATAAATCTCTTATATATTGATTGAATATGAGCAGAAATCTGCTTACAACTCAAGCACAATACAATGCCAATTTGATACAATGAATAATAGCACCTCTCTTAGATGCAATATACAAATGAATACTATTCTCCTTGAAGTCGAGCTGCTGCTACAAATGAAGATCTGCTGCTGGGTGCGAACTTCTCTTTTTGCTGGGTGCGATCTTCTTCTTCTAAGAAATGCAAACTATGACGATTGAACTTGATTGTCAAATGAATGATCCGCAACTTGTATTTATACATTCATCCATGAAGGGATGCGACTTCTCCCACAAGAGGTCGGCCTCCAAAGCAAAAGACGTGTCTTATTAAAAATCGCGCCTCTTCTAATGGTCGGCCCCAATTTATAATTAATTATTAATAATTAAAAATATAAATGATATTTTATAATTATACATTTGTGAAGCGCCTCTTCACATTTCAAATCAAACACATAAATTAAATAGCCATAGCTACATTTAATTTATTTTCTTTATGAAGCATACAAGCCTGGAAGTAGGTCGACTGAAGCTGCAAACATCAACACTAATAGCCAATGCAATGACATATGTCTATGTAAAATGCTTTCCCATACATCATGAATGCTCTTCTACTCTATCAGTCATTTTTAAATGTCAATTTTTAAAGACAACACATCCATCCACTATTTTTTCCCCATAATTTGTTTAGTTCCTTCCTCTAAAGCTGGTTGGTGCTTATGTGGGCACAAATGATTTCCTGAGTTGGTGCATCTGTTGAAAATCTTGAACTAACCAAATGGGGATTGGCTTAGTATTCTAATATAATATTTTCTAATTTTTCTTTTATTAATAAATTGCAACCTTGGGGGTTCTACCCATTTATATTAACCAGAGAGAGTATTACACAGTCTGAAAGCAAAGGCTCATCAATGCTACCAGAGCCCACAAAAACCAGGTTGTTAACAAAATCCTAGCAAATAGATTCTACCATCCTAAATATAGAAAGTAGTTTATAAAGTCTACCAGCCTACAACAAAAAGAAACGAGCATAAATTGTTACATTGCAAAAAAATAGGCAAAAGCTTTTTATTAGTCCTCCGAGCTGGCACAGGCAAATTCCATCAACCACTCCACACCATCCATCTCCACCAAACCTAGCAACATATTTAGGAAATCGACACCCTTTACAGCCTTCAAACATCGTTGGAACATCGAGCAACTTCCAAGAAAGAGAACACTATTGCCAAACCAAGCAACTTCTAGCACTTAATTTAAACCACCTAGAATTTTTTTTTTTGACTAGAGTCGTTGCCATACACTTCACAATGTCTTTGAGCTCCCCCAAATCCAAGAGAATAGCCACAAACATAAAAGAAATATCTGAATTCTCCCTATACCTATGCATTGAAATGACAAATTTGTCGCCTAAAACCATTGAATTGTAAACAGAGTCAGTCCACTTTGTGTCTTGAAAGCACATTACAACCTCTTCTTTGACACCATGCCAAGAAACACCATTTGCCTTTGAAAGCTTACTAGTCTAATGGGAAATTCTATGGTGCAAGTATAGAGAAGTGAAAGAGCAAAAACGTATGTTTATGATGCATGATCAAACCTCAAGAAATAAGTGAGGCTCAAATTAATTCACATGAATGATGGAGGCGAGGAGTAAGTGTCATGAAAGTTTTATTATGATCCAACACTTGAACTTTTAGATTGGCCAATTTCAAAACCACTTGTTGAATGGATTGACAATTATCCATAACACCCTCGCCATTGAACTACGATTGCTTCGTGCTCCTCGTGAAAATAGATGTGTTTACAATTAGCTCCACATCCCTATCCACTACTGAGTTGGCAAGCTTGGCAGCCTCAACATTGGCTTCCCTATATACATGATTCATGGTATATTCTTCGAAGTTCGCAAGGATAACACAACTAATAAGGGAGTTTAACTTCCAACTATGTGATTTTTTAGTTCTAATAGCATTGATGACTATGGATGAGTCTCCTTCTATTGCTATGCTACCCAGATTCAACTGATACACAACTACAAGCCTAGGAGGAAGGCTTGAAACTCTACGTCATTATTAGTCCTTGATTTTAGTCTTCTAGATGCCACACAAACAACCTCACCCATCTAGTATTGAACCACACACCTAGCCCAAAACTTATGTGGGTTTCCCTTAGAAGCCCCATCAAAATTTTATCTATACCACCCCTTCGAAGGCACCAACCATTTACCCTCCAAACATTTTTTTTGGGAATCATTTCCCGTAGGTCCATTAACAAGGGGAGTCTTTAGCCCTATCCATCTTCTTATCATCAAGTGATCCCAAACTGTGAATTTACTTTTATGTGAGGCCTTAGAACTGATTCTATTATTTACTACCTCCACAATTGAAATTTCAACCTTACCTTGAAACAAAGAAAGTGGAGTGTGATGTCCCCTTCTAATTAGACACTTGTACGTCAGTGGATTGGCCTATCATGTCGACCCTTGTAGGCTAATGGTTCTGGATAGAGGGTCACTTGGATGGGCACTGGATCGTCAAATTGCAGTGTTGATCTCTGGAGTATGGTGGCAAGGTGAATTGTTGCGTTTGGCATGATACTTGTGCTTAAATTAATGATACTCACCTTTTATTTCACCATCCTTGGCCTAGGGACCATGTGTCTTTAAAATGAAGGGGCCACTTTATATTTTTCAGTTACTATTCATTCATAAAGTGAAAAAATTATAACTTAAGTGAATAGTGCTCACTTTTTATGAATAGTGTTTTCAATGTAAAATTATAAATATCAAGAGGAGAAGTTCGACCCTCTTCATGGATGAGTTATTTTTGCTTCATTGACTTGGGAGTTTGGCTTTGGAGGAAGAGGGAGGCTAGGGTTTCCTGATTTCTTGCAGTGGGTGAGCCTAGTGGGGCTTTTTTCTTTGTTGTGGAGCTGCTTGAGGGTGTGAAACACCACCTTAAGGTTGCTGATCAGTTTTCTTGGAAGCAGATTTGGTGACATAGGGAACTATTGGCGGGGTTTTGAGCTATTTTATGAGTGGGTTTGGCAGCCATAGTCTCCATTGTTGTTTACACAGGAGATGTTCGTTTTTGAGAAGTTTTTGGGACTGATTTTGAGAGCTACTGCCAACTGTCCCTCTCTTGAGGGTTTTAATCAGCATATGTAAAAAAAAACGCCTCTTCTAAGAGGCTGCAATCTCACCAAAAAGGGGCGCCCTAGGTAGAAGAAGCTTCCCATTCTGGATTTGGGTGGGAGAAGTTCGGGTTTCAAGAGGAATCAACATTTCATTGGGGTTTGGTACTGTAGCAAGTTACTATTCAGAGGGCTGTATGGCTGTAAGTGAAATTATGGTATAAGATGTATTTAGTTTTAAATCTGATGTAAGTCACCTATTTAGTTTTAAATCTGATGTAAGTCACCTATTGTATGTATCATATTTGGCGACTAAATTGAGCAATGTACTTAAGGTTGTTTCCGTAGTTTAGTTTATTTGAAGTTTCCATTATATGTATATGCTTTTTAGTACTATTTTAGGATTATTA
Source organism: Sequoiadendron giganteum (assembly GCA_007115665.2). Lineage (NCBI taxonomy): Eukaryota > Viridiplantae > Streptophyta > Pinopsida > Cupressales > Cupressaceae > Sequoiadendron > Sequoiadendron giganteum. The sequence goes on from CM021104.1 coordinate 615,102,928, forward strand.
GTAAATAAACTCAAGACAAGAAGGAAGGAATTAAACTAAAACAAAAAATCAGACCTACAAAACTCAGCGAAAACAAGTCAGCAGAGTGGCGGAACACTACTTGGAGCTCCTTATCTTGAATTATCTTCCTATTTCACTCTTTCCACAACTCCCATAATACGATGGACGAGCAGATACTCCAAAGACTAGAAAAGATAGCATTCTTCATCAGAATGGACCATGCTTTGAATAGGCTTAAAATGTCATTAAAAAGAGCACCAATCCACCCCAATTTAGTGCACAACTACTACCAACACACTTGAGAAAATTGGCAACAATAAGGAGATTATTAGGAGTTTCATCACTTGATTTACATAGAGGGCAATGGGAAGGACGATGGTAACCAAGCTTGACAAATCTATCTTCCGTTAAGATTTTCTTTTGAAGAGCTGCCTAGGTAAAAACCCCTGCTATTGGAAGGCACAATTTTTTCAACAAAGGTGAATGGAGATTACCATCTTGTTAGCCCCCGCATTAGCCACCATAAACCCAATTTTGGCATTGTAGTTCCTGGATTTAGAACAGTTCCAGCTAATACAGTCCTTGCTATTAGAGAGGTGAAGTCTTCTTTCATTAAGAATCTCCATTAGTCTATACTGCTCATCTTTTGGGATTCCAGCTGCTCCAAGATCTTTCTAGTCCCAACAAGTAATGCTTGAAGTTTCCTTTTGAATCACATAATCTGCCATATGTCTTCCCCAAGGATCTAAAAGGATCTGCTTGGAGAAAGGGAAAGAATCACACTTTTCAATGATTGGGAAACAATTCCATGAGTCTTCCTAGAAGAGGTTAATCCTTCCATCTCGCAAATCCCAAGTAAGATGATCAGTGATGATTGATCTACATGACAGCAAAAATTTCCAAAGACTTGACTTCTTGGGAGGATTGGGAGTCGTTAAAATCCTGGAATGATCTTTGCAATCTAAGTATTTATTTTGAAGAATCCTTATCCATATAAGATCTGGCTGCAAATACATACTCCACAATAATTTAGCACCTAATACTTTGTTTTGAGTAATCTGGTTCCTCAGCCCAACACCCCTTTCAACCTTTGGTTTGCAAATAGTATCCCAGGCAATTAGTGGGATTTAATTACCTTTCAAAGAACCTTGCTAGAAGAAATTTCTCATCTTTTGGTTCAATTTCTGATTCATCGAAGCTGGGAGCTTTAGGTAGGAAAGAAGGAAGATAGGTATAGCTGAGATAATGTCTTTCAACATTATTATCCTCTCAACCCAGGATAACCACCTCCCTTTCTAGGAATATATGTTCTTAGAACACTTCTCAAGGAGAGTATCCCACAATTTTGATGAACAACTCAAAAATAGAGGAAAATCCAAATATTTACTTGGGAGCACTCCTTTTTTGAATTCAAAGATCTTGAGAATTTCCACCTTTTTATTGAGTTTGGTGAAGAAGAAAAAGGCTTTAGATTTAGCAAAATCCACTGCTTGTCTTAAGGTTGTAGAGTAAGTGTCTAAAATTCTTTTCATAATATTAGCCTCGCTTCTTTTTTAGACCCCAAAAAACATTGTATCATCGACAAATTGTTGGTGCATGATTGGGGAAACATTTCTTGTCACCACAATACCTTCCCAAGCGCCCATCAAGGCAGCATACCGAATTACTCGCCCTAGAGCATCCTCCATAAGAATGAAGAGAAAAGGGGATCTTGTGTCTCCTTGCATAAGATTGCAAGAGGCACCAAAAAAACCTTGGGGGCTGCTATTTACACATGTTCAAAATATTGTCATTGATGTCAAAGGGGCATGAACAAGATTGTCATTGATGTTAAAGAACGAAACCATTGCCACCTCATTGTTGATATCAAAGAAGGACTTAGCATAAAGGCCAAAGACCACATTATAGCTTTATACAAGGGCAGATCACATTATTTCAAGGTGGTGGAGATGTTTGTAAGAGGAATCTTGATAAGAGATATTTTCAAGAGCCTGATAGGAGGATGAGAACGATCCAAAGGAGTCTTTGCCTAAAGAGTACGCTTGCTTATTTCCTTTTGACAATTTTGCTAGAACACACAAGCATATGTTGGCAAAAGCAAAATAAATTGATAGTGGAAAGTTGTATGATTGTTAGTGATTATGTTCGACTTCACATTAAAGGAGTTCCTATTAATGTAATAAGCATCCCTTTACCATTAATGTAAAAAGAGGTAGAGTCACAACAAGGATGAGTTATAGGCAAAAGGAAAATGATGCCATTGATGTCAAGAGGAACAAAAGGGGATCTTTAAATGAGACCTAAGCGTGAAGAGGAGCAAATTGCCTCGAGACATGAGGGAGTTAAGTTGTCAGGTGAGCAATCCAATTCTATTTTGAATAAAAGCAAATGAGAGAAGAAGTCCTCGTGCAAGTGGATAGTGAAGAACAAAAAGCTAATCATTCAGTTGTGGTGGTCAGAAGATTTGAGGAAGAGAAAGAGGCTATAGAGGAAGCATGTCGCCCAAGCGACATAGTAACAAAAGATAAAGTATTAGAGAAAGGAGGAGGATTAGAGAATTTCAGATAAGGGGAGAAGTTTATTCTTATTGCAGCAGATAAGAGTATTGATCACAAAAATATGAATGGATGTTTCCCATGATCTACTTGTAGATGGAAGTATAATGAACATCCCTTTGCCATTGATGTCAATGTGGGAGTTTGTTGGAAATATTGTCATTGATGTCAAAGGGGTATGAAAACCTTGAATATGCAAAATCAGTAGGTCTCCAAGTTGTCGAATCGACAGTTTTCGCCGAATTCATAGGTTAAGTCTTCCCCGAAAATTTTCCTAACATTGGAAATTTTCTTGCTTCGCCAAGCTAATCCTTTGTGCTTCGTTTTCTATGCCCGCTACGCTCAAACCCCAATCTTTCACGCAATCACTCCATTTTCAACCCTCGCTGCTATTTCTTAAAATGCAATTTTTTTCCTAACATTTGCAATATGTTAATTTTCTCACGCAGCTCCTTTGTGCACGCTTCTCGAGATCTTGCATCTGTATTTTTGCAAGTTCAATCTTCCGACGATGTCAAATCCGTCTCCTTCCAAGGGGAAAGCAATGAAGTATAAATACCAAGGTGTGCTTCCTCCTACAATGGTCTCATCGAATGTGGATGGAATCAGAGATACAAAAATCGGTCATGTAGACATGGGAGAGTTTGTTGAAAGAACTAAGAAGCAACCTATAACCAATGGGATGAAGTCAATAATTCACAGTAATATACATCTTGTGGCTTCATTCCCGGTGGCTGCTTAGAATCCAAAGTTCGTGCTACAAGTCGCTTCTCATTATAACAAGGATGATAGGAAGGTCCGAGATTCAAACGGTAATGTGGTGATGGAATTAGATCCAGATTTCTTTGACAAAGTTTTCATGTGTCCAGGTGTTGATTCATATGTGGAGATTTCTAAGGAATACGCACAATCAAAATATGATAAGGATCCCGATTTTGCAAAGAAAATGATCAACAGTAAATGGCCGAAGGCTCCTAGGCCAGGTGTTACTTGATGGCCCAAAAACTCTCCTCAGAGTGATTTTATTAAAGAGGTGAATGACCTTATCACTCTTCTCAGTAGAGTGCATGGTTTGCCTACTTCATTGTATTTTGAGGATTGGATGTACACATACATTAAGATCATTTTGAAAGGGAAACAACACATCTTTTGGGGAGAGGAAATCAGCAATGCTCTTCATGAGCAATTGACCGAGGTGCATACAACACATAAGTTTTACATGAGCTCATACTTGGTCTATGCTGCAGCCTCCATGAGGAACTTTCTAGGTCTGACTTTTGAATGTGATAGGAAGGTTAAACCAATTTTCAAATATTTCCCACAGATCACCCTCAAGGGAAGTATCAAACACTTTAGAAGGGTGAATGATGCCTTTTTTGGACCACTCATGTGTGCCTTCGGTCCTGAACTAGAGAACAAAAGGGTATCGAATGAAGCATGGAAGACTATAAACAAATATGGATGCATGTACCTACAGTTTCCAAATTTTACCTATTTGAGAGTAGGATGCTTTGCTATCCATATATGCTTCCACGTTATCCTGGTGAGAAAATTGTTCTAATGGAGTTATGCAGGCAGATCATTGTGGTTCATAATAAACAAATGGACGCTCATAAGCTAGGGTTCAAATTTCCATTGGCAATTGGAAGGTACTCAATTCAAACCTCGCATAAGGCTAAGGCAGTTGAATTAGAAATGCAACAAGTGACAATAAAGTTGTACAAGCCGAGATCTGACTTTGATTACAGAGGCATGAAGTCTAGAATCAAAATGGCTTTCTCTCATGTGTATCAGGTTGAAGACATTTGGGCCGACATCAGAAGAAAATGAGAGATCAGGAGGATGGATTTCTGCAGGTTAACGTTGGGGCAAATTAGGGAATTGGACCTTGTTGATATCCCAGAGGACATGGAGGATGAAGATACTATTCTAAATGTTGAATATGAAAGAAAGAACATTGCAGCTTCTCCTCTTCCTTCAATCCAGTGGTCCCAGAAAGAAGTAATATCAATTCAAGAAAGGTTCCAACCAATATTGGCCAATACAAATGTTTGGTTGGATGAAAGAGATATACAATTAAAACCTTTCTTCATAGGACCAAAATATGAGTCTGAAGTACAAGTAGGTAAGAAATCAGAGTGAGGAACCAAAAACAGGAATGATGCTCCAAGCTCAAGCAGAGCCTCAAAGCCTAAGATCAAATTTGTGGTCAAGGGTTGTAGGAAGATTGGGAAATCTGTAGGGGGACCATCTGTAGAGGCCCAAAAGGAGCATGTGTGAGAAAAGGAACATGTGCAAGAAGAGGGGCAGATTGATGAAAGGATCATGAAGAAACAACGATGTCTCATGAAAATATTCTTGAGGAACCACCTATCACCTCATCCCCCATTGACAATGTTGTATCTATTTCCGTTCCTCCTCCTATGACCACATATGCACCTAATGTCCTTGTTAATCCTCCTCCCTTAGTAACGAGCATTGTGTCACTTGCTGTTTTGATTCATTATTTACATTCTTCTCCCATCTCAAGGTTGCCTTTTGAATGCCCAAGACAAGGTTTAGACAATGTGACTAGTTCTCCTATGTCATTACCAAGTCTATCATCACTGTCTTTTGATCTCACGTTGCATTTTGATTTGGAGCAATTTTTGAATGATTATGTGCAAGTCACTAGAGCTGAAATTCCTAAGGTTATTTTGACTAACACAACTCCCATCGTGACTACAACCTTTGTTGACACAACTACTACATCTCTTCCGATGGCTACACAACTCGAGGAGAGTTCACAATTGCCACCATAGTTGTCTTCACAAGCACCAAAGAGAAGGAAAGGGGCCATCTCTCTTGATGAATTCGACTTTGCTCAGCTTGCGACTGCCAAGACTAGAACCAAAAAGAAAGCAAAGACTCTTTCTAGGATGCTTTTTAATAAGGATGGTAACAAATATGCAGAGATAGCTCAGCCTCCCGTTGATAAAACTTATGAGGAAGTAGATCTTGCAAAATATTTTGTCACAGGGGTTGACTTGGGTAAAGTGACTCATGATAGTGTGAAGGCGAATGTTCAATCAGCCTTAGATTCTCTCATTGAGAAATACGACAAGCAGAAGAAAATGAAAGATCACTACAAAGCTAAAATAGAGCAACTCACATGCATGCTACAGAAGATCACTCAATCCTCTGAATCCATCGAACTTGAGGCAATTGCAATTGGTGTTGAGAATACCATCATTCAAAAAATGGAAATGGTACATGCTAGAGGTAGAGTAGTTAGTGAATATCTTGACCGCCTAGTTGCATTGGGAACAAAAATGCTAGGGTCAGCTATGGTGAAATTGGAAAAGATGGAAAACATAAGAGCAAAACTGGATGACATTGTGAATGCTTTCTATCAAGAGAAAGAAGACATGGAAAAAAAAGTACAGTCTTGGATTAAGATGAGGACTCAAGATAGACAAATTGGAGGAATTTGGGATCATTCCCAACTGAGACATGTATGTGGAAATTGAAGAGTCTTTGATTCACAAAGACACTGTTCTTACCAACTTGCTTAATGATCTACAATCTGCACGAGAGCTTGGTGAAGAACATGACTTGCAGCTGATAAATAAAATTGAAGAAATTCCATGTAAGCTGCGACATGATAGTCAAAAGCTACTTCCCCCAAACAATGGGGTTCAAAAGTTTATTGACATGATGAAGGAGTTTGAAGACCAAGCGTTCTCAATACTACTAATGGATTGAATTTTTGATCTTCAATTATCTCCGAGCAATTTGAAACAGTATCTTGGGCGACATGAGAAAGCCTACAAAACTGTTAGAGATTCAGTATCAAGAGCTTGAGGGATCATCAAACATACTTCAGTGCTAGATAATGAAGTACAAGTGATCTTGAAGAAACATGATGATTTCTTGATGCAGAATGTTGAAGAAGGCTGACCATGCCTTAGATTAGATTTCAAGTTTTAGTTATTTATAAAGTTTATGTAGTTAGCCAAAGACAATTTACATGTCATTTGTCAAATTGTAAATACATGTAACAACTTTGAAGTCCTCCAATAATTTTGGACTCCATCGTTGAATAAGTCAAAGTAGTTAGACTATTTCATAGATTAGCTCTTGGCTCTCACCTATAAATATGAGAGAGCTCTTTTGTATTTGGGACCTTTAATCTATTGGAACGAAGTGCTGCTGAAATTATTTCTCAACTTTGAGACTTTGAGCTCGAATTGAAAATACAAATCTATTAATAAAAGAAGGCAGATTTTGATACCAGACTTTGTGTTGAATCAAGGTTGTTATAGCAAGAGTGTTATTATGTCATTTTTGCTTGATCTTTCTTATTGTTAGTGGAATAAGTGGCGTTTCTCTATTATGATTGGAAAGGTTTTCAAGATCAACTTTATAAACTTTGTGTTATATTGATCTCTTGGAATTGTGTGTGTGCTATTAATATCTTTTGGTGAAGAATTTGAAGACTTTGAGCTTGAAATTATTCATTTGGTACGTGGATCTTTTTGTGGCGTGGATTGAAAGACTTTGTGCTCCAATTTACATCACCGGTTATTGAAGAACTCTTATTGAGAACAACGAAAAGACTTTGTGCTTTCATTTGTTTTCTGGTTACATATCTTTTGGTTATATTGGTATTCTTGGATTATGCTTATGTCTAAATTGAGAATATTGGGAATTACTGCTTAGGTTATTACTTGGAATTGTATAAGCATTACGAAGTAACACTGTGGAACATTGTAAACACTTTTTCTGAAATAAGAGAAAATGATGAATGTAACACACCCCCTACATGGTTAAAATAGTGTATATATTATGAAGTCTAGCATAGTTTACTTTTTGTTCCAGTAAGTAGTAAGAAGGCGGCCTCCCCTTTCTGAGAGGAGAGATTTATCTCACAATAACTGTGGCTGAAATCACTATTTTGTAATGTGTAAAGGTATTACAAAATATTCACCCAACACAACTGACCCTTCATAATGAGTGCTTACGTTATGAAAGGATGCAAATAAACTAAGAGTTGTCTCCCTTTGCAAAACAATGCATCTCTTGATGAAGTCGCCTTCCTTGATAAAGATATAAAAATAAGTTTTTGTGGAGAGTGAAGAAAAAGTAGTGTGGTGTGAGATCTGTAAAGATTAAATAAGAAGAGGAGTGGTAGCAAGTGTGTGGGATAAAAGGACATATCAATTAAACACATTAAGATTTGAAGAAAAGGAATATCATAGAAAATCTTTCAAGGCAGATTTTGTGAAGATATTATACGCATATCATTTGTTGAAAGAGCGATTTAAGAAGGAGAAATATTTTGTCTATCATCCATTTTAGAAGCAACATTCAAGGTGGAACTTGGTTTTGTAAGTTGTTGCTTCTTAAAGGAGAGATTGTTGTCTCTCACTAAGTTGGTGCTTACTAGTGGGGGTCGGTGCCTCTAGTAGGTTGGTGCCTACAAATTGTGGGGATTGGTCTCTCTAGTAGGTTGGTGCTTAGAAATCAGATTAGAGGGGATTGGTGTCTCTAGTAGGTTAGTGCTTCAAATCAGATCAAAGGGGATTGGTGTCTCCTGTAGGTTGGTGCCTACAAAGTTGTAAACAATGAGTAATATAAAAGCAATATTTTTTCGTGGTTTTCTCCTGTAAGGGTTTCCACAAATTCCAATGTTCTCATGTTGCAATTTTTTAGATCTTGCATATTATTTATTTACATTTAATTTGGTATTGGTAATACTGATTCACACCCCCTAGCCTCTTAGTATAATCGTGTGCTCATCAATGTAGACAAATATTTGGGCTAGCAACGAAGCTGAAAATCCAATCCAACGAATGCTGATTGAAACAGAAAGCCTCTAAAACTTTGAAAAGGAATCTCCAATACACCCACTAGTAAGCCTTTTTTCTATCTAATTTCATCATCATAGAGCTCCTTTTGGAAGTTTGAATAGAGTGAATGGCTTCCTAAACTACAATAGTGCCATCGAGGATGGATCTCCTTGAGACAAAACCACTCTATCCTTCTGCAATTATGTCAAGCGAAGTGAGTTTCAATCTATTAGCAATTGTCTTTGGGAAAAGTTTGTAGACTGTATTGCATAAGAAAATAGGCCTATAATCTTAAAAAGATAGAGCTTGAGCTTTTTTGGAAATGAGAACAATGAAGGTATTATTCAAATCCTATAGCAACATGCCTTTCCTTTGAGATTATTTTGCTGCCTCAAAAACAACATGCCCAACAATATGCCAAACACTTATGAACAAAGCTAGCAGGGAAACCATTTGGATTGGGAGCTTTATTCAAGTGAAATTGCATAGCCGCCACTTTGATTTATTGTTCAATGAAGGCCCTAGCCAATAGATCATTATGTGTGTCTTTAACCAGTCTCAAGATGTACATTTGATTAGACAAATTAGAACCCTCCTGATTATTAAGAAGCTTCTGGAAATATTCAGTTGCTTCTATCTTAGTTTATTTGCCTTCTTCTAATATGGAATCATTGTCCCTTTTGATCTTGAAATTTTATTCCAAATCCTCCTTACTTTGGTTGAGTTGTGAATTTTTTTTGAGTTCATATCACCATCCTTTAACCAAACCTCTCTCAATTTCTACCATTGAAACAACTCCTTGGACAAGATCTTAGAATACTTACTCATCGGTTCCTTGTTTTCCAAATATCTGCTTTGATCCATTCCAAATAGAAAGACCTTCTCATTCAATCCTTCTATCTTGTTTTCCGCCAATGCCTTTTTTGCAAAGATATCTTGAAAGTTTTCTTTTTTCCAATCCTTTAACTTCTCCTTAATTAACTTCAACTTTGAAATAAAGTGAACATTTTAGATTCCTTCTGAGTATTGATCGCCCACCATTTCTCAATGTTGGAGAGAAAATCTAGATTGCTCATCCACATATACTCAAATTTAAAAGGACATATATCTAGTTTCTTTTCGTTCAAAATACATAGTTGTATGGAAAAATGATCAGACCTAGAAAAAGGAACAGTATTACATTCACATATTTTTGGGAAGGCTCCCCGGTCTCCACAATAGAGAAAGCGATCCAACCTTTATGCGATATTACTAAAACTTGGTCTTTGGTTAATCCAAGTATAACTCTCGTTTTGTAGTGGGATGTCATAGAAATTATTTCTTAATACAAAATCTATGAAGTCATTTTGAGATCAACACCTTTTTTGAACATATCGAAGCTTGTCATCTTCTATCATAAGACCATTGAAATCCCCTCTCAAAATGAAGGAGTTAGGGGAGGTAGACATGATTCACTCCAATTCAATCCATACTTGTTTCGTCTTTGCACAAATAGAAATTCCATACACATTTATCAAAAAGATCTGAGATCTTGAGGAGAGACAAGTTGCCTTACATACCAGCCAGTGTTTATAGTTGCCAATCATTTCCAGAGAGGTTGTAGAAGCTCGCCAAATGGTGAAAAGGCCTCCAGAGGTGCCCTTTGAATGAACAAAAAAACCATCCCAACCTTTGAGCTTCATTTCAATTATTTCCACTTCCTTTCTGCTCGTTTTGTTTCTTGTATCAAAAATATATTTGCATTAGATAATACCCATTTGGCACTTAACTAAGCGATTTTTGTTAGGGGCAAGGCACCTAACATTCCATGATGTGACTCTTATTGTTCTTTGGGAAGGCAATTTCCCTTCCCAAATCTTAGCATCCCCTTCTTGAGTCAATTTTTCCTTATTTGTTTTCCTTCCTTTCTGTTTTTGCTTAACATAGTTGAGTTTCTCCAAAGAAATCCCAGTTTGGCTAATCGCTCTCTTCTCCAAGGACAAGACCTTCATATCATCTATATCTTTTTCCAAATGAACAACCCCTTGAGTAAGAGAGTTTATGGTTTCAATCACCACATCCTCCAAAAGAGGGAAATTATTGTTTTTCCCAAGATTTACAAAACCCTCCTCCACTCCCAAAACCTCCTTTGTCACTACTAGTTGAGGGGGTTCGTTATTATCCTTAAGAGAATCATAAATTCTTGGATCATTTGTGATACCAAAAAGATCACAAGCCACATGAAAATCCTTGGCATTCTTGTCATCGTCTAGTCCTTTCAAAATGGGAGAACTAAACAAGCTTTCATCAATACAGTTTGCTTTTGCTTAGCGTTATGATTTGGAGAGCATGGAGTGGTATATTTTAAGTTCTCTTTGGGGGGTAAAGAATCCAAAATATTCTATTTTGATGCTCATTCAGTACCCTTTACGGCATTCCTCTCCTTGCAACATCCCCAACGAAGTAAAGGGGCAATGCCCCACGCATGTTCCTTGTCATGATACATGGCAGGGTCGAGGGGTGGAGCCCTTGCCACTAACCCCAAATTAAGACCTTCAAAATCACACAAACCTTTGGCACACACTATTTTCAATGTTTTTTAAAGACAAAAAGCAAAGCCTATAAAGACAAAAAACAAAGTTTTTGGAGTGTTTAACCTAGTGTTACAAGACTTGCCTAGACTCAGCAAGTCTCGAGGTGAGCCATCCTTGACGATTCTGGGAGACTCGGAAGTCAAGTACTCGCCAGACTTGTCGAGTCTGGTGGACTCGCCAAACTTGTCGAGTCTGGTGGACTCGCTAAACTTGTCGAGTCTAGGCGAGTCTCGACCTAGTGACTCGGCCATTTTAATTATTTTTTTATGAAAACCTTACAACCTTTCAATGTTATGACATGCCCATCTAGGATTTACAAAAAAATATGAAAATGGTGTGCGCCATGAAGGTCTGTGTGTTTTGTGCATACCATATAGAGGAGTAAAAGTATATCTTTATTTGAACATGAAGTTATTATAGAAGTTGTTGACAAATGGTCAGCCAAGGATCAAAGTCGATATAATTGGATCATATTGCTTTCCTTGACAATACAAAATCTATTCAAAGGACTTAATAGTTGCCAAGAGGATCACAATTGTCGACTACCCAACTCTTATTAACACCCAAAGCTGACAAAAAATTAATACATCATCGAATAAACCATATTATCAAAACATAATAATACGTATTGTACGCTAACTACAATATATATGTAAAATCAAATATTTCAATACTCCCACTTTAGCTATAAGCATTTAAAAAAAGCAAACCATTGAGAAGAAAAATTAGCGTTGTCCTTCCAAAAGACAAAGGTTTTTTTAACAATTCATAAGACAAAAAATTCTTCTATGCTCAACAAATAAGACATCTAGATAGACTCTTCTCTTTGATGCTTATAAGAAGATTCTTCTTATCACTCAAAACTATATCTCATACTATAATGTATGTTCTATAGAGCACCTTATGTTTTTGCATACCTTGAGGACAAGAATGCCAAGTCCTAAAACTAAGATCAAACTAGAACATGACCATTTATCTTTTTTACTTAACTATTCCTCTTTGTTAATGAACTTGACAAGAAAACATGCAGTTTTGAAGGCTTCAAGAAAACTTTAATAATAAATTGCTCACTTGAATACACACCAATTATTGAGACACAAGCAAATATCATGGCTACATCATCATCCAGGACCTATCTTAGACAACAACGCATAACTTGTCATGATGTTGGGATGAGTAATGCAAGCTCCTCTGAGCCATAGACATATTTTTAGTTTTTCATTTTGTTTTGATGCCATGGATTTCATATTCTGTGAGTTTTGTACACATATGACAATATTTTTATATCTAAATGTGTTATTTTCTTCAGCTAAAATTTGTGTTTATACTTATTTGATTGGTGTATACTTGTATATGTGATCAAAGTAGCTTCTATTTGATTAGGCTATTGTGTCTTAAGGTTTATTTATTAAAGGGTGCATGAAACATATTTTAAATTTAAAAATCTTTGAATTTCTTGGGTTTTTCAATTTGTCGAGTCTGGGCATTGAGTCCGAGTTTGCATCAAAAATCAGCTTGCTGAGTCTGAGTCTTGGAACATTGGTTTAACCAACGTATGCCAGTATTAATAATGCTTACGAGCAGCCAACCAAGGGATCCCACTTGATTGCATACTGAAAGTTGAGAATGTTGAACCCAATTGATCATTGAACCTAGATAGTACTAACAACACTTCATAATCATTCTAATCATGAAAATAGTGTTCATTATCCCTATATTCTAGGAATGCACTTTCATTTAGCTCACCAATCTATATGAGGAATTCCCCGTTTCTACCAAAGTCATAGTTTGATGAAAAACCAAGTATGTCAAACTTTGAGAACAAACCCGATTGCATTTGAGGCAAAACCACATTCCAATAGGTTGTAGAGTGGATGATGGAGTTACAGGCCATATGTAGGGAAAGTTGATTCGGTTCATACGATGAATAATATTGATGCAATTCATTTGATGGCATTATTGAGGAGTCATACAATAGGAGTAAAGGCGTCAGTCAAAAAAAGGTAAATCGTATGGTAGTTGGAGGAGGATTGAATCGTACGACTAATGAAATAAAGATAAGCCATATGGTAGGATCAAGGATATGAATTCGCCAAAGAGCTCATATGGTGCATGAGATGTCATTTCGTACGATATATAGCAAGTTGTACACCAATATGTGGAAAATGTATAAAAGCAATGCCCAAGTTAAATCATACTATTTTAGAAAAAGGGATGGACTTTATGGTAGCAATGAGGAAGCTAGCATGTATGGCAAAGATAAAAGGAATAGACTATCCAGTGCTAGAATTTAATTGCTGAGAACAACCAAGTCATACAAATGTAGGAGTAAATCATGTAGTGGTCAAATATTGCTAAAAAATTGGAAATTCTATACTAGCAAGCTATACAATGAAGGCATAATTAAGTTGTATGATAGGGTAAAATGGGCTGTATGGTGGTATTAAGGGGATCTTTAATATTTAATTTTCTAATATTTGACTTTTCTACCCCACTCAGGCTTGAACTTATATTATTATTTTTCTATTTCTTGCATTTGGGACCGATTTTAAATTTTTTTTCTCACTTTTTCTTTTTCCATTTGATCCATTGTATGGTATTTTTTCTATACATTCCCTATGAAGCATGTCCTAATCTGACTTCATTGATTTGTTAATTGTTAGTGAAATTTGGTATGTTGGTTGGAATCAAAATTGTTGACTTTTGCAAATCCTATATTGTGTCTAACACACATAAACTATCCATTTTTTCCAATTCTTTCTTCAGTGGCTGCTTATTATCACAAATCCTTGTTTGTTTTCATTGATCTTTGTAGCTTCAATAAAATTACAATTTGATAGAAATAATTCATAATCCTCCATTTGCCAATGAAATAGGCCATGGAGAGAATTTGTTTCATCCTCTAAACATGGCTGTAATTCCAAATTCCCTTTGTCATTTGGTTCTATGAAACTTTGATCTTTCTTCTCCATCCAGTCTTCTCCAAAGTCTAAATCAGAGAAATTTGAGGAATCCGAGGAAGCTACTTCCTAACTTACTACCTAGTTCTTCAAATCAATTGTATTATTTTTTCAATTATGGTCAACTTTGGTTGCTTTTAACTAACCCTAACCCAACAACCAAACCTAACCCAACAATGTGTCATATGCTTTTTTCCATAATGAAATGATCGCAAAATTCAACAAAAATGCTTGGATTCCAATAATTACCTTTTGTTCCATTAAAACTCCAAGTACATTAATACCTTGTTGATCTACACCCACTAGTTGAAAAGTTGGGGGCTAAATGATTGTCTTGCCCACACTTCTCCTAGTGTCTTTCGAAAGTACGTTCACACTAAACCTGCCATCAACAATTGTATAAGTGAGATTCTTGACAAGGATCTCCATATTCATGATCGTTGGTTTCTTTGTTGTGTTAATGATTAGTTGCATTGGATCAATCACTTGGTCGCTTGACAACAAAGGTTCAACTATTGGGTATTCATTCTCACCAAATTCCAAATGGGTTGTAGCATGCACCATCTCATTGTTCCTCGATGTAATCATCTTTCGAAGTTCATGAATACTTTGTAATAAATCTACTACTTTAACTCGTATGGTAGTTTGAAGTACTTGCCTTGTAATATTTGTACCGAATTGTAATTGATTTGTTACTGTACTTGCATTTTCATTTGACTGGTGTCATTCATTAGCCATAGCATTCTCCACTTTGGTGCCTATTTTGTGAAGCCTATTTTTTACTATACATGAGTCTGAGTGCACAACCTTCTTTCTTTGGGCTCTAGTAATGACCAATAATACTTCATTATGCCTTACATCAATCATGTTGACATTGGCCTTTTACTTTGGACATTCAATGGCTTCATGGTCTCCAAGTCCACACCATTTGCACAATAGTTGCAATTTTCCTTGCTTGTGCTGGCAATCTCTCGCAAAGTGTCCCCATTCATTACATTGTTGACATTGTATGATTGGATGTTCTATGGGATCATACTATATTTGATTTCGACCTTCTTTTTAATTTCGATAACTACTTATATGGCTTCAATGGAGTGGATTGCTCTCCTTGTATAAAGAGCACTTATGTACTCCTAGTCTTCAAATTATATGGGCACTCTTTTATTGAATGGTCGATGACATGGCAAATCTCACAAAACATTTTTTTATGACATTTACATTTGGTGTGACCACTTTTGTACTTAGTACACCATAGTTCATTTGTTTCTTTTTCTACCTTCATTTCTTTCATTATTTAGAGCATGTCCCTTAATAGGGCTTGTATCATCCCTGATTCACTATCACTGTTGTCATCCAAACTTCCATTTTCCTCTGTTTTTCTTTTACCATTGGAGGTCATTTGTCTTCACTTTTTATGTCCATTGCCCAATTGTAGACTTCTGCATAGGAAGAGGGTGATACTAACCTTCATCTTTTTCTTAATAAAAAAAAGTAGACCTTTGATGACCAATCTTTTCTTGGGATTCTCGGTTGGTTATTTTTCTAATTTTACAAGCAATTCTTTAAGTTTACAATTATAAGCTCATATGTTTTTGTGCTTACCTTGTTTTGTATTGTAAATTTTTGTTACGATTTCATTATCATCATGAAACAACTTAAACTCTTCTTTGAAGGCCTTCTTTAGTCTCACCCATGTGTTTCAAGAGGCTTGGTCAATTTATATATACCAATCAATTGCTACACCTCGCAAGGTGGTTAGAAAACACCGTACCCAAATTGTCTTATCATCTTGCCCATTTGTTGTCCAAATTGTTTCACAAGTCTCATAGTGCCTCATAGGATCCTTTGATCCATTGCTTGTAAACTTGGGTAACTTTTTCTTTTCTACACTAAGGCTTACCATGGTTTTGTTCTAGTGCAAACCTAGTGCTTGGAACCTTCTTGCTAGGGTGTCTTGATTCAAACATTTTGGCGCTTCGCTTGTACCCTTGGCTATGTAGGGATCCTCTACTCTTCTCTTCGATTTAGTGTTTTGTGCACTTGTTTCGCCTTCAAATTTTCTTTTATACACCCTTGGCTCAATTTCTTCTCCTTTGATTGACAACATTTCAATGCCTCGAAGGTTACTCTTGTACACTTCTATGAAGGAATGTAACTCCGTCTCCCAACTTACCTCATCTAGAGAAGGTTGTCTTGATTTTTCCGCTTGATCAGAAAGATTGATCCACACTTTGTTGGGTTGTGGTAAGTGCTTGGCTATATCTTCCTACTTTCTCTTTGTGCATTGTCTTGTAGTGGAATTTTTTTTGTTTCTTTGACTATGGCTCCAACTTCAATTCATACTCCAACTTGAACTTCTTTCTCAAGATGAGCGCTGGCTTTGAACTTGTATTGTTGGGATTTCTTCGACTATTTCTAGTCTTTTGCATTCTCTTTGATCTAGGATCCATAAAAGTCACCTGATCTCTTCGTCTTGGCCATTTTGTGGTCTTTTGCACCTTTATTGGGGTCTAAGGGCATGAATCTCTCAAATATGACCCAATTTTTTTAAGGCAACGAGGCCAATGTTTCAACTCTTATTTGATAAAATAAATACTTGAAATAGTGAACAAAACTAACAATGCATATCATATAGAGGAGTAAAAGTATATCTTTATTTGCACATGAAGTTATTATAGAAGTAGGTGAAATATGATCAGCCAAGGATCAAAGTTGATCCGACTAGATCATATTGCTTTCCTTGATGATACAAAATCTTTTCAAAGGACTTGACAGTTGCTAAGAGGAACACAACCGTCGACTAACTGACTCTTATAACCACCTAAAGCTGACAAACAATTAATACATCATCAAATAAACCATAGTTTACATACTCAGAATCGGAGAGTACTCGGCAAGCCCAAAATTTTTGACTCGGGAAAAACTCAGCAAATACTCGGAAAATACTCGGCAAATGTGGATTTTTATGTATGTGTATACTTAGGACTGCACTGTGCACACATACATATCTATAAACATACACAAGATACCAAGTTTGCATGCATATACACACACAAACACATTTATACACACACAAACTTTCCAAGTTTGTGGGTTTTTTGCGAGCTACTGGTGATTACTTGATAATTTGACGGGAGAAAATCCATCTGCATACTGCCCGAGAGTAAAAGCAGAAATTACTCGGCATGCAATTTTTTTGGAGATTACTCGGCTACTTGGAGAGTAATCAGAGAGTATGTAATCTATGAAATAAACCATATTGTCAAAACATAATAATAGGTATTGTACGCTAACTACAATATTATCAAAATATCTCAATAGTCCCATTTTAGCTATAAGCATTTAAAAAAAGCAAACGATTGAGAAGAAAAAACAGCGTTCTCCTTCTAAAAGACAAAGGTCTTTTTAACAATTCATAAGACTAAGAACAAATTCCTCTATACTCAACAAATAAGACATCTAGATAGAATCTTCTCTTTGATGCTTATAAGAAGACTCTTCTTATCAATTGGAACTATTTCTCATACTATAATGTTTGTTCCATAGACGACCTTATGTTTTTGCATACCTTCCTATGTTTATAGTTTCTTGAGATCATAGTGACCTTCAAGAATATTTCCCATGCTTTCTTGCCCCATGTATATGTGAACATGCAAACACACAACCTCATATAGATCAAATGATAACATGCACACACAAACACTTAAGACAGCCCCATATTAAACTTGTGAAAAGTTTATAACTAAACAAAAATATCTTGGCTAGTGCAAAATATACCAAGAAGGGTAAAATCTAAAATGGTTAAATCCTTGAATCATAAGAATTAAGAAAATTTTCAAGTAGCCTTGTGAGAATGAGCATTGGATGATGCATGGTGATGATGAAAATGAAAGCAAGAGATCAAGAGAAGATATCAGTAATTTAACTTAATTTATAGCTAGGATCAAGTCAAAAGAACTAACACTCAAGAAGGGTTAATGAAGGATCTGATAAATCACATTGCAAGATGTTTAGGACTCAAAGGGCCGGGTTCAACGATTCTAGGAAGAACCTGGCTAATAAACTTAGAACCTGTCCCAACATTAACAATCAATGAACCTATGATGTCTATTCACGAAATTGTGATAGAAGGGAAGATTATGTCATGGACCTACCTTAGCAAAATGGAGCAGACAACAAATCAGCATGTCCTATTTTATACTGAACGTTGAGTGGGCCATCCAAGATATAGTTTTTTTAATATCTTTCTACATAGATCAAGAATTATTTCCATGTTCCAATTCATTATTCTATCCTTTTAACTTGATGTGGAGTTAAAAAATTGTTATAGCTCATGGAGCTTTGCATGATAGAAACTGTGTTACTCTCTCACACTACTTGATAATGGATCACATTCTTCTATAGAAAAGACATGTCTTTATTTGACAAAGAAGTTGAAGAACAAGGAGAAAAGGATAAAGAAGAAAAAGCTATTGATGATTACCTGGCGTTGAAAGATGTATATGTATTTAGTTATGTGCATCATGACGTGATTATCCAATGGTGTCATTCTCCAAGAATGGGATATAAATTAATGGATGAATGATGGTAGATCTTGATTGATGTCTTCACTTCCCACACAACATGATGTATTGAGAATGAGATTATGAATAGTTTGGTCATAACAGTTATAAGCCAAATGGAATCGTATTGGAAAATGAGTCAGTTATTCATGGTGTTTTGTTATTGTTGCAAGCCCCCTTTACTCTTATCAATGTGGATTATCCCATGTAATAAGCCTTTCATACTTGTCACTTTTGTTAAAAAATAATGCAAAAACCTAACCAAGAATTTCTCTAACTAAGAAAAAGTGAGTCATAAGTTGAAGTAAAATATATAATCAATACTGCCTAAACACAATGACCTGATTGCAAAAACAAGGCTCTACTAACTTATATCTCCATAGTTGACAATTAAGCAGGGAGTCCTCACTTGTTTGCATCAGTCAAGTGGGTGATTCCCTTGATCCGTTGAATATCTAAAGGGCTCAGTATTCACAAGCTTCTTTTTCCTTAGAGAAGTAATGAGAATTAGCTAACTTTAAGCTAGCATGACAAGGAGGTTGACGGCCTTCCGACACTTGAACAATCAAGGGTCTAAAGTATCTCGACCATAATGCAGAGCAGCTTTGCAATTTTCATTTATACAAAGTTCTTTTAGAATTAATCAAAGAACCATTTCCAGAAAATACAATTTGGTCTCATATCTTTCTGTTTTTTCATTTACCAGCAATTTTCCAAAAACCTTTTTGGGACAAATAAACTATTTCATGCATGTCTGAATGCTTAGTAAGTCTTTTAATTTGATTAGTTAAAAGACATACTTGAGATTCAACAAATTTTCTCTATTTTTTGGGAACCAAAGAGTAAACTAAAAACTAGTAATATGCACCTGCCTTTTTGAAGCACACTACTAACAATGAGGCCCTTGATGCCAAAAAATCTGCCTTGCCTAGATTAAGACAAGGGGTTTTAGGATGCTTTGGTAGTAATACTCAGGAATGTTGTCTCACTTGTTTGCTTCCATTTGTTTATGAACTGGTTGTATCCAACAGATGCTTATTGCCTCCAATGCTTGTAGTGAGATGAAAGAAGAATATAATGAGCTTAGAAACTCTAGGGTTCCCTTACAAGGCTCTACACCCATGGATGGCAGCCTATCGAAGACGAAGGATCAACCACAAAAGAAAATGGATGATGAGCCATTTTGAGTTCTTATATATGAGGACTTTTTAAATTTGTTGAAGCAATTACAAGACATGCATTTTGTTAGGCATAACCAACTTGAGGGGAAAGACATTTTTTTAGAAGCTTGTAGGAAAGGGATTTTTTTGTACTTTTTCAACCACGGGAGAGGAGAGGAGAAGCTGAGATTTTGGTTTCATAATTTAGTTATAGGACATATTTCAGTTGACTGAATGTAGGGTGGAACAAATTTGTAAATAGAAAGGCTTTATGGTCTTCATTTACTGGTCTCTAATTTGTGGTTTGTTGTTGAACATAAAAATGAAGTCTAGAAATAGGGATGAGACAATATGATAAGAAGCTATCAAAGAGAAGTTAAATGTTTGATTTTATTAGTAATGATTAATGAGGTATATAACATGCCCTTGCTTGGTGGAAAGGCTTCAAACTCGAAGCACTAGTAGATCACAACAAAAATGATTTTGATAAATTATGAGATTAATGATGCATAGAACTGGGATTAATCTTACAGTATTGAAATATTCACAAACTAATGATTGAATTGTGTCTGAGCATTCTCTACATGAACTCCAATAATTTATTCTAGAACTTAGATTAGTAATCAACCTATATTTTTATAAAGCATGATTAGAGTCTTGAGAACAATTTTTAGGGTGTAGAATATTTCACAATAGGAAGGGTGTCAATAGGGTTCCTCATGTAATTTACTTGGATTTTGTTCATCGATGTTATTGACCTTTGCAAAAGTTTGTGATTTTGGTTGAGCATTTTGTTTGAGAAATTAGATTAGAAATCAACTGATATTTTTGAGAAGCATGATTAGAATATTGAGAACAATTTTTCAGGATGTAGTTCTATTTGCAGTTTGAAGGCTGTCAATAGGGTTCCTTGTAATTTGTTTGGTTCTTGTTCATCTATATTCTTGACCTTTACAAAAGTTGGCAAATTTGGTTGAGCATTGATAATCAATGACTACATAGTTGTAAATGTGCTGACAGAATTTGTTTGAACTACTTGTCAGCACTAGAGTCTGTTATAAGAATGGAGGTTTGTTTATTACCATCCTCTTCTTTTTTGTCTTAAGATCTTTTTGTCTCTTTAAATCTCTGAACTTTTGTCAGAAGATGTAATGTTCCACTAACGGATTTTCTGGATTTTATGTTTTTTTTGTAATTTCCGATGTAGCTGACCCAAAATCTATGCAAACATCCACCAACTCAGTCTAACAATAATGCTGGTTATGAACAGTACAAACTGAGATTTCATGAACAACCAAATGCATATAGAATTTATTACTTTAGTCTTTGATTACATCATTTTTCAAGAAAAATCCAAACTGAATTTACTGCCCAAATTAAGTTGAATTTCAGAATCACAAATTACAATGAAATATCAATTGGAAACCCTTACTGCTTTATTGTTGAAATCTGCCCAGAACTACAGCCAATACACTTATTCTTCAAATCAACTTTAATACCACTCAGACCTCTGTCAATTCAAATTAATAAATAAAACTCAGAAGCCTGTAATAACGAGCAATGACGATGTAGAGAGATGTGGTTGTCTGATGACTAAATAGATTAAAATAACAGATTACCTTCGTATAAAAGAACAGCAGATTTAATTCCTTGCAACTGCTGCAATCTCCTTGTATTCTCGAGTGCCTCTCCACCAATGTTGTGTAGTGGATAATAAGGTTGCAATGGAACAGTAGATTGGTGCAGTTAACAAATCCAGCATCAAGCATTAATGGTTCTCAAATGAACAGCAACAAGAACATCAATCAGCAATGGTCCTCCAAATATTTGCTTGCATATCTAAATCACCTTATCACTAGGATCTCACATGAAATCTTCAAAAAGCAGTAGGAAACACTGTAGCGGCATTGTAGCAACACTAAACACCAATTCCTCTACAAATCAGCACAATTTTGATTCCCAGATGGACTCACTCAAGATTGGAAACAAGAATTTTCGTCCTTGATCCCAAATGTGGAATTCAAGAGGGTTTTCATCCTCTCTAACCCTAAACAAACCAAGGGCTTTCATCCTTGGATGCCCTAGATTGAACAAATTACTCAGATCTGAAAATATGGAGATGATAACTTGAATGACCCTCAACAGAAGATAGACACCTCCTTGATATATCTTTTCAAATTGGGCTCATGGATCCTAAATTTCTCTTCAAGTATTTAAAATTACTTTTTAGTTATAATAATATTATTAAGTTGCCCTTAAAATTATAAATTATTGAGCCAACTTAAATAATATTATTAATTATTTTAATTTGAAAAAGGCGACATGACATAAGAGTTTGATTATGGTTACAAAGACAAAATCTTTGCATTTTTTTGAATATGTAATATTTATGCATTGAATGTGAAACAAGAATATACAAATAGATAGATATGGATTGATGAATAGGATGAATATTAATTTATAAACAAATTAAGAGGCATGTTCGATAAGATGTGCCTCCTCAAGGTGACAAGTCAAGTATCACTCTCATATGAACATGCATTTGTATTGTTTTGAAATATCCTCAAAGAAAATATTGTATTGATCTCTCAAAATTCTTATTTTTTATTTATTTATAATATATATTAAAATAAATTTAGAATTTTAAATTGTGCTTGCAGACATAACAAATCATGAAAATATTGGATAAAATATTAATATTGTTGATGAATGGTAGCTTAGGTCAGATATAAATGATGATTGCTAAAAGCATCATCATTATTTATATAAGACCAGATTGCTCTTCATATAAAATATATCTGGAAATAAGCAAATTCGAATTTATAAAGCATGTATAAAATCGAAATAAATAAATGATGTTAAAATTCTGTATTTGAATAAATCGGAATTCATATATACTCGCCACTTAAGGTCATGTGTGTGTTAAGGCACTAACCAAATGTGTGTTGGTCATGTAGGGACCCGCGCGCTCAAAGGGACACGTCCTCTCATGAGACGCGTCTCTTAGAGGCGGGTCTCCACACGTATTTATGGTGGTTCCTCATTGATATGCAAAACATCGAAATTTATTAATGTTCTGCAATCAGCACATTCAGCATAAGTAATTCAAATCTGGAAATTGAAATCTGACTTAGAAAATTTGAGTAGAATTCTTACACTTAGAATTTTATATAAAACCCTTAGGTTCCCAATTTGATTGAAGATTTGATAAACATTTACATGGTATCAGAGCCAAGTTGTGTGAATCCAAATCAAATCTAAAATCAGTTTGCTCTAGAAAAATTCGTATTTTCCAAAATCGATTTCACATCACATTCTTCATAATGTCAAGTGTGATCAGATTTGAAGATCGCCTTGTAGGAGCAAACAATTTCACATCAGGGAAATTTA
Source organism: Sequoiadendron giganteum (assembly GCA_007115665.2). Taxonomy (NCBI): domain Eukaryota; kingdom Viridiplantae; phylum Streptophyta; class Pinopsida; order Cupressales; family Cupressaceae; genus Sequoiadendron; species Sequoiadendron giganteum. The sequence continues at coordinate 615,125,959 of CM021104.1, forward strand.
GAATCATGATGATCCTTAAAGAGAATAAGCTTGACTCACTTGTGAGAGAAAATAAGAAGGAACCAGAGGCTGATCCTGAGAAAACTCAATGGATTGAAAACTATGAAAAGCCATGAGAATCCTAGTAGATGCAGTTAGGGATCATATAGTGCCCATCCTAGCAAAACATGAAACTGCATATCATATGTTCAAATGTCTTGAGAGTACTTATGAGATCAACAACACCAGTAGGACTCTTGCATTAAAGAGGCAAATCAACAATGCTCAAATAAACAAAGGAGAGTCAATTAATGCATACTTCATGAGGATCATTGAACTAAGGGATCAATTATCCACAATTGGATATCAGATTGATAGCAAAGAGTTAACCCTAATTGCACTAGGAGGCCTACCCAACTCATGGGAGTCATTTGTTCAAGGAATAAGTGTGAGATCTAAACTCCACAAGTTTGATAGGCTAAGAAATGACTGCTTTCAAGAGGAAACAAGATTCTCCACTAAGGAAAATAAACAGAAGAACATGGATGAAGACATTCATGTACTCAACACAACGTCTAATAAAAGGAACAAGAAAAACTCCTACAAGAGAGGATTTTTTAAAAGAAAAGAGAAATCCCAATGGAAAGGGATCTTCTAAGAAGAAAGACATCTCTCAAGTGCAATGCTTTAGATGTGATCAATATGGTCACTATGCAATGAAGTGCCCTGACAGATCAAAGCAACAACCATCTTTTGCCAAAGTACGAAAGACAAATTCAGATCATGAATCTGAGAACTTTGTGTTCTATACAGCCTTATCTAGTCAAACATCTAACAACACCCACAACTGGGTAATTGATAGTGGTTCTTCTAGACACATCACAGGATTCAGAGAACACCTAGACACTATGACTGAAAAATCTGATGAAGTAGTAACCATTGGGGATGATTCTGCACAGCCTGTAAAACGGGTTGGAACTTGCTCCATCAAACTAAAATCTGGTCTTTCTCTTCAACTTACTAGAGTCTTTTTTGTACCTGGAATTAAGAGGAATCTAATATCCATATTTGCCCTTGAAGACAATGGATATAGAGTTACCTTTATGGATGGGAAATTTTTAGCATGGCCTAAGAACTTAACAATCAAGAAAGCCCAAACCATAGGTGTAAGACAAGGGTACCTTTACAAACTATGCACTGAAGTTAAAGAAGCCCTTAACCTTGACACCTTTGATTCAAATGAGATTTGGCATAGAAGATTAGGACACCTTCATTTCCGTGCCCTAACTTCTGTAGAAAAACTTGTAACAGGCTTACCTAAGTTAAAACCATCTCATGAAGGAACTTGCAAAGGTTGTGCCTTAGGAAAGAATACAAAAGTGTCCTTTCCCAATAGTATGAGCAAAACCCTAAATGTGTTAGAACTGGTTCACTCAGACTTATGTGGACCCATGTCTGGACCCTCTAAAGCAGGATTTCTATACTATGTCTTATTTGTAGATGACTTCTCTAGGAAAACTTGGATCTATTTCCTTAAGTGTAAAGAGTCAATAGAAATCCTCAAAAGGTTCAAAGAGTTTAAAGCCCTCACTGAAAACTTCTCCGGAAAGAAAATAAAAACCTTAAGAACAGACAATTGGAAAGAATGCACCTCTGAAATTTTTAAGGAATTCTGCATGAGTGCTGGAATTAAGAGGGAGTTCATAGTTGCCTACAACCCTCAACAGAATGGGGTTGCTGAAAGAAAGAATAGAACCATTGTAGAAGCTGCTAAGGCAATGTTGCTTGACCAAAACATTGAAACTTCTTTCTGGGCAGAAGCCTCCAAGACTGCTGTCTATATCCAAAATAGATGTCCTCATTCTCATCTTGATAACAAAACTCCTGAAGAAGCCTTTACCGGAATAAAACCTGACATTAGTCATTTTAGGATTTTTGGTTGTGCTGTCTATATTCATGTGCCCAAAGAGAAGAGATTCAAATTAGAACCTTTCGGAAAGAAGGGGGTATTTGTGGGTTATAGTGAAACCTCCAAAGCCTACAGGATATTCATACCCGAGTAGAAACAAATTGAATTGAGCAGAGATGTCATCTTCAAAGAAGACATTGCATTCAAGAGGGTAAGAAGTTCTAGTGAAATAGAAACCTATTCGCCTAGAGTACCTAAAATGGAACCTGCTCCTGAGATTCAAAGGGAGCATCTTGTGGAAATGCCACATGAACTTCCCTCTACTTCAGATGAGAATACAAATGACAACGGCAGAAAGAGGCCACTTTGGGCTAGAAAGATGATTAAAGAAGCCGACGATCATGCAACACCCAAAGGAACGTTTAGGGAAAGTAAAAGGTCCAAACAATTCTCTAGCTATGTTGCTCTAATGAACAACATCATAAACTCAGAACCTGTCAGTGTTACAAAAGCCTTCAAACCAAGCATGGAAGGATGCAATGATGGAGGAATATCAGTCCATTCTAAAGAATGATGTATGGGATATTGTGCCTAGATCAAAAGAGAAATCTGTTGTCTTTTCCAAATGGCTCTTCAAAATCAAGCATGCTGCTGATGGCAGTATAGAAAAACATAAAACACGTTTTGTGGTAAGAGGTTTTTCTTAAAAGGAAGGCATTGATTATGAAGAAACATTTGCACCTGTTGCCTGTTACACATCGGTGAGAGCAGTGTTAGCCATTGCAGCAGCTAAAGGCTGGAAGATCCATCAAATGGATGTGAAAACTGCTTTCCTGAATGGAACCATTGAAGAGGAAGTCTATTTGGAATAGCCTGAAGGCTTTGTGATACATAAACCTGACTCACATGTATGCAGACTGAAGAAAGCCCTCTATGGACTTAAACAGGCTCCCAGGGTCCGGTATGAAAGAATTGACAGCTATCTCTTGGGACTAGGATTTTCCAACAATGATGCTTACTGCAATCTCTACTTCAAGGTAATCAAAGGTGATATGCTAATAATTATTTTATATGTTGATGACCTGTTGATAACAGGAGAAGATCACCACATTGCTCAAGGAAAGCAGGATCTAATTTTTTTCTGAATTTGACATGAAAGACTTGGGCATTCTACACTACTTGCTAGGTTTAGAAGTATGGCAGAAATCAGAGGGCATTATACTAAACCAAGGGAAGTATACTATTGATATTGTGAAAAGATTTGGAATGTTGGACTGTAGACCGATGTCTACACCTATGGAAACCAACCTTCACAAATTGAAAGAAGCAACAGCAGAATCCATGTGTGCAGATCCAACCCTTTACAGACAAATGATTGGATCCTTGATGTATCTGGTTAACACCAGACCTGATATTTGCTATGCAGTGAATGTTCTCAGCCAGTTCATGTGTGAGCCAAAGGAAATTCACTTAATGGTTGTGAAACATATTCTGAGATATCTTCAAGGCACTATTGGATATGGTCTTGTTTACAAGAATGATCAACTAGATCTACATGGGTACTTTGATTCAGATTGGGCTGGAAGTGTAACGGATCAGAAAAGCACATTAGTATGTTGCTTCAGTTTAGGATTGGCTATGATCTCCTGGATTTGCAGAAAATAATCTTCAGTTGCACAGAGCTCAACAAAAGCTGAATACATTGCAGCCTCAATGGGAGCAAGAGAAGCAGTTTGGCTTCGTAAATTGCTTGTGAGACTCTTTGGTGAGCCCTTGAATCCTACAATTATTCATTGTGATAATCAGAGTTGCATCAAAGTGTCTGTAAATCCTATTTTTGATGATAGATCTAAGCACATTGAGATCCCCTATCATTATGTAAGAGATATGGTGGAAAGGAATGTGATCCAGTTGGAGTATATTAGTACAAATGATCAAACTGCAAACATTCTCACCAAGCCTCTCTCCTGAATCAAGGTAGAGCACATCAGAAAGAAACTTGGTATGGTTGAAATGTAATTTGTTATTTATGTTTGAAATACAAATTGTTTATAAATTGTACTAATATATAAAGATGTTTAATGTGTAAACTCTTTTGTCATGTGTGTGACTCCATGACCTTATGGGCCTACTCCCACTGTGTACATTATTGAAAGGTGACGATCTTTCTAATAATGAACACTTGTATTTGACATTGTAAAGTGACGACTCTACTAGATATCATGTGACTTGATAACTGTGGACATGTCATGATAGTATCTCTTGGACACTTTGATGGATATCATGGGACTTTATATCATCTGTAGATCATTGTGATCCTTAAGAGATAATCATGGTGGATATTTATATCCGTGGATATGCCATGAATTATGGTAGACATCATGTGACTTGATGTCAGTGCACATACCATAAATGAAGATGTGTTATGAAGAATGTCATGTGACTTGACAATATTGAGTAAAACATATCATATCTTCAATATCACGTGTGAAGGTGATATATCTACTTATTTGATTTGAAATATCTTCCCTAGCTAAGAGGGAGTGTTGATGAATGGTAGTTTAGGTCAGATATAAATGATGATTGCTAAAAGCATCATCATCATTTATATAAGATGAAATTGCTCTTCATATAAAATATTTGTGGAAATAAGCAAATTCAAATTTATAAAGCATGTATAAAATCGAAATAAATAAATGATGTTAAAATTTTGTATTTGAATAAATCGGAATTCATATAAACTCGCCACTTAAGGTCATGTGTGTGTTAAGGCAGTAACCGAATGTGTGTTGGTCATGTAGGGACCCGCGCGGTCAAAGGGACCCCATGAGCGGATGCGTTTGCACTTGTGGAGACATGTGCTCTCATGAGGCGCGTCTCTTAGAGGCGGGTCTCCACACGTATTTATGGTGGTTCCTCATTGATATGCAAAACATCGAAATTTATTAATGTTCTACAATCAGCACATTCAACATAAGTAATTCGAATCTGGAAATTGAAATCTGACTTCGAAAATTTGAGTAGAATTCTTACACTTAGAATTTTATATAAAACCCTTAGGTTCCCAATTTGATTGAAGATTTGATAAATATTTACAATTATCCTCATATCAAAACAAAATATATAAAAAATATTCAATAAATCTGAATTAAATAATAATGAACTTGGTGCAGCCTTGGGTTCAAGAGATTTGACAAACTACTGAACCGAGCAGCATTTCAATTAACACCCAATACAATACTCAAATATTCCTTATTACTTGCAACAAAATCATTACAGAAGGAGTAAGGATGTTACAATACATTAGAGTTAACATACATGCATGCCTTCCTACATGTCTTGGTGCTCAAGCCTTCAACATACATCTATTTGTACTAGACAACTTCCTTAGCCTTTCTTTACTCTACAAAAACTTTTTCTAATTCAACTCTCCAAAAAGACTCTTTCAAAAATGAATAGAAATCTACTTAAATAGCATGCATGAAGGATTTGGCACAACCACCCCACATTTTGGCATGTTAGGACATGTGTCAATCACGTATTGGCACCCTTGATCCACTTCCGAAGCCATTATAACCATCGTTTTGTCATTTTCTGACTCCTTTTGACATCTAGGTGGGAAAATCAAGACCTTCAAGATGCTAGCGGAACTTCTGGGGGTACTAGATATGTTATGACACATAGGAAAGTTCTACTTTTGACATTCTGGAGGAAAAATCAGGTAGTTAGGGACATTGTCCGAAACTCGAGGGTAAGCAAGATATATCTCTTTTTTTTTATACGTAAGATGAGATTTTATTAATTTAGCAAAATTTACATCGGTGGCCCCTTGGGCATCGGATTTGCATTATAGAGCATCCATCATCTGTAAATAGGACATCCTTTTGTGAACTTCACCACCCTATAACACCTAAGGCTATACTTTTCCAAAATGACCACGCGGGGTCTAGCTTCTGAGAGTGACCAGCAATAGTTTTTAAACATCGATTCTAGAGAAAAAAACTTACAAAGACTACAAAATTTACCACCATACAACCCATTCAGCTCAAATGATGATGCCTATAAATATAATCAAATCTTTATCAAATAGGATCCTAAGAAATCTAAGAATAAACTAAGGTCTGAAATTCTGTGTGAGAAATTCTAAGTCAAAAACGATATCTAGATTTCTTCTCTTTGTGCCGAATGTATTGATTGAAGAACATTAATAAATTTCGATGTTTGCATATCAAGGATGGAACCACCTTTTGTATGTTAGGAGACCCGCCTCTAAGGGATGTGTCTCTTGAGAGGACTTGTCTCCACACGTGGAGACACGCCCGCTCAAGGGACGTGCCCCTTTGGGCGCGCGGGCTTCACTTACAACCGATAATCATTCGGTTCAACAAACTTAACAAATATACCCTCTCATACATGGCAGATATATATTATATGAGAGGATGTGTCTCCACACGTGGAGACACGTCCGCTCAAGGGACGTGTCCCTTTGGGCGCGCGGGCTTCACTTACAACCGATAATCATTCGGTACAACAAACTTAACACATAAACCCTCTCATACATGGCGGATATATATTATATGAGTTCCGATTTTATTCAATGGGAATTTTGAACATCATTTATTTAATTTCGATTTTATACATGCTTTATAAAATTCGAATTTACTTATTTTAGAAATATTAAATATGAAGAGCAATTGATCTTATATAAACGATGATGATGCTTATAGCAACCATCATTTATATCTCACCTAAGCTACCATTCATCAACACTCCCTTATAGCAATCATCATTTATATCTGACCTAAGCTACCATTCATCAACACTCCCTCTTAGCTAGGGAAGATATTTCAAATCAAATAAGTGGAGATATCACCTTCACACGTGATATCGAAGATATAATATGTTTTCTCAATGTTGTCAAGTCACATGACATTCTTCATAACACATCTTCATTATGGTATCTGCACTGACATCAAGTCACATGATGTCTACCATAATTCATGGCATATCCACGGATATAAATATCCACCATGATTATCTCTTAAGGATCACAATGATCTTCAGATGATATCAAGTCCCATTATATCCATCAAAGTGTCCAAGAGATACTATCATGACATGTCCACATATATCAAGTCACATGATATCTATCATGATAGTTTATCATTGTAGAGTCGTCACTTTACAATGTCAAATACAAGTGTTCATTATTAGAAAGATCATCACCTTTCAATAATGTACACAGGGGGAGTAGGCCCATAAGGTCATGGAGTCACACGCATAACAAAAGAGTTTACACATTAAACATCTTTATATATTAGTACAATTTATAAACAATTTGTATTTCAAACATAAATAACAAATTACATTTCAACCATACCAAGTTTCTTTCTGAAGTGGTCTACCTTGATTTGGGAGAAGGGCTTGGTGAGAATGTCTGCAATTTGATCATTTGTACTAATATACTCAAACTAGATCACTTTCCTTTCCACCATTTCTCTTACATAATGATAGGGGATCTCAATGTGCTTAGATCTATCATGAAAGACAGGATTTACAAAGAGTTTGATGCAACTCTGATTATCACAATGAATAATTGTAGGATTCAAGGGCTCACCAAAGAGTCGCACAAGCAATTTACGAAGCCAAACTGCTTCTCTTGCTCCCATTGAGGTTGCAATGTATTCAACTTCTGTTGAGCTCTGTGCAACTGAAGATTGTTTTCTGCAAATCCAGGAGATCACAGCGGATTCTAAACTGAAGCAACATCCTGATGTGCTTTTCGTATCGGTTACACTTCTAGCCCAATCTGAATCAGAGTACCCATGTAGATCTAGTTGATCATTCTTGTAAACAAGACCATATGCAATAGTGCCTCTAAGATATCTCAAAATATGTTTCACAGCCATTAAGTGAATTTCCTTTGGCTCACACATGAACTGGCTGAGAACATTCACTGCATAGCAAATATCAGGTCTGGTGTTAACCAGATACATCAAGGATCCAATCATCTATCTGTAAAGGGTTGGATCTGCACACTTGGATTCTGCTGCTGCTTCTTTCAATTTGTGAAGGTTGGTTTCCATAGGTGTAGACATTGGTCTACAGTCCAACATTCCAAATCTCTTTAGAATATCAATAGTATACTTCCCTTGATTTAGTATAATGCCCTCTGATTTCTGCCATACTTCTAAACCTAGGAAGTAGTGTAGAATGCCCAAGTCTTTCATGTCAAATTCAGAAATTAGATCCTGCTTCCCTTGAGCAATGAGGTGATCTTCTCCAGACTCTGGGAGCCTGTTTAAGTCCATAGAGGGCTTTCTTTAGTCTGCATACATGTGAGTCAGGTTTATATATCACAAAGCCTTCAGGCTGTTCCAGATAGACTTCCTCTTCAATGGTTCCATTCAGGAAGGCAGTTTTCACATCCATTTGATGGATCTTCCAACCTTTAGCTGCTGCAATGGCTAACATTGCTTTCATTGATGTATAATGGGCAACAGGTGCAAATGTTTCTTCATAATCAATGCCTTCCTTTTGAGAAAAACCTCTAGCCACAAAACGTGCTTTATGTTTTTATATACTGTCATCAACATTATGCTTGAATTTGAAGAGCCATTTGGAGGAGACAACAGATTTCTCTTTCGGTCTAGGTACTATATCCCATACATCATTCTTTAGAATAGACTGATATTCTTCTGTCATTGCATCCTTCCATGCTTGGTGTCGAAAAACTTATATAACACTGACAGGTTCTGAGTTTATGATGTTGTTCATTGGAGCTACATAGCTAGAGAAACGTTTGGGTCTTTTGCTCTCCCTGAACGTTCCTTTGGGTGCTGCATGATCCTCGGCCTCTTTGATCATCTTTCTTGCCCGAAGTGGTCTCTTCTTGCCGTTGTCAGTTGTATTCTCATCTAAAGTAGAAGGAAGTTCATGTGGCATTTCCTCAGGGTGCACCCTCTAAATCTCAAGAGCGGGTTCCATTTCAGGTACTTTAGGGCAATAGGTTTCTATCTCACTAGAACTTCTTGCCCTCTTGAATGCAATGTCTTCTTGAACGATGACATCTCTGCTCAATTCAATCTGTTTCTGCTCGGGTATGAATATCCTATAGGCTTTGGAGGTTTCACTATAACCCACAAATACTCCCTTCTTTCTAGAAGGTTCTAGTTTGAATCTCTTCTCTTTGGGGACATGAATATAGGCAGCACAACCAAAAATCCTAAAATGACTAATGTTAGGTTTTATGCCGGTAAAGGCTTCTTCAGGAGTTTTGTTACCAAGATGAGAATGAGGACATCTATTCTGAATATAGACAACAGTCCTAGAGGCTTTTGCCTAGATAGAGGTTTCAATGTTTTGGTCCAACAACATTGCCTTAGCAGCTTCTACAATGGTTCTATTTTTTCTTTCAACAACCCCATTCTGTTGAGGATTGTAGGCAACTGTGAACTCCCTCTTTATTCCAGCACTCATGCAAAATTCTTTAGAAATTTCAGAGGTGTATTCTTTCCCATTGTCTGTCCTTAAGGTTTTTATTTTCTTTCCGGAGAAGTTTTCAGTGAGGGCTTTAAACTCTTTGAACCTTTTGAGGATTTCTATTGACTCTTTACACTTAAGGAAATAGATCCAGGTTTTCCTAGAGAAGTCATCTACAAATATGACATAGTATAGAAATCCTGCTTTAGAGGGTACAAACATGGGTCCACATAAGTTTGAGTGAACCAGTTCTAACACATTTAGGGTTTTGCTCAAACTATTGGGAAAGGACCTCTTTGTATTCTTTCCTAAGGCACAACCTTTGCAAGTTCCTTCATGAGATGGTTTTAATTTAGGTAAGCCTGTAACAAGTTTTTCTACAGAAGGTAGGGCACGGAAATGAAGGTGTCCTAATCTTCTATGCCAAATCTCATTTGAATCAAAGGTGTCAAGAGTAAGGGCTTGTTTAACTTCAGCGCATAGTTTGTAGAGGTACCCTTGTCTTACACCTATGGTTTGGGCTCTCCTAATGGTTGAGTTCTTAGGCCATGCTAAAACTTTCCCATCCATAAAGGTAACTCTATATCCATTGTCTTCAAGGGCAAAGATGGATATTAGATTCCTCTTAATTCCAGGTACAAATAAGACTCCAGTAAGTTGAAGAGAGAGACCAGATTTTAGTTTGATGGATCAAGTTCCAACCCCTTTTACAGGGTGTGCAGAATCATCCCCAATGGTTACTACTTCATCAGACCTTTCAGTCATAGAGTCCAAGTGTTCTTTGAATCCTGTGATGTGTCTAGAAGAACCACTATCAATTACCCGGTTGTGGGTGTTGTTAGATGTTTGACTAGATAAGGCTGAATAGAACACAAAGTTCTCAAATTCATGATCTGAATTTGTCTTTCCTACTTTGGCAAATGATGCTTTTTGCTTTGATCTATCAGGGCACTTCATTGCATAATGACCATATTGATCACATCTAAAGCATTGCACTTGAGAGATATCTTTCTGCTTAGAAGATCCCTTTCCATTGGGATTTCTCTTTCTTTTAAAAGATCCTCTCTTGTAGGAGTTTTTCTTGTTGCTTTTATTAGTCGTTGTGTTGAGTACATGAATGTCTTCATCCATGTTCTTCTGTTTATTTTCCTTAGTGGAGAGTCTTGTTTCCTCTTGAAGGCAGTCAGTTCTTAGCCTATCAAATTTGGGGAGTTTACATCTCGCACTTATTCCTTGAACAAATGACTCCCATGAGTTGGGTAGGCCCCCTAGTGCAATTAGGGTTAACTCTTTGCTATCAATCTGATATCCAATTGTGGATAATTGATCCCTTAGTTCAGTGATCCTCATGAAGTATGCATTAATTGACTCTCCTTTGTTTATTTGAGCATTGTTGATTTGCCTCTTTAATGCAAGAGTCCTACTGGTGTTGTTGATCTCATAGGTACTCTTAAGAGATTTGAACATATGATATGCAGTTTCATGTTTTGCTAAGATAGGCACTATATGATCCCTAACTACATCTACTAGGATTTTCATGGCTCCTTCATTGTTTTCAATCCATTGAGTTTTCTCAGGTTCAACCTCTGGTTCCCTTTTATTTTCTCTCACAAGTGAGTCTAGTTTATTCTCTTTAAGGATCATCATGATTCTAAATTTCCATGATGTAAAGTTGTCTTCTCCTGCAAGACGATCTTCAAATCTGATCACACTTGACATTATGAAGAATGTGATGTGAATTCGATTTTAGAAAATACGAATTTTCTAGAGCAATCTGATATTTAGATTTGATGTGGATTCACACAATGTGGCTCTGATACCATGTAAATGTAGTCAAATCTTTATCAAATAGGATCCTAAGAAATCTAAGAATAAACTAAGGTCTGAAATTCTGTGTGAGAAATTCTAAGTCAAAAACAATTTCCAGATTTCTTCTCTTTATGCTGAATGTTTTGATTGTAGAACATTAATAAATTTTGATGTTTGCATATCAAGGATGGAACTACCTTTTTTATGTTAGGAGACCCGCCTCTAAGGGATGCGTCTCTTGAGAGCACGTGTCTCCACACGTGGAGACACGTCCGCTCAAGGGACGTGTCGCTTTGGGCGCGCGGGCTTCACTTACAACCGATAATCATTCGGTTCAACAAGCTTAACACATATACCCTCTCATAAATGGCGGATATATATTATATGAGTTCCGATTTTATTCAATGCGAATTTTGAACATCATTTATTTAATTTCGATTTTATACATGCTTTATAAAATTCGAATTTACTAATTTTAGAAATATTAAATATAAAGAGCAATTGATCTTATATAAACGATGATGATGCGTATACAATCATCGTTTATATCTGACCTAAGCTACCATTCATCAACATTGCCAATATCTTCCACAAAGGCTTTGAATTCTGAAATCCATCAAAATTTTGCACGGGAGTGATGTCATGCATCTTTTTCAAGAAATTCACTCCATTAGCAACCTTCCTCCAGTGTTCGATCAATGCCATTCCCTTCAGATCCAGAATAAAGGGATAGTATTTTACTACCTCCCTCGGCATGTCCAACAATGCCATGTCTCGAGGGCGAGGAACCCCCACACCCAAAGTGGTGGCATCCAAGGTTTCCTCTAAACCCCCCAATAGATTCTCTTTGAACATCTTGCGCGTTGACACCTCTGCCTCCACCTTTGATATGCCCAAATCCAAAAGCACCACCAGAAATTTGGAGGTGATGTTTGTGTCTACACGTTAGTTTTCACCTTCCTCCAGGAACTCTTTTCCCAATATCACCTTCACAGCTGCAATGGCCAAAAAATCTGCCTCCAACAATATACATTTGAGCCTTTGATCAGTCACTGCCCCAAGAAATGACATTTGTCACATTTCGCTCACAAGTCGAATCGGCGTGTCCATACCGTTGCATACAATACACTCCATAGTCAACCTCACAATCCATTTGGAGAGCTCTGCCATCAACAAAACTGAGAGAACAATTTTTGTTTTGAGCTAAACTTATGCTGGATTATATGAGCCCTAAAAATCTGCCTTTCGCTTCACTTTAATGACGACACTTATTATCAGGTGAAGGCAGGCTATTCTATCAGATGATGCTAACTTCCCATTGCGATGTCAAATCCAACACAAAGATTGATTTCCAATACTAAATGTTGAGTGCCTAGGGATGATGGTCAGGATATAAGCCAAAGGTGCCACACATGTATACTTAAATTGCTTTGTTCAGTCGGATGAAAGTAGAGTGTTCACTGTCAACTCACATGTGTAGTAATCTAACCGAGATTATTCCTTTGTCCTCTTGTCATGAAATATTTATTCACTGTCGTCCGTTAGTGAAGTGCTTTGTAGAATCATGATTAGCGAGATCGACCTTCTGACCATGTTTATATTCATGATGCCAAGGTGTACTGAGGAGTCATGTCAAACTTTTCAATGTTATGGCTGCCATGTTGTCACAGACATGGCAATTGACTCAACAGTTCAAAGAGCTATCATCCACCAAAGTCCTACATGCATCCACTTTTCATTTGTTTGTTGCCACACAAAAAGTGAAGCCAATGATGTGACCAAAATTTCAAAATTTGTTTTCCACATCATCCTTTGTGGAAAGATAATGTTCCCGCCAACCAAACCAGCTATGCGCTCCATGTTACCTTTGATGTGAGAATCCACATGCCACAGACCAATCGTGAAACAATATTGTTAATATTAACAACTTCCTTGAAGATACAACCTTTCGAGCCATATACCTGAAACTAAAGATTAGTGGGAGATTCATGCTTGCGAACTCCATCTTTCAAGTGGATCGAACCCATATTTTTGGTGCCACTAGTGTGACTCAAATTTCTAATGAACCAAGTGAGCATTGGTCGATAATAAAACATCTTTCCTTTTCATACCTATATCTAATAGCATCTTATTTTGATTGGTAGTGCATGTGGGAGCAAAGTTATTGATATTACATTATTTGGCTTTCCACACAATGATTGTGGAAAGCCATGCGAACTAGGCAGATGAGAGTTAGCAAAGTTCAATAACTTGTTTTGCTCAAACTACACAAACAGATCCAACCATAACCTGCATTAGTCCTGAACTAAGATTGTATGCCCAAGTTCTTTTAACCCAATTCCATCTGCACCTAAATTTGCTAAAGTATCAGCTTCCCTATTCCCTTACCTGTAAATATGATTGATCATGATGTCCTTAAAAGCCTCCATAAGCTGCAAAGCTACATCCAAAATGTCCTTTAGGTTCCAATTCTAGAGGTTTCCAGTCCTCAAAGCATTTATTACTAATGTTGAGTCCCCTTCTATAACCACCCTATCTATCTTGAGCTCATTACAAAGGTTGAGACCAAGCAAAAGGGCTTGGAGTTCTGCTGCATTGTTAGTACCAATTGGTAATGGAGCTGCTAGCTTGCCAGTCATATTACTGTTCCAATCCCTTATAATGCAGCTCACACCTGATGGGCCTGGGTTGCCCTGAGCAGCCCCATCAAAGTTTAGCTTATACCACCCTAGCTCCGGTGCCTGCCATTTAACATTGTTACGAGCCGCTTGAGTCTTTTTAGCCCCTTCCCCTACAAAAGGTGGGACCTTTAAGCCATGCCATGATTTTCTCATATAGGCATCCCATTCTGTGAAATTAGCTTTTTTCAAATTCTAATCTTTTGCTTGGTTGTTCATCAGTTCCACTATTGCAGCCTCTATTTTGTTCAATAGAGAGGCAATGGATAACTCCTTGTCTTGAAAAATTCATCTATTTCTCTCTTTCCAAACTTCCCAAATTAGCAAAGATCGGCTTGCCAACCACAAGCCGAAAAATAAAGCTGAGTTTTAGAGTATAGGCCATGTTCGAAATGAACTCATTATGTCACTTGGAAGAGCACTTTCCCAAGCGACCTTCGCACACAACTACTGCCAGCATTCGTGGGTGAAGGGGCAATTAAGTAAGAGATGGTTTCCATATTCTTCTTTCTATTTGCAGAGGACACACCTTGAAGGGCCATGATAACCCATATTCACAAATCTGTCCGCACTGAGTATTCGCTTCTGAATTGTTTCGCATGCATAGGCTCCAGCCTTAGGCAAATAGTCTTTGCTCCAACAAAGCTTTTCTGGTATTTGAGAGGATGCTTCCTCCTGCTTTGCCAGAATTCTGTATCTATCCTTGACATTGTATTCTTCTACATTCACCCCATGCCACCTAAGAGTGTCTTTGCCATCCCTTGTATAAACACTGCGATTAGCCATAACAAATATACTTTATCCAATTCGTCGGCAATGCCTAGCTCTCTTACATCCCTCCACAGCCACTGAGAGATCTGGTTAGATGTGGTTTCTCTAAGGTAATCTTTCACTTTACTACCCCATCTTTGCTTTGTCATCTCCCTTATACTATCTAAGTCCCTATACCCTTCCAAATTGGAATATCCTCCCAAAAAGAGTTGTGAAACCTTCCTTGATGTCCCAAGTTAAATGATACTTGATTAGATCCCTGTTGCTTTTTAGAAAGTTCCATATTCTTAACCCTGTTGGAAGAGATCTTGACTTAAATATGCTTAATTCCCCTTCTTCAAGATACTTTGCTTTCATAATCTTTACCCATTTCAGATCTTGATTTGCGTATATCTTCCAAACAGGTTTTGCTCCTAAGGCTTTATTTTGAATAAGTAGGTTTTTCAAACCGACACTATCCGCTTCTTTCACTTTGCAGATGTTTTCCCATTTAATAAGTGGATATTTGTTCTGATCCCCTATCCCTTGCCAAAAGAACTTTCTCATTCTTTGATTGATTTTGGTGCATGTTGCACTTGTTAAGGGTAGGCAAGACATCATATATATAGGTAAAGCAGATATGATTGCTTTCAATTTTGTTATTCTACCAGCCTAGGACAACCATTTGCCTTTCCAGGATGCCAATCTATCACCTACCTTTGACACTAAAGAGTCCCACAGTTTCCCTGATTGTTGTCCTTTCGCCAAGGGAAGGCCCAAATATTTGCAAGGTAGATTCCCTATTTTAAAGTTCATAATTCTCATAATCTGATTTTCAATCCTTGGATTCGTATAGAAGAAAAAAACTTCAGACTTTTCCTTACTTCCTGAGCAGAAGCAGCAGTATAATCATCAAAACTTTTCTTAAAATTTTGAGCTTCTGATATTTGTGCAGCCCCAAACAACATTGTATCATCAGCGAATTGCTGATGTGTTATTGCAGGCAATTCCCTAGTGATTTGGATCCCAACCACTCTACCCTCCACCGTTACTTTGCTTAATGACCTTCCCAAAGCTTTTGCCATTATTATGAATAAGAATGGGGATAATGGGTGTCCTTGTCTTAAACCTCTTGAAGCACCCAAGAAGCTCTCCGACGATTCATTGATTAGAACCGAGAACCTTGGACTAGCAACGCAATTGAAAATCCAATCCAACCAATTCTTATTGAATCCAAAGGTCTCCATTGCTCTAAATAAGAACCTCCATTTAACCCTATCATAAGTTTTTTTAATGTCCAATTTTATCAATATATTTTGCTTTTTCAGTTTTTGTGTGGAACAGTGTTCCACGGAGTTTCCTAATGGAGATGTGTTGGGGACACATCTCAGGGACGGGGGGACAAAGGGTCTAAGTTTGGGGACGGCGGGGGGACGGCGAGGGGACGGTGGTGGGTGGGCGGCGGTGGGGGGAGGGGCGGTGGTGGGGGGTGTGGCGCAGTGCTGATATACACATGGTACTTGAATAACTAGTTGTAAAAAGATGTTTAAGAATAACATTTCAAATTAAACTTTGGAAAATTAGTAAAATTGCAAATACTAACATTTTAAATACTTGAATACTATTACTAAAAGACTAAAAGTAAATAAAATATTAAAATTTGACAACTAAAATTGTCGAATTTGAGATTTCTATTATATGAATATCAAAAATATGACATGTCACATCATAATATCATATCATAAAGATGATACAATGAGTTGCAAAACATCAAATGGCATATGTGAGCAAACAGATGAAGAATGAGAGTGTTTTGTTTAGCTTAGAGGCTTTTAGAAGGGTCCCACAAACCTTTAAGGTTCGGCCCAAGGCTCACATTCCTAGAAAAGTAATATTTTTTTTTGAAAATTGTTTTTTTGTACATCCCAATGTGGGGACTTTTGGGCGTATCCTTGACGCTTGAGGGACGGCTAGAAGTCCCCAAGATGTCTCGGGGACGTCCAAGAGTCCTCAGAGTCTCCCAAGACCCGGCGGCAGTGGGGGGACAGCGGGGGGACGTTTCTCAACCATCCCCAAGTCTCTGAAACGTTCGGGTCGGGGGGACGGCTAGATTTTGGGGGGGGGACGCGTCCCCGTGGAACACTGGTGTGGAATGAATAGCCTCTTGTGTGATTATGACTCCATCTAGGATCAATCTCCTTAGCACAAACCCAATTTGCTCTTTAGATATTATGTCTAGGAGGATCTTCTTTAATTTGTTTGCTGCAGCCTTTTCCATTATTTTCTATCCTTGCAAAGGGTGATGGGCCTGAATTCATCAAGAGAACTTAGATTTATTTTTTCGGTATTAGTGCTATGAAAGTGTTGTTGATTTCTTTTAACACTTTACCCGAACATCTTGAGTCTTCTATGGCTTTTGAAAATTTTGTACCAATAATGTCACAATACTTTTGAAAGAAAATGGCTTGGAACCCGTTTGGGCCAGTGGCCTTATCAGGATGTAGTTGAAACAAAGCTTCTTCTATTTCCTTTTGGTGAATCTGCCCATAAGCATCTCATTTTGCTCATCAGAAACTAGCTTTGGAATGTTAGCCAATATATGTTGTTACTCTTGCCACCTCGAACCACCTTAATTATTTAGCAGATTCTTGAAAAAAACTAACAATTTCCGATATTATGTCTTCCATTTTTTCTAAAGTCCTGCCCTCAAAATTCTTAATGCTTGAGATTCAATTGGCTTCCCTCCTAGCTCTAGTTGCATTAAGGAAGTATTTTGTGTTGTTATCTCCTTTATCCAAAGCTCTCAAGACTTTTGTCTCCAATAAACCTCTTTTTTGGCTAAGATATCCTCCAACTTGTTGAGCAGATCCTTCTCCAACAAGTATCTTGTTTCATCCACTCCATTGCTTAGTACTTCCTCATTTAGACATTGCAGGCTTTCTTCAATCTTCTTTTTCTCCACAAAGATGTTTTTGCAACAACTCTTATTCCAGATTTTCAACTGCTATTTTACTAATTTCAGCGTGGTCACCATATTGAATATTTTTGTCCCACCTGGGTTTACTTTGCCCCACCAACCTTGCACTAATTGCATAAAATTATCATCCCTTAACCACATTTTTTCAAATTGGAAGGGGCATCTTGTAGGCTTCCTTCCCCCTTGAATGTCTAAATGGATTGGGTAATGGTTAGATCCAGATGTGGGTTCAATGTTGCACTCAAAGGTGAAAGGAAAGGATCCAAGATCACCCTTGAATAAATATTTGTCCAATTTTTCCGCTATTCTACAAAAGTCGCTTCTTCTGTTTGTCCATGTGTAAAGGCCATTGCCCATATTCATCTCTATGAGTTCATTCTTGTTTACAAAGGTTTCAAATTGAGTTGGGACTAAAGTTTCCTTATCAGCCTCCCTTTTTTGTTCGAGAATCTCAATATTGCATTGAAATCTCCCCCCATAATACAAAACTTTGGATCTATAATTTTACAAATTGTCTCTAAATTTCTCCATAATTCTCTTTTGTGAATGCAAGAGGAGGACACAAACATTAATAAGAAGAAAACATAAATTAGAGGTCAGGCTTCTAACCTCACAAGCAAGCCAATGTTTGTTCGATCCCACCTTTTCCAACAACAGTTTCTGAGGCCGCCACAATGTCAAAAGCCCACCAATAGCTCCTTCTGCATTAATTGCCTCCACCTTCCACAGTTTTAGCTTCTTTCTAAGCTTCTCAACTTCATCTTGTTGCAATTTTGATTCCTGAATCATAAAGATGTCTGCCTGTGACACCTCCATTTGATGCCCAATCAGGCGGTTTTTCTTAGGGGAATTTAAGCCCCTAACGTTCCGCAACATGAACCTCATTGCTCCTTAGGAAGGGATTCCCCCGTCCCTATCTTGAGCATTTCTTTAATTTTCGTCTATCCTACAGCCTCCCCATCGATCTTCCTTTTGTCCTGGTTTGAGATCCTACCTTTCTTTTTGCTCTCCCCGCAATCAATAGACCTTTTGATAGCCTCACTTTGGGAGATTCCCAATTTCCCACTCTCCATTTGAGTTGGAGTCATAATCCTTTGTTTTTTGTTCGCTGATGGGGTGATTTCTCCTTCCTCTGGCAGCTCACCATCCTACACTAGATCGGGAACTTCCTCCCATACTTCTAACAATCCTTCTACATCAAAATTTTCGGCTTTCATCCCTTCTTTAGCCACCTTGGCAAGTTCCAAGAGTTCATTGTCAACAACAATCAAGGAATTGATATCTTCTTCCTTGAAGTTGTTGCCAATCATATCTATGGCCTTTGATAATTTTGCATCCAATTTTGCCCTTTGTCCTACCTTATCCACCGCCTGTTGATCGAGAACATCCATGCTTCACTTTTTTTTCATAGTTTGTTCTTGGGTTCCCTTATATATTGGATTAGGGTTCATCCCTACCGCCATTTCTGTTGAACAAGGAATGTTTGTTCTTTCAATGTGCTACTCCCTAGATTCTACCCTTCCCTTCTCCCTCCTCCTCAAGTCACGTTTCAAGCCTAGAGTTCTCACCTTCCATTTCTAGGGCACAAAACAAATATTAACTTTTGTCTCCAATTTCGCCATTCTATGATTAATTCAAGCTCACGCCAATGCAAGCTATTGGGCTTATTTTCTACACAAGTCTTGACATGAGTGCCTCTACCATCTGTATTTAATCTTTCTTTTGCACATATATAAGTTCCCAATTAATTGTCGATCTCCGCTAGGGTTTTAGGTTCCCAAAATTCTATTGGCAAGTTTGGGAATTTATACCAATCTTGTATTTTTTCCATTTGGTGTTGGTATGGATCAAAGCCTGCTTCCCAACTTTTGATGTAGAATCTACACTCGTCCATTACCCAAACCCCATTTTCGATTTCCTCTTTTATCTTTTGCGATGGACATATTACTACGAAGTATCCATTCCCCATTGGTCTGAATTTTATCTCTTCCCCCTAACGACCTTGCCACCAATTAATGAAACTATCCCAATTTAGATCCCTACCATACCTCTTGACCAGTAACCTGTTTTCCTCTAATCGTTGATCAATCGTTCTCATTATGTCTGCTTGGAACACTATGGTTTTGCTATTGGTCCTTTTAGCTAAATCCATCTTGTTTTCAAAGTGCATATTTCTTGGCCTATTTTTTGTGCGCCAATGCTTGACTTTGAAGTTGTTCCTTTGCGGTTTCCATCCTCTGCCCATAGGTATGGCGTTCACACCAGTTACTATTGGTGGGCAAAACTTGGTTTCTCAAAATGTTGCTTTCCATTACCAGTGTTTGCATACCCCATTCTTTGCCTCTTCCATGGATCCAATTCGCGTTTTCTCTTGCCTTGGTAGGTCTCCTTTGATTAGTTTCATACCAATGCTTCCCATTCTATGCATTCCTATTGTCTTCTTTCCCTAATACACTAGCACCATTTTGTCTCCTCTTTTGGCTGTCACACCATTCTTCGCTGGCCGCACTCATCCGGATGTGTTCCATTGGATAGGCTTGTTCCGCCTCTGTTGCCCAATCGCTTGATCCTGTTGCCGCACCAATGCCTACCCTTTCACCACCTGCTGCTCTGCTCACCATTTTTCCTCTTTTTATATTTTATTCTTGTTAACAACCTTATATTTATTATATAAATCAACTTTATGGGTAAACACGAAATATCTTGTAGCATGAAATTTTTTTGCAACATCCTATAGCATATAAAAGATTCACAACATCCTGTAGCAAGTAAAATTTTCGTAATATCTTGTAGCAGGTGAAAATTCCACATCATCCTGTAGTAGGTAAAAGTTCCACAACATCTTTTAGCAAGCAAAAGTTTCACATCTTCACAACTTACTCAATTTTGCTCGGATCTTCACCAAATTTGGATTATTGACACCCATTTGGCTCTTCTTCAAGGTGAAGTCATCACTTGGCCATGAACCAATTGGAATTATCTAGAAATTGATCACCAACTCATCCAAGCAAAAACAAGGAAGAAACAAACAACATAACAAGGAAATATTTTTGGTTGACACATGATCACTTGTGGACTCAGATCCTCCTGCATCAAAACTTGATTATGATCCTGTAATGCCTAAAATTAAAATTTTCGCTTCATTAAGGCATTTTGTAAAGAATGGTCAAAGTCTTGTAAAAATTGTTGTCAAAAGTCGAAATTTCTAAAAATAGAAATTTTCTGTTTTTAGAAATTTCTTAAATATACTTGATTTAGGGTGTTTTGGGTTTGTTGTCAAATGGATGTTGGCAAAAGTTCTAAAAATAGAAATTTTCTATTTTTAGAAATTGTCTAAAAATAGAATCTTTGTTTCCAGGGCTCTAACTGATTTTGATTGGTTGAAAATACTTCTCGAGTAGGCTGGTCCAGTCAGAATTGTCAAAAGGTCAATATTTCTCTAATGGGTCAATTTTTCTTTTTCAAAAAACAAAGCATGAGCTCTCAGGTCATCAATGGAAAAAGGTCAACTGTTAGGTGTCAAATTCAAAATCTCAAGTGCTGCACAAACATGACAAACGATGAACATGCACGTAGAATGAAGAACAGAGAAGGCAAATTCAAAAAAGTTGAAAATCATAAAAAAATGGTTAACTCTAGTGATATTGGGCACCCCTGTCCAAGAAGGGCGCCCAAGTGTTCATGCCTTAGAAATGTTTTTGCTCACTTTCTGAAAAACGTGCAACCTTGTCCAATAGCCTTGTTTTGGTTCGTCGAGAAGTAGTCAACAATAGTTTTCAGGGTGGGAAAAGTTGGAGATCATCTCATATATGTTTAGGCTCTCCAAATAAATCCATCATCCAATTCAGAGGATTTCTTGGATAGCAAAACTTGCAGATCAAACAAAGGAATTTCATGCAAAACAAAGAAAATCAAAGGAAAATTGAAAATCTCAAAAATATTCTATCTAGAAGACTTAGGCACCCTTGTCAAGGAGGGGCGCCTAGCATTCCAACACTTAGAATATTTTTCACTTTTTTTGGAAAACGTTCAAACTCCTTCGTCAACTTGGTTCCAGCTTTCAAAAAATCAGTCAGATGCAATAACGCACTTTGGCAAAAGGTATAATTAATCTCAGTTATGATCAGGTTTGCCAGAATGACTGACTTTCAAAATCTGTTATTCGTGGGCTGCTTGAAAATGAAGATCATACAGGGGTCACTAGCTTCACGCGAAACGGAGAAAGTAAAGATTTGAAAATTATGAAAAATTGGCTAATTGATGGTAGAAGTTGTCTAATGAAAAAAAAGTGAAGGGGCTTGCAAGATTCAAAGCTTTGATACCATGTTGAAGTGAGCAAGCAAGATCTTCAATCTGCAACACCAAATAACCTGCACAAGAAATAGAGAGAAGCAACAATGGAAGATGCTATTCCACCAAACAAGAATTGCAATATGATACAATATGATCAATATGCAAATGCTATACAATACAATGTAAAATATGCTAGAGATGCCTTGCTTATAAAGGCAAGGATGAGAGATAGGATAAGACAAGATCATGACAAGTGTCTTAATTGTCACATGAGACAACTAACTCATAACTACCTAGGATAATGTAGAGTCTAGATAAGACAGCTATGTGGTGCAGTCAAGGATGGAGGGTCTGGGAATAAGACTCTCCAACGTTGCAGCAAGAGTAAACACAACGAAGACTTAAATAATTGCAACAACAATCCCACATGAATATATAGATAATGATCAATTATTCACAGGCAACATGCCTTGCCTTTCGACTTACAAATTATAGAATGATATGGCACTAAGCCTAGAATTACAATGCGGGTCAAAGCCCTTATCTCCTATATCTTCCTACTTCTCTATCTTCGATCACTACTATCATTTACTTGCTATCTAATGCAACTACACAATGCTTATATATATCAATTCCCAGCTCCAATAAAGGTCCGCGTCTGCCCTAAGAGATCTCAAACCCCAAAGTTGATGAAACGTGTGAAGGTCGGCCAAAACATATGATTCTCCTTTGATCCTTGGATAAACATGATGCGGATCGGAATGAAGGTTCCTTGATGAATGTGCATCCTTATGAAATGGTTTCGTGAGCTCTGCAAGTCACGGGATAGGTCCGCACACTTGAAAAGCCAAGATTGGTTGGTGAATGCTCTTTGTCCAATTACAACTGATATTTTGTTAGCGATATCTTCGTACTGGGATCTCCAAAACGCTTGAATTTTGGATATGATGTAGATGTTGCAATGAAGATCATATATCCTGCTCCGCGAGCTCTAATGCTACAATGTGGTATAATGCGGTATGGAATACTGAGACTGGGTCCTGACAGTTAACTACTAAAATGCAAGAAAACATGAATGTCAATATTTTTGGTTGATGCAAGATTGCTTGCAACCTGGGATGCTCCTACATCAGACACCCAAAGTTGGAGAAAAGTGAGCCTCTCACTTTCTTGGGGCTAGAGGAAAACCAATGCGGTCCACCTCAGCCTAAGAAATCCATGATAAATCTTCCTTCGGCCTTCCTTTCCATCTGACTAAATATTCCTTGTATTGCCTTCCTCTGGTACTACGTCCAACTCTGTTGTCTAAAACTTCCTCAATTTTCTCCGGATGATGTGCTATTTGGTCCAACAAACCAACTCCTTTGTCCTGCGGTGACTCTTCTTCATGATATTGGTATAGATCTGCAATGTTGAATATAGGTGATATGCCAAATTCCTCTGGTAGTTCCACTTCATATGCATTTCGGGAATCAAACTTCTTGATGATCTTACATGGTCCAAACTTCTTCATCTTCAACTTATTATGTCCCAACTAGAAATCTTTATTTTCTCAGATATACCATTACTTCTTCTCCTACTACAAACTCCTTATGTCTTCTCTTCTCGTTTGCTTTCCCCTTGTAGGTATTGTTCATCTTCTTCAAATGCTCCTTAACTTGAGTATGCATTGTTTCCATGAATCCTGCAAATTCTTCTGCCTCCGCACTCCTTTTATTCTCCCTACTAATATCTCTTAATTCTGCTACTCCTCTGGGTTGTTGTCCTGTCACAATTTCAAATGGTGTCTTCCCTGTGCTCCGGTTTATTGAATTGTTGTATGCAAATTCTGCTTGCGGTAGTATTAAGTCCCAATTTCCTGCTTTACCTTCAGTCAAACACCTCAACAAGTTCCCCAAACTCCTATTTACCACTTCTATTTGTCAATCTATCTGTGGGTGAAATGCTGAACCATACTTCAAATCTGTCTTCATCTTCTTCCACAATGTTTTCCAAAAATACCCAATGAATCTAGTGTCTTTGTTTGATACTATACTCTTTGGTAGTCCATGTAATCTCACAATCTCTTTGAAAAATAGGTCTGCAAGATGTACTGCATCACTGGTTTTCTTACAATGTATGAAATGCGCCATCTTAGAAAATCTATCCACAACCACAAATATAGAGTCAAATCCTCTCAGTGTCTTAGGTAATCCCAACACAAAATCCATGCTTTTTGTCTTCCCACGGTCTCTTAGGTACTGTCAATGGTGTATACATTCTAGTGTTTTGGCTGTTTCCTTTTGCAACTTGACAAATCCTGCAACTTTGAACATAATTCCTGACATCCTTATACAACTGTGGCCAACAATAGTTCTCACTCACCAATGCTATGGTCTTATCAATTCCAAAATGTCCTGCTAATCCTCCGCAATGCTTTTCTTTGATCAATTCTCTCTCATTGAACTTCTAGGAATACATAGCTGATTGTTCTTGAATAACATACCTTCCTGAATGAAATAATCCAACCATTTGCTTCTATCTATCTCTACAGGATCTTTGCAAGCCTTCAATGCCTCAACAAAATCAATGTCATCCTCATACATATGCTTTAGTTCTTCAAAACCTAATACTTCTATTCTCATCTCTGTCAACAAACTTCTTCTCTTGCTCAATGCATCTGCAACTTTGTTTGACTTTCCACTCCGGTGTTTCAACACAAATGTGTAACTCTGCAAGAATTCTACCCATCTCATATGTCTTTGGTTCAACTTCCTTTGACTATTCAAATATTGTAAAGCTTGATGATCCATATACAACACAAATTCCTTAGGTAACAAGTAATGTCTCCACTTCTTCAAGGCTTGTATTATTGCATAGAATTCCTAATCATAAACTGAATATTTTCTCCTAGCATCATTCAATTTTTCACTAAAATAGACTACTAGTCTCCCTTCCTGACTTAACACAACTCCTATTGCACTTCCACTAGTATCACAATCTACTCGGAATACCTTATCAAAGTCCAGTAGTGCTAACACAGGTTGTTCTGTCACCTTTTGCTTCAACAACTCAAAACTCTTATGTGCTCCTGAGGTCCACTTGAATTCTTTCCGGTCACCCCTCATTGTCTCTATCATGGGTGTGCAAATACTACTAAAATTCCTGATGAACTTTCGGTAAAAGCTTGCTAGTCCATGAAATGATCTTACCTCTCCAACGTTCACAGGTGTAGGCCATTCAACTATTGCTCTAACCTTCTCAGTGTCCATCTTTAATCCTTCCACAGATATCACAAACCCCAAATATACTATTTCTTCCTTCATGAAACTACATTTCTTGATGTTTATCAACAACTTCTCTTCTCTTAGCCTCTGAAATACTTGTCCGATGTGCTCCAAATGTTCTTCGTTAGTCCTACTGAAAATCAGAATATCATCCAGATAAACAATGACAAACTTGCCCAAGAATTTCTTCAAGACTTCATTCATCAGCCTCATAAATGTACTAGGTGCATTAGTTAGTCCAAATGGCATGACCAACCACTCATATAATCCCTCATTTGCCTTGAAAGTAGTCTTCCATTCATCTCCCTCTTTGATCCTAATCTTATGGTGTCCATTGTTTAGGTCTATCTTGGTGAAATACTTTGCTCCACTCAGACTGTCCATGATGTCATCCATCCTAAGCAATGGGAATCTATACTTCACTATGATCTTATTGACAACTCTTGAATCTGTACACATCCTCCATTCTTCGTCTTTCTTAAGTGCAAGTACAACCAGTACCACACATGGGCTCATACTTTCTTCGATCAATCCTTTCTTCAATAATTCTTGTATCTATCTATTGAGCTCCCCATTTTTTGCTGGTGTCATCTGGTGTACAACTTTGTTTAGCAAACTAGCTCTTGGGATAAGATCCATATGATGATTGATACTCCGGATTGGTGGTAATCCATCAGGCATATTCTTTGATAGAAGATCTTGGTACTTTGTCAATAGTTCGGTGACTTCCTTCTCTGGTGATTCTTCTCTTGCGATTCTCTCTGCATCTAGGGCTCTGCACTTCCTTGGAATCAAAGCAAAACACAGTTTTTCATGTCTCAATCCATCCATAAATTTCCTTCCATCTACCAAATTTATTCTAGCTGTACAACATACTTCACTCTCAGGTTCATCTTCCAAAGGTGTCAAGGTGATTCTCCTTCCAGTGGACGTTATGGTATAGGTATTTCTCCCATCATGTCTAGCTTTCTTATCATACTACCAAGGTCTACCCAACAACATATGGCATACATCCATCGACATAATATCACATAGTACCTCATCATGGTATGACCCTATACAAAATTTTACTAGTCATTGCTCACTTACTAGTATCTTGTGCTCATCTTGAATCTAGGCTATCCTATAAGGCTTCAAATGTTTTCTTTTTTCCAAATTATTGTACCCCAAATTAAAAAATTTGCTACACTTAGGCATTTTCAAGAAATGAGTCCAAATACTGTTAAATCTATCAAAAAAGTCAAAATTGGGGTTTGTATGTCTTGCATGGGGGTCAAAACCTTGAAATTTTAAAAATCTGACAATCTGGATCGGCTCAGAATGATCAAACCAACAATACTCAGATTTCAGTTTTTCATCCCTAAATTTTAGGAAAATTTCTATTTTTAGCAGTTTTCTAAAAAGATAAACTTTTCTAGGTTTCTTAAGAAATGGATACTTGTAATTTTTTTCTAAAAATAGAAAGTTTGGCTTCTAGGGTTGAGATTGATTTTGATTGCCTTAAAATACTTCTTCATTAGGCTGGTGCAGTCAGAATCATGAAAAGATCAGTTTTGCCCTAGTGGGTTTATTCTTGCTTTTTCAAAATCTTCTTCTAGAGAATCAAGGTTATCAATGGAGGTTAGTCAGCTGCCAGGTGTCAGAATCAGATGTTCAAGCGTCAAACAAAAGTTGTTAACGAGGAACGTGCACGAAAAAAGAGGAATGAAGAAAGGAGAGGAGGAATTTGAAAAAGTTGAAAAATGTAAAAATTTGTCTAACTCTGATGAATCCAGGCACCTCCAGTCAAGAAGGGCGCCCAACATTCCATGCCTTAGAAATTTTTTGTATCCGACAGTCAAGGCCCATAGAAGCACGTCAAACGAGGAAGGAAAGTGGAAATTGCCAAAAAGTTTCGAAGTCTGCTAAATTTGGGCGCCCCTGGAGAAGAAGGGCGCCCAAGTTTTCAAGAGGTCAAACAATGAAATTTGCAGGAGGCACCTCCAACGTGACTTCGTTAGGCTTGATCAAGCTATCCAACGCAATCATCAACATGTCCGTCGGAGCAAGCAGTCATTAGATGTCGCAGGCTGAACAGAGAAGGAAAAGTGAATGAAACAACAAAAGTCAAAAGCAACAGTGAAAAACTCAGAATAAAAACTATCTCTGGAGGAGATGGGCGCCCCTGAAGGAGAAGGGCACCTAGGGTTTAGAGCCATCAAATGTCAATTTTCAAAGACAAAGTGTCCAGGAGACCCCTCCCAGAATCTTCTTAGCTATCTAGTGAATCCGTCAGCCAGTCAATCTGACAAGTACAACGCCTAGAATCATGAATTCATTTGAAGATCAAAAGATAAGTATAAATTTGAAGATCATGAAAATGGCTAACATTGGAGAAAGTGGGCACCCTGGAGTAGAAAGGCACTTGACTTTTTGAAGAGTCAAATGAAGTTTTTATTAGAAGATGTCTCCAAAACAATGTCGTCAGATTCGACCAAGCTCCGCGATGAATCATTCAGTTCGTTCGTCGGATCAATCTGGAAGCCGGGAGATAGGATCAAACTAGAGAAGAAAATTGAGGAAAAGTTGAAAATGATGAAAAAATAGTTAAGTCTAAGTAAAATAGTCGCTTCCAGCCAAGAAGGGCACCCAACTTCCAATGCCTTAGTCAAATTTTTAAAATTTTCAAAAATTGAAGATGAAGACAAAAGTCTAAGTTCATTGCACAAACTTGAATTAGGGATTTGAAGAATTAGGGCAAAAGAAAGTTGTTTTCTCAAGGCAAAGCTTATTTAAGGCACTTTTGTGTTTCATTATTCATTATTTTCTTGCAGGTGGTCTTCAAGGAGAAACAGAGCAGCAACTTCAAACCCTTATTTTCAAGATTCATGAGTTTAACTTGCTGGCATTTCAATAAATTTTCAGATCAGCACTCAAAAAAACTTGTTTTTTCATATTTTTTTCATCCAGACCATCAAATCTTTGAAGAAGGAGGCCATTGTTTTCAATTTCCAGCGAGCTGGTTTATATTGGTTCCATCTTCCCGATAATATCTGGAGAATTTTCTCAAGGTTGCAGCAGCTGCTTTTTATTTTGCATGTCAGAGAAAACTTCAAATTTTACAACTTCCAATCTTTTTGGTCTATCTCAAATATTATTCTGAACAAAACCCATATCACAGCTTTTTCAGTGAAACTTCGAGGTTTTCAAAATTTGATGAACTGGGTTCATCCAGAATATGCTCATAAACAATACCCAGATGCCAGCTTTATCTGCTTTTTTCGGAGAAGATTAGGGTTTGCTGTTTTTTCAGTCTTCACTCCAAATTTTCAAAAATGGACGATCTGGGTTTGGTTGTAACGAAATTCTAAACAAAACCCATATCTCAGAAAATTTTCCAAAAAATTCATCTGTTTGATGAAGAAAATAAGCAAGTTATTTTTAGGGTTTGTGCTGAGCTTGTCAGAACCTAGGCGAGTTTACAATCAATCTTCGAGTTTTTCAACATGAAGTACTCTCCCATCAAATTCAGAGCCAAACAAGTGTTGTATCATAATTATTTGAACGGATGATGTTGGGAAGTGTTTTTCAGTACCATCATGGAAATAAAACGTCATCATCTCAATTGAAGAACGTGCAAAGGGAGTGGTATGAGCAAAAGGACAAGTATTGGAAAAAGTTGTGCAAAACTCTTCCGTGGGAGAATCAAGAGAAGTGTCAGAAGCATAAAGTTGTAGAGCCGCCAAGTTATCAATTAGTGAGTCATCTATTGAGGCAACGATGTTTTTCAAGAACATAACTCATAAAGAAGCTGATGATGTCAAAGATTCTCTAAGTTTGATTGCAAAAGAGGAGAAGATCCTAGAAAAGTGGAATATGGCTATAGATAGTATCATCACTCCTGATAGAGAGGCGGTTTCCCGCTTTTTGGCGGATGTGATCGAGATTTAAAGCGGCAATCTTCTAGAAGCTTTCTCCCAGCTTTCTTTCCATTCTTATATCATGCTTTCTTTCTATTCTTGTCTCAATTCTTATCCATTCTTTGAAGGAGGAAAACAAATGTAATGAGTTGGCATTTCCTATTTTACATGCTTTCTTAGGTGTTAGATGTTAGTTTAGAAATAAAGCTTGCATGTTGGCAAGTAGTAGTTGTAAAAGCAAGGAGATTTTAGGGTTCCCTACTCCTCTGCTTAGTTATAAATAAGAGCAATGTTTACTCATTTTATTTTAGCCATGCTAGTGATAACAAGACACAAGTGCCTTTAGTGCCTTCTCTTTGTTATTCAGTGTTGTTCAGA
Source organism: Sequoiadendron giganteum (assembly GCA_007115665.2). Classification (NCBI taxonomy): domain Eukaryota; kingdom Viridiplantae; phylum Streptophyta; class Pinopsida; order Cupressales; family Cupressaceae; genus Sequoiadendron; species Sequoiadendron giganteum. Next base: position 615,155,379 of record CM021104.1, read on the forward strand.
ACCGTGCTTGTGATAACAAAATTGTTGAGCCTATGCCTTCATGTTTGTTATTGATTAGTGTCAGTTCACTTTGTGTAAAGAGCAAGTTTGATGCCTCCTTCGCTGCAAATCCTTGTTTAGTGCATGTGCTTTGTGTCAATTGTAATCTGGTTTGATCGCATGTTGCGTGTATTTTGCCACAACTTGCTGTCCCAGAAATTTAACTTTGTGCCAGAAGTTTGAGTAAATAAAGTCCTGATCGTGCTTTGCTGCCCCGATATAAAAATCTCAGATTTCCGTTTATATTTTTGTGCCAAGAAGTGTGAGGAAATAAAGTCTTGAGCGTGCTTTGCTGCCTTGATATAAAGTCTCATATTTCCGTTCATTGTGTGATACTTATATGATCTCCTTTTCAGCTTGCATTGAAATTGAGTAGATGTATGTTGAGGAAAGTTTATATAAGTATCTTTGTCAGAAAATCAATCTCGTCCATTTCTAAACTCTCTTGCTTTGTGTTTACTTGAGAGGATAGAAACGTTTTAGCGTAAGTTAAGTTGTAGTTTTCAAATTTCACTAAAGGGAAAACCTCAGCTGCAACATCTAGAGTTCTATAACTTTGTGTTCTCGCAGCCGAACCAAAAGGATAGGCAAATTAGTTTAGTTTACTTTCTTTATGCAACTCAACAAAAGAGGGAGCTTCCCCTCCTAATTCGAAGAGCAGTTTACTACACATAGCTGTCTGTTTCCAAAACGCATTCTAGAGGTGCGATTTGAAACGCCAACACAAATTCAACTTTGTCACCATTTCCTTAGAAACTAGGTTATTTGTACTACCACTATCAATGATAATTTTGCAACACTTACCTCTTGCTTTGCATCTAGTCCGAAACAAACTTTTCCTCTGCGGTACTTCCTTAGCTTCCTCTTTCTTCTGGAACAATGCTCTCCTCATGAATAATGATTCCCCCTTCTCAAGACTTCCTCTGGAAGTCGGTGGTTCCACTGGTTCTTCCTCCGCATATCCGGTTCTTGCATGATTTCCAATCTTCTTACTTTCTTGGCGACACTCAAATGCTCTATGCCCTTCTCCTCCGCACTTAAAACAGGTTCCTATGAAAGTTCTCGTTATATCCTTTCTCATCTCTCCAATATCCATCATTGCGGTAAGAATTGTAGCCTCCTCTGTTGTGGCAGTAAGAATTTTTGTCATCTCTCCCTTTATGGTATGGATTGGAATCCCTCTCTTCCTTGCGATATGAATCTCTGCCCTTGTTTTTCTCCGCATATGATTTTTCTACTTCGGAACGTGACCTTCCTTTTTGAAATCTACCTCCTCTTCCTCTCTACCTTTGTTCATGTCTTTTGTTTAGCTTGTCCTCCACTTTTAATGCAAATTGATACGCTTCCTCTACCGAATTCATCCTTACCAGACTCAACTCTTTCTAAATGTTCATCCTTAGCCCATTGATATATCTTGCCACTTTCTCCTTGCTTGCTTCACTATGTCTAGTCCTAATAATGATCTTATGAAATTCCTCAGTGTATTCTTTCACAGTCTTTTCCTTCTGTCTCAAGTTTTGCAATCTCTTCAGCAGCTCCAACTCATAGTCTGCAGGTATAAACTGGTTCTTCAATTTTGTCACCATTCTATCCCATTTCACAATCTTCTCTTTACCTTTCTTGTTTCTCTCCAATTGAAATTCCTTCCACCATATTGCTGCATGTCCTTTCAGTTTAGTCTTCACAAATCTCACTCTCTCTGGATCTTCAATTTCTTCATATTCAAAGTATTCTTCAATGTCATTTATCCAATCAATCAACTCCTCAGGGTTTAGGTTACCGGTATAGTTCGAAATCTCCATTCTAGGTCGCTTTCCTATTTTCGAAATAGCCTTCAACATCTTCATCTGATCTGATTCTTCCTCTTAAAAGGTTTCTTCAATTAGGTCTACAGCTTGAACTTCATCATCATCACTTTCATCATTAGGTCTAGGGTTTAAGCATTTTATTTTGTCCTCATCAACAACATCCAATCTCACTTTCATTGTTCGCATCATCTCGTCCATCTTTCTAGCAACATTAATAGTAGTATGAATTCTCCGTGGCGACATCTCTTCCTAGGATTTGGTGCAACTGCCTCAAGTCGACGATCTGGCTATAGGGTTGCAATTGCCTCACAATCGACGATCTGTTGACAAACACAAGTAGGCTGCTGCAAGTCGGTGATCTGTCCACACAAAGATCTTACAGAATGCCTTGCTCAACTTTACTCTCCTCTCCCAAGGTCCGCAACTCACTCTGATACCACTTGGTGCAGTCAAGGATGGAGGGCCCAGGAATAGGACTGTCCAACCTTGCAGCAAGAGTAAACACAATGGAAACTCAACAAATTAGAACAATCCCACATGAATATATAGATAATGATCAATTATTCACAGGCAACATGCCCTGCCTTCCGGCTTATACATTATAGAATGATATGGCGCTAAGCCCAGAAGTACAATGCGAGTCGAAGCCCTTATCTCCTATATCTTCCTACTTCTCTATCTTCTATCACTACTATCATTTACTTGCTATCTAATGCAACTACACAGTTCTTATATATATCAATTCCTAGCTCTGGAAAAGGTCCGCGTCGGCATCAAGAGGTCTCAAACCCTAAAGTTGATGAAATGAGTGAAGGTCGGCCAAAATATATGATTCTCCTTTGATCCTTAGATAAACATGATGCGGATTAGAACGAAGGTTCCTCGATGAATGTGCATCCTTATGAAATGGTTTTTTGAGCTCCGCAAGTCACGGGATAGGTCCGCACACTTGAAAAGCCAAGACTGGTCAGTGAATGCTCTTTGTCCAATTACAACTGATATTTTGTTAGCGATATCTTCGTATTGGGGTCTCCAAAACACTTGAATTCTGGATATGATGTAGATGTTGCAATGAAGATCATATATCTTGCTCCGTGAGCTCTAATGTTACAATGCAGTATAATGCGGTATGAAATACTGAGACTGGGTCTTGACAATTAACTACTGAAATGCAAGAAAACATAAATGTCAATATTTTTGGTTGATGCAAGATTGCTTGCAAGCTAGGATGCTCCTGCATCACTATGACTTCTAGATAAGACAACTAAGACTTCTAGAAGAAAGCTTATATCCTAAGTAAACTTAACATGTGAACTAAGTCCCCTAAGTCCCTAATAAAAAATTAACTAGGTAAAAGACTTTATTCACACCAACATAATTCATCTCAGATATGATCAGGCTTGCCAGAATGACTGACTTCAAGACTCTGTTATTCGTCGGCTTCCTGAAAACAAAGATCAAACAGGGGTCATTGGCTTCACGCGAAACGGAGAAAGTAAAGATTTGAAAATTATGAAAATTTGGCTAAGGCTAAAGAAGTTGGGCACCCTTGGCCAAGAAGGGCGACCAAGGTTTCATGCCTTAGAATTTTTTTGATTTTGACATGCCTCGTTCCTATTCATTCTCCGTCGAGAGTTTCAAGTGCGTGTAATCATGATCAAATGACGTCCGATGCTGGTATGAAGCTAGGGATCACTTCAACAATGGTCAAACATGAAATTGCCATGGTCAAACAGGCTTTATCAATTGGTAGCGTCAGATTGCTGATCGTCAAAGTCGGAGGCAAGCCTCGTTGAAAGTTGAAACAAGCGAAAGATTGAAAATAATGAAAAATAGACTAACATTGGAGGAGCTAGGTGCCCCTGTCCAGTCAACACTCCCAAGAGTTCATGCCTTAGCCATTTTTTAGTCTCCATTTTTCATTGATGAATATCGTGCCTTCATGCATGCGTGCTTTTTGCAGCTATAAAAGAGGAATTCATCGTTTGATGCAAACAAAGTCATATTTTTGCATGCATAGTTTCTATCTTCATGGATAGACTCAAAAATAATAGGGTTTTGCATGAAAGTGTTTTTTTATCTCCAAACTCTATTTAAGAAAGCTTTCAGCATTCATTCTTCATAATTTGCAGGTTGATTTTCAGAGGAAGAAAGATAAAATTTTCTTCTCATCAAGGTTTGGCGGCTCAAATGGAGTACTTTTTCAGTGTTCTTCGTGGATTCAATATTGGGAAGCACAGAAGCACACTTTTTCATGGTCTGATTTTCTAGGGAATCGCATTTTAGAAATAGGTGGTCAAAATTTTCAATTTTCATCGATCTGGGTCCATTTGCTTTTTACTCCTCTTGAAGATTGGAAATTTTTAAAAATTTGCATGTCAACCCTTATTTTTTAGGAGATCATGCATGTTCGGGAAATCCTTAGCTTTTTCAAAATTTGATGATCTAGGTCTCTTCAAAACGAGATTGTCTATTGTTAAAGCAATGATTAAATTCTAGTTTATTGAAGGTCAATCCTCATAGGTAAAACATCTGTAGATTTCTATGTTTTCCACATGAGGAAGGAGAGGGTATAAGTATCAATGTGGGAGATGCGTCCCATGAGCGGATGTGTCTCCACCACAAAGTGGAGACATGTCGGCTCAAGGGACGTGTCTCTTAATTAACTTTCTATCACTTGTTTAAACAGCAATCAAATGACTTTTATCAGACCGATGCTAACAATTTTAACACTCCCTCTTAGCTAGGGAAGATAAACTCCAAACAAGAAAAGTGATATCACCTAACTCGTGATATCAGAAGATATGGTATGCTTCTGAAAGTGTCAAGTCACATGACATTCTTCATAACACATCTTCATTATTCAACACTCCCTCTTGCTAGGGAAGATAACTTCCACCAAGTAAAAATGATATCACCTAACTTGTGATATCAGAAGATATGGTATGCTTCTGAAAGTGTCAAGTCACGTGACTTTCTTCATATCACATCTTTATGATTCAACATTCCCTCTTGCTAGGGAAGATAACTTCCACCAAGTAAAAATGATATCACCTAACTCGTGATATCAGAAGATATGGTATGCTTCTGAAAGTGTCAAGTCACATGATATTCTTCATAACACATCTTCATTATGGTATGTGCACTGACATCAAGTCACATGATGTCTACCATAGTAATTCATGGCATATCCACGGGTATATAATTATCCACCATGATTATTTCTTAAGGATCACAATGATCTTCAAATGACATCAAGTCCCATGATATCCATCAAAGTGTCCAAGAGATACTATCATGACATGTCCACAGATATCAAGTCACATGATATCTATCATGATAGTTTACCTCATCATTGTAGAGTCGTCACTTTACAATGTCACATACAAGTGTTCATTATTAGAAAGATCGTCACCTTTCAATAATGTACATACGGGGAGCGGGCCCATAAGGTAATGGAGTTAGATACATGACAAAAGAGTTTACACATTAAACATCTTTAAATATATTAGTACAACTTCTAAACAATTTGAATTTCAAACATAATATCAAATTACATACCAAGTTTCTTCTTGAAGAGTTCAACCTTAACTCTGGAGAGAGGTTTGGTGAGTATGTTTGCGGTTTGATCATTTGAACTAATATACTCCAATTGGATTACATTCCTTTCTACCATGTCTCTTGCATAATGGTAGGGGATCTCAATATGCTTAGATCTATCATAGAATACTGGATTTACATAGAGCTTAATGCAACTCTGATTATCACAATGAATGATAGTAGGATTCAAGGGTTCACCAAAGAGTCGCACAAGCAATTTTCCAGAGCCAAACTGCTTCTCTTGCCCCCATAGAGGCAGCAATGTATTCAACTTTTGTCGAGCTTGTGCCACTTAAGACTGTTTTCTGCAAATCCAAGAGATCATAGTCGATCTTAAACTGAAGCAACATCCTAATGTGCTTTTCCGATCGATTACACTTCCAACCCAATCATATCCAATAGTGCTTTGAAGATATCTCAATATATGTTTTACAGCCATAAGGTGAATTTCCTTTGGCTCACACATGAATTAGCTTAGAACATTCACTAGGACGTTCCGTTTGTTGTTGGAGTACTCTATCAACTGAGCTACTGGCCTCTTGTGGCCAGCCCAACATCTGTTTAGGTGTGGCTTATTTCCAACACCCCCCCCTTAAGCCACACTGTGGGTGCTTGGGGCTCTTCTGAAGTTAGATCCTTCTTTCTTTGAGAAAAGAGGTGATCTTCTCCTGTTATCAGTGGATCATCAACATATAAAATAATTATTAACATCTCACCTTTAATTACCTTAAAGTAAAGATTTGGGTCTGCATTATTCTTGAAAAGTCCTAGTCCCAAGAGGTAGCTGTCGATTCTTTCATGCCAGGCTTTGGGGGCCTATTAAAGTCTATATAGGGCTTTCTTCAATTTGCATATTTGTCACAGAGTCTCTCAACGTGATATCGTCATGGAGTCTCTCAACATGACGCCTCATCTCAGTCTCAGAGATGAACAAGGGCTTTCACCTCATATCTCTCCATCTCAGAGAATTATGCATTACAACAAGTGATGATGTGACTCCCTCTAAAGCTCTAAGTACTTGCATCAGCCTCCTGACCTCCTCGTCCAAAATTGTTTGCAATACTTGCTTTAGAGAAATGGTTTCCAACTCACACCTTTCTAGAGATTCAAGGTTGTTCTCGTCAACCTCATCTCAGATCATTCTATTACAAATAGGTTTGTGGAGCTACCAATGTTAGATCCAGGTTGACTGACTAGAGCAATTCTGATTTCAATTGTTGAAGAGGTACTTCAAGGATTTAGCATCAACACTGCAACCCTTTACTGAGTCAAAGAACTCCCTCTTAAGGTTAATGGGCTTCCTTTTCAAAGAGATGTCTTCGCCATTCACTTAGTCTCATGGCTGCAAGCAGTGCCTCCATTCTTCAACCTACGAAATGCATCAAGCTTTTCTTGAAAGCAATCTCTTATGGTTCTTGATCAGTCCTAAAAGCAATTAAGAAGAGATTACTAATAGTTCATAGAACTCAACTATCTTGAACAAAAGTACCATTGCTAGAAGCATACATGATTGACTATCTCAATGCTATAGCATGAATTAATAACTATATAACAATTCATGAACATTATTCAACCATGCAATACTTATCTCATTGAAATCAGGATCTCTTTAATTAATCCTAGATAATTTAATTCATCATTCATTTTGTTGATCTAGACATGTCTTTCTTCCATCTTTACCGTTCTTGGAAGAGCTAATCTTAGCATAACAAAAACAATCATTTACTTGTTACATGCAATCCAATCAAATGACGTCAGATTTGCACAATTCATTATACTGAAATTTAGCCTAGAAGAAAATTCATACTTTTAACCAAGGAATACTTATCTCTGCTAATCGGAAACTCTTTTAAGGTCTGCAATTTTCCTGAGATCTGAATAGTGCAATTTGCTCCGCCCTTAGCAGTGGCGTCGCCTCCTGACTAATGTTGGAATCACAGTTACTCTCCAAACTGTTAGCAGAGCAATCCAATGTTGTAGATAGTGATCCCTCTCCAACAAGTTTTCTCCCCTTTGAAACAACACATATATATAGTTGCAGTCTTAAAATATGATCCCACAACACTCAGAAACAATATTTGTAAGACTTCCCGTGATCTCAAGATTGGTCCAGTAACATCAACGACTCCAAGTTATCTCTTGAGATGGTCATAACTAGTGGCGATGCATCTCAATGAGGAGAAAATCCGGACTGTAGTGAGACTTGTCTAATCCTCAGCGCCGATGTTCAACTGTTATCGCTCAGAATGGAGGATACGTTGACCCTTCATAGGAATTCTGACTACTGCATAAGACTCAAGTGCTTTCACTAACAGTAGGAACAACTCACAGTAGACTTGAACAAGTCGTGGATTTTTTATTTTTTTAAAATAATCAAAACTCCACTCAAAGGCACACATTAACACCTCCGCCTTTTTGTCATACAACTCATGAATCCCCTAGAAATACATGGTTACCACTATCACACGTAGCCCGTGCCATACTGTTAAAAATACATCTGCTCACAGTCGCATACTTAACTTGTCTTTGTCAAAAAACGTCTCTTACACCAAGCCTCTCACACAGAATACAAACTTTTCATACTTCATCAATTTGAGCGAATCCACCAATTTACTAGATGCACATGGCTCTCACAAAATCGAAAAATGAATGCACACGTAAATTAACATGTCTGTATTAATCGCTGGCTGTCCCACTATGTATATCTCATTTTCAAAAAACATACAAAGTATAAGTGGATTGCAATATTAGAATGCTCGCAACAAGGCCCACACACATTGCCATGGCTTCTTGTAGGTGCAAAGTAAAACTATTCAAAACGTCCTCATCCCACACGACTCAGTGCACAGCCATCGGGGATAGCCTGTCGGGTGCTGTAATGTAGAGAGGTGTCGGCGATCAATTCTTTCGATGTAGAGAGGGTCCCTGGGTATCGCATTGAATTCTTTCGTCGCCTCTCCTGCTTTCAACAAATGGTCTGGGTGATTCTTCCAATGTTTAATATTCTCGTCGCCGATCCTAGGACCTATGTGAACCGATATTCTCGGAGTTGGATGTTTGTCCCGGAATGGATTTAGGAACAGTCCGTAAGATGCTCCTCTAATAGAGAATGCACCAAGTCGCACCAGAAATGGGGCGCTCCAAGCCGGCCGAGGTTGAGTTTCGAATGGATTGAAGTGTAACCAAGAGTATTCTCGGTGCACATGCAGTGAAAGGGGTCGAGGACCAACTTGGATTCGATGTCCAAGAAATCAAATTTCGGTCATGCATATTAGATCAAACAGTCTGCGCATCCCCAGTTCTCTCATTCCTCACATACTCGGAGATCAAGAATTTAATCAAATCTTTTCGAACGTGGCTCTGATACCATGTTAAAGCAATGATTAAATTCTAGTTTATTGAAGGTCGATCCTCATAGGTAAAACATCTGTAGATTTCTATGTTTTCCACATGAGGAAGGAGAGGGTATAAGTATCAATGTGGGAGACACATCCCATGAGCGGATTTGTCTCCACAAAGTGGAGACACGTCAGCTCAAGGGACGTGTCTCTTAGTTAACTTTCTATCACTTGTTTAAACAGCGATCAAATAACTTTTATCTGATCGATGCTAACAATTTTAACATCTACAAAACCCAGACCTCAGTTTTTTTCCGAAAATCTATTTTCTTGGAGAAAAATCAGCAACCTATTTTTAGCCGTTTGTGCAAAATCTTTCCAAACATAGGCGTGTTCTCAATCAAAATTCAAGATTTTCAACATGCATTACTCTCCAACAAAAATCAAGACCAAATCAGTGTTGCTCCATGATTTCCTGAGAACTTTCAAAACCAATTTGCATCATATGTTTGCAATGCTTGATTTGTGTGCTTTGGAAGATGCGGGAAACATTGCAGTCAGGAATCTTGGTCAATCCGGGTTGCTTGCAGCAGCTTCAATAGCGATCTCAGTACAGAGTCTTGAATTCGTAATTGCTTGTGTTAAGTATTACAATCCAACAACACGAGAAATCCAATCAATAGATGGGTGTACTATTTGCAACCTCAGGTCGGACGATGTTGAGAAATGTTTCTCAATACCACCATGGATAGAAAATTTCATCATTTCAATTGAAGAATGTGAGAAGGTGTGTTATGAGCAAAAGGATAAATATCGGAAAAGAGTTGCGCAAAAGTGGCTGAAAGAGAAGCAAAATACTTTGTCAAGGAATGTTGGGCGTGGTGAATTCAAGGAAGAAATTGCAGCCATGATCACTTTGCTCAACCGAGTCATAGGTCAAGTAGAGACAAACAAATTTCACCCTTGGATGTTTTACATCATTTCCAAGATTATTGATAGAATAGAACACTATGACTGGCCAACTTTGATCAGTGATAGTCTCCACCATCAGGTGACAGAGTTCCTCGAGGCCCACGAGTTCCACATGGTCTCTTACCTTCTATATCTAATGGCTTTCAAGGCAAGTTCAAAGGTTTAAATATCATTGGAACTTTGGGTATTCAGCATGTGTATGATCATTGCCCATAGTTAGAGTTTTCAAAATCACAGTGGCATTACAGGCGAGTGAATGATGTATTCTTGATGCATGCGGTGCGAGATTTAGATAATGATTTGCATGTACAAATTTCAACAGATGCTAGATTGGCAATGACGGAGTGGGCTGATTGGTTTATCCAATTTCCCACGTTCTCCTACATCAGGGTATATGGCTTCTTAGGTGATCTAGTCATGCTACCAAGATATCCAACCGACGACATGGTGTTCATGGAATTTCTAAGGCAAGTATACGAAGTTCACACCTTTTTGTGTAATAGGTGCAAGATTGCATTAAGTTTCCCGGTTGGAATGAGCATTTACAGATGTAGATCATCAACCGATGCTAAATTGATGAGTGATGAAATATCAAAGCTTGGTCTGAAGTTTCTCAACGATAGACATTCATAAGATCCTCACAATGTCTTCGCATCGCATGTTGGTCAGAATCATGCACATGTTCCTACAGTTGAAGACTTTTGGGTTAATTGTGTAGATGAGTTTGAAGTGCGCAAGCGTGGTTACAACAGATTTACTCTATAGCAGATGGCTGATTTTTTATCAGAAGATGTGGAAGGTCTTTCAGATGATGATGGGAAAGTCTTACTTCCCATGTATGTGCGAGATCAGATCAATCAGTGACCACTTCCACAAATTAATTTGTCTGACTAAGAGAGCACTTCAACTGAGGAAAGAACGAGTCGAGTTATCAAGAACAATAGGTTATTCCTGAACAATAAAAGGACGTGGCAGGTAGCTATTCCAGTTGCAGAGCTGCCAATAGTTTAGTCATCTCTACCTTCTTCTTCTTCTAGACCAAAAACCAGAGTGAAAGCTATGAGCGTTCCTCCAAAAAGTACAAAGATCGGTAGAATTTCAAGGAATTTAAAGGAAAAGATGAAGTCTCCTGTTGGGATTCGGCAAGAACAACAAGCACATCCATCTGAAGATCCAGTTGAATCAGCACCACAAGTTGAAGCGGTGCCTTCATCTCCTATTTCTCCAAGGCTTTCTCCCATTCATATAGATCAGAAGTTGATTCACCAGTTCACAACATCTCAACACCGATTCATTCAACAAGGGTTGATGGAACTAGAACCGACCCTCCTAGAGAAGCTATTAAACACTCTTTGTCTTGGCTTGAGAACATCCTAGGCAAGAAGAGGATGAAGCCTTCTTATCAGTTGAACTTTGCAGAACTTGATAGCGTCTACCAGGACACACCGGTAAAGAAACTTAACAAGCAAGTTCACATGAAGAAGAATTTTGATGATGAGATTATCATTGAGATTGTTGCACCTTAGAAGGACAAGAACGTTGATGAGGTTGAGATTGATGGCTTCAGGTTTGTCAAGGCTAATCTCGGTAGAAGCACCTGACATACTGATGTGAATTTCTTTGAGATTGTGATAGATAATTGTTGTACCCAAACCAAAATTTTTGCTTCATTAAGGCATTTTGCTTAAAATAGTCTAAACCTTGTAAAAGTGGGGTCAAAACTTAGTTTTTGGGCAAATAAAGTATGGGCTTTTAGTCAGTATGATGCTAGTAAGATACTGGCAAAATTTGAAAATTTTGAAAATTAGGGTTTCTGAAATCTAGTTTTAGCTCGAAACCCTAAAAAATAGGAACTTGTCAGAATTGGCTGAAATTAATTTTGATTGGCTCATTTCACATCACGATCATAGTGGTGAAGTCAGTTTCAGTTAAAATTCAGTTTAAGGCTAGTGGGTAGTTATAACTTTTTTAGGAGAAAAGTTAGGACCTCTGAGGTCGTTAATGGCAAATGGCCAAGTACCAGGTATCAACAGCTAAGCTCAAAACGCTTTGGTGATGTTTCTATGGCAAGTTTCATCCAAAAAGTTACTTCGTCTCGGAGGAGATTTTCAACGAGGTAAAAAACTATAAAATTGGCTAAGTCTGGATTGAAAAAGCGCCACTCTCAGCTAGGGGCGCCCATCATTATGGAAGCTTTATTCAAATTTTTGTGAGATTCTCTACCAAGATGATTTCTCCAGTTTCCTGATAGCTTCGCAATAAGCCAACCAGCCAGTTCAACGGAGGAGTAAAACGGTTGAAACTGGAAATTCAATAAAGAATGAGGGAAATGCAAAGTAGGTAAATTTGAAGAGAAAAGCGCCCCTGGAGGCCAATAACGAGCTAATGAATCTCCTTCTTTTTGCCATTGGATTTCCCAATCCAATTCATCATAACATTCATAATGATCCACTTTACGAAGATCCCATTGGATTTCGGAAGCTCGTAGCATGGGTCCTGATAAACTCCAATCTATTGCTTCTTCTCTAGTAATAATGCCTACTCCCTCCACTCATTTCAAAAAGATAGGATTGCGTGTAATAAGCCTTTCATATTCTATCACTTTTGGAAAGAAATAATAGCAAAAATCTAAGCATTTATCTATCCAACCGTAGGGTAAATCTACAGCTACTCCTCCAATACGGAAATAGCCCATCTTTTTGAAGATTTAGATGAAGTCTTTTGATCAAGTGACACCCAGGAAGTTTGTTTCCATTTTTGGTCCAGCTCCGCGACGCATCTGTCAGCAGGTGAATCTAAGTTGCCGTGTTGCCATCATCAATGGTCAAATTTGAGGTTTCAGACGGGATCAGAGATTGTTCAGAAAGCTCAAAAGCACCCCTGGAGGCCAGGGGCGCCCAAGGTTTTTAGACCTTTAATGGAATCTGTTTGATGATTGCAGATACTCATCTCGTTCGTGTCAGTTCCAGCTTTCCATTGCTTGTCTCAGCCGGGTCAGAAGATGTCTTAGCAGTCTGCAGCCGGAAGTCTAGTAGTTTTTGCCAGTTGCAGTAATGGCTGACATTGGTTGGGAAAAGCGCCCCTAGAGGCCAAGGGCACCCATGATTTAGGGAGGTTTAAAGATGTTTTTATACAAAGTGTTCATCAAGAGCCTTTGCTCAAAATTCAGCCTACTCCGTGGTGAGCCAATCGACATGTTCTAAAGTTTTGCCAAATGTCGGGAAACGTCAAGTGAAATATAGTCAAGTTATCAATGAAAATGATGAAAATGCCTGAAAATGTTCTAACACTAAGGTCAAAAGCGCCCCTGGAGGCCAAGGGCGCCCATCTTTTTGAAGCCTCAGATTTGTGAATTTTGGATTATCACCTCAAGGGATCTTCTTGTCAAATTTGATCCTACTCTTCGATGGAACTGTCAGCCAGTTGATCTGACGCGGCAGTCAATCAGAATCAATGATCGAACGTGAGCTTCATTTGAGGTTTCTGGATTCAAATTTTCAGAAAAATTTCTAAGTATGGAAGGACGCCTAAAAGTCAAAGGTTGACTTTTAAATTCAAAAATAGAAGTATGCATGAGAAGAGTTTTCAGTTTACTAAAATTAGATCTTCAGTTGAACTCTTTTTCAAGTCGACTTGTATTGAACCTATTTTTAGTCATAACTGGCTAGAATTAGTTTGCATGCACTAGTTAACTGAGTCTTTCAAGGTGGTGCCCTAATTAGGGGTTGTTCTACATCCAGTTAACTAAGTTTGAAGCCAAATATAGGCCATGCATGAGTTTTGAAGCACCAGTTATACTTCAAGCGCCATTTCTAATACTTGGCATGCATTTCACACGCCTTAGAAGATATTTTTCTATATATTTTGCTAATGGCATCCATTATTCTTCATCAGAGTTGACAAGAAACATCTTTTCTTGAGCATAGAATTGATTTGCAAGTGCTACAAGTGTCAAATTTCAGTGTTCTTCGTAGCTACAGATTCAAATTGTTCGAGAGAAGATTATTTCAGACTTCGTTTTCCATTTGCATGCAGGTTTCATCAATTCTACTTCAAGCATAGGCGAATTTTTACAAAAGAAGAGAGAAAACAAACAAATAAAACTTCTATTCTTCTGTCTTATTTTCCTCTATTCTCGTCTTAGGTTTTCTTTGCATGTCAAGGAAAACGGCAGATTTTTCAGAAAAGCATCATCTAGGTTCGAGTATGTTAGCATCAACGACAATACCCATGTCTTAGATTATTTTGTGAAAATTGCCCCGTTGCCTCTTTTCTAGAGCATTGTGCTTTTTTCCAAAATTCTCTTTGCATGTGGGCCTAAATCACATTTTTTCACAAATCTGTTGATTTGGGTTGTTTAAGGATTCATTTCTACGCAAAACCCATGTTCCAGATTTTCACGAGAAAAATTGCCCCCAGTGCCCCTAACTGCCAGTTCCGATCTCAACTGAAAACTTTTTGCATGCGAGCCTAAATCACATTTTTCCGAATTTCTAACATTGTGGGTCATCTTAGAATTTGATTATGCACAAAACCCACGTCTCAGAATATTTTTTGAAAATTGCCCTTCGACAGGGTATTTTTAGCCTTATCTGGAGTGATTTTTGGTTTTCCGGAGAAGTTGTCAGAACGTAGCCATGTTCACAGTCTACAGGCGAGTTTTTCCAGATGCAGTTCACACAGATCGAATTCAAGACAATGTTAACTTGCTTTCAATAAGGACGTGCATGCTTGCACCTTGTCCATTTAGATTAGATGTTTCAGTTAACTGATGATAGTTTCCCAGTTAACTGTATAGTTTCATTCAATTAGGTTTAGAGAATAAGATCTTGCATGCACTGCGAGACTCTAGTTGACTCAAGGTGATTTTAGGGTTGCCTACACCTTGATGTCTATAAATAAGAGCATTCAACTCATTTGTAATTTAGCTTTTCCTGGTGATAGAGAATTGCTGCGCTGTCGACAACATGCCTATTCTCAAGATTGGTTCACCCTTGTAAATTAGAACTTTTGCTTGATAGCATACATGCTGCGCCTACCTTGCCTGTAGTATTGCTATTATTGTATCTTTTCAAGGAACTTTTACAGGAGATTAATATATGCTGCGCCTACCTTGCCTGTAATATTGTCTTTGTTGGATCTGTTCTAGAGTATTTGTTTTGATAATGAATTGTTATGCCACTCGGGTTCCATGCAATTATTATAATGAATGCTTGCCTTAGTTAGATATAGTGGTTAGTTCGATCGTGGATTGTATGCGTGTCTCGCCTATGCAATTTGCTGTCCTAGTTGGCTATCTTTTGTGTTTTGTTATCAATAGGCCTATTCGAATTAAGCAAATAGTTGTGCTCACCTTGCCCTCATGTTGAGAATTCGTACTTAAAGCCTATCGTATGATGTGTGTCATAATAAGCTTATTCAGCCAAGCAGATAGTTGTGCCCACCTTGCCTTCATGTTGCAAATTTGTACTCAGCTTATCGTATAAAAAACCATTCCCGCTCCATTTCTTCACGCTTTGTTTTCGTGATTAAACTGGATAGATTTTAAAGAAGTTAGCTTAGTTGTAGTTAGATGATCTGCGAAACCAGAAAGTACTTAGCTGCAACGTTCTAGGTTTTCTGAACCTTGTGCCTCTACCAGCTGAGAACAAAAAGATAGGACATTAGTTTAGTTTTCTATTTCATGCATTCCAGCACAATGAGGGAGCTTCCCCTCCTAATTTGAAGAGCACTCATTGCGTAGTGTGCATAGTTGTACGTACAAACTCACACTCCAGAGGTGTTAGTTCTTACGCCAACAATAATCTAAAGGAAAGAATGCTCAAGGATGGAGAGGATAAGGCAGCCCTCAAGACTGAGATTCGGCAACTACGGCAATATATTTCCAATCTCCTTCATGGCACTTCACAAGCTATTTGTTGCTTCCACAGATTTTGGAGTCATCGACAGGTTAGTGTCAGCTAACTCAGTTGGTCATATATGGGAAGCATGTGCGAGATTCTAAGTTACTGATTCGCCAAAAAACGGCCTTGGATACGATTCGATACGTACCGGGTACAAAATTCAGGGACGGTACGTCTTGGATTCGGCCAGGATACGAAATTCTACCTGCGGATTCAAGTTGGATTCGTTGGGTGCTTGTGAATTCGTCTAGGATATGGCAAAACAAATCCAAGGCGAATCCGCGACGAATCCAGGCGTGAAAACGCCTAGTCCGCTGAAAAAAGCATTTTTTTTGCATTTTTTATTCATTATTTTGACTGAATGTTGACTTCTAAATATTTTAATATTCATTGCAACCCTAATTCGTCCCTCCAAACACACTAAATAGGTAAAAACAATCTCATTTAACAATTTGTGAATGAAAAACAAGTTTTTTTGCCTCCATTGTTGAACTTTCTCTCTTGCTTGCACAAGCTTGAATAGACTTGAAGGCTGATCGTTGGTTGTTCAAAGTTGATTGTTGTGCTATTCCTAAGCACTTGCAAGTGTTCGTTCGTTGCCAAGAAGATTGTAGAGCAAGATTTGTTCAAAAGAGGTAGGTTTCTTTGAAGTTTTTTTATTTTTTTGAAATTTTTTCTTACATTTCTTTTAACAAATGAACTATTTTGTTTTGTTTTTATTGTTTTGTTGATTGTTCTCATTCTTTTAAGTTTTTTACTTTTTTAGTTTCAAATTTCAATACCAAAATTATTTCAATTTGTTGTGCCTTAGGTATTACAATGGCATCCACTTCTTCCTCAGGCCAATCTCGTTTCAAAATAAATTCAACCTCTCCCCTTCGGAAATATGTAGAAATGGTTCAACAATGTCCAGGTGGTGGGAGTATTTATTTGGATTTGTAGTCATTGCAAATTTCAATATACGAGCTCATATAGTCGAGTGAGAGCCCACTTGTGTAAGATCCCTGCTAATGGCATCAAACCTTGTCGAGGACCTCTAGAAGGTGATGGCAAAGGCCTTGCAGACGAGGTAGTCTTGAAATATGTTGATGAGCAAGAAAAATCAGAGCAAAAAACTAGTAGTCTTAAAACAAGCCATCCTTTGAGGAAAGGATCTCGATCCATGAAACCCCCTACACCACCACCTACTTATCTTCCACCTACACAAAGCCATTTATTTATGAACATCCCGCAAGAGAAAACCGTGCCCTCATCAAATAAAAGATGTAAGGGACCATTGGAAGCTTCATTTCAGAATGAGGCAAGAGATATTGCTGATCAAGACATAGCAAGATGTGTCTATGCCAATGGATTGGCATTCAACGTTGTTTGTTCACCATATTGGCAAAAAGTGGTGAAATCTATTAATGAGGCTCCAAAGGGGTATAAGGGCCCAGGTTTTGAGAAGGTGTGTTGCACCTTATTGGAGAAAGAGTTGAAACATGTAGCAGACTCTTTGAAGCCCATAAGGGATTCATGGATCGAAGCAGGGCTGACAATCGTTTCTGATGGATGGAAAGATGCAAAAAATCGCCCATTGATCAATGTTATTGCCGTGTCCCCTAAAGGGACAATGTTTTCGAGAGCAGTGGATTGTGAAGGATAGGTGAAAGATGGTCCATTTATTGCTAACATCCTTTCCCAAGCTATTGAAGAAGTGGGCCATCAAAATGTTGTGCAAGTTGTAACCGACAATGCCAAAAATTGTAGGGCTGCAGGGTTATTGATTGAGGAGAAGTATCCCCACATTTTTTGGACACCTTGTGTTGTCCACTCCCTCAATCTAATGCTACAAAAAATTGGATCCAAAATTGAATGGATCAAACAGTTGTATGCTGAGGGCGAAGACATCCAAATGTTTGTCACCAACCACCATATGACACAAGGAATATTCAAACAATTCTCAAAATTGGAATTGTTGAAGGTAAGTTAATTCTCAATATTTTTAAATTTTAAATTTTCTTTTGATTTTGTAAAGTATTTATAAATTTAAATTATATTTTAATTTTAATTTTGATTTCCAAACAGGTTGCTGAGACCCGTTTTGCCTCCAACACAATTGTGTTGAGGCGACTTATAAAGGTTCGTGAGGCACTTTGTAGCATGGTAATCAGCCCTAATTGGTCCATATGGAGGCAATCTAGCAGTGAAAGGGCAAATAGGGTCAAGCAAAGGATCCTAGATGATAGTTGGTGGGATCGTGTTGAGTACCTGGTTAGTTCACTGAGCCTATATTGAGCATGATCCGTTACACAGACATGGATAGACCTTGTTTGGGAGAAGTATATGATGGTATTGACTCAATGATTGAGAATATGAAAACCATCATCAATGCAAAAGAGGAAGATCCTGAAGAAAAATTCTTCAAAGAGCTACAGGAAATCATGGTTGATAGATGGAACAAAATGACCACTCCATTGCATCTTCTCGCTTTTGCATTGAGTCCCAAATATTATAGTCTTGAGATACTTTCTAAATCTACTTCATCAAGAGTTGCTCCATATAGGGATGTTGAAGTGGCTCAAGGGTACAAGGTAGCACTTCGTAGAATCTTCAGTGATCGTGACCAACGTGATCGAGTGAGGGCTGAGTTCATGGCTTTTGCATGCTCCAGTACTGATCAGAATATGGATGCCCTTTGAGACAAGGTTAGGGTGGATGCTCATAGTTGGTGGTACTTCCATGGGCAAGAATACATGCACCTCCAACCTATTGCAATTAAAATTTTATCCCAAGTAAGTTTTATATTTTGTAATTTTAATTTTAATTTATAATTTTATTAATTTTGTAACTCTTAACTATTTAATTTGGTCTTAATAGGTTGCTAGTTCATCGTCTTCTGAGAGGAATTGGAGCACATACTCCTCCATCCACTCAATAAAACGCAATAGGCTACATTCAAAAAAGGCAGAGGACTTGGTGTATGTGCATTCAAACTTGCGCCTCCTTACACATAAGCAAAGTTCCTACAAAGAAGGAGACACAAGAAGGTGGGATATTGAGCCAGAGTAGCTTGACTTGGATGCTTCTACAAGTCACTTAGCTGCACTTGATATTGATGATGACTATGAGCCTGAAGCAGCTACTGAGTATGAGAGTGGTAGTGTTAGTGCTAGTGGCAGTGCTTGTGCGAGTGCCACTAATGCTATTTGTGGTTCTACACAAAATGTATCATCTAATGATGCTGATGATGCTGCTTTTTTTGATGACCCATATGATTCAGATTGATCATTGATCAATAATCGCTGATTGTAAACACTTGACATTTTGATTTTATGTTTGAACTTTAATTTATAAATTTATATCATGACATTCGAGTAATCATTAATATTTTAATATTTGACTTAGTGACTATGAAAGTGGTGATGTATTTTTGCTATGTTATTAGACTATTAAATTATCAATATTGTGGTGTATTCTAAACTCAATTACTGCTGCAAATATGTATATATTTTTTATTTTTATATGTTTTTTGTATTGCCGTATCCAAGCCGTATCCAAGCCGTACCCAACCCCAATTTTTTTTTTGACCAAATACCGTACCGGATTCGTGTACCCGTACCCGAAACCAAAAATGAATCGGTAACTTAGGCGAGATTGAATAGAGGAATTCATCATCAGGGGTAGATTTGTACTTACAAAGATATATCAGTTGGGGTATAACACCCATGATCTTCACTCAAGGATCCAGGAGTTTGAGCAGCATATGGTAGAAGTGAAACCAATGCATGAAATCATTTTTGACTTGAGGCTGGCTTATGATTCAGTTGTTACAAAAGAACATAAGAAGAGGATTTTTGCTTGGAGAAAACAACACCTCTTCAAAGTAAAAACCTATGAGAGAATATCTGTAGAGTTGGCTGAATATAGACAAAAGGTTGTTAATACTCTCAAGTTCATAAGCACATTTGTTTCATAGATCCCTTGTCAATATCTTCATGATGATGGCACTTACATTGATCTCGCTGAAGTGCAAATAGAGTTTCAAAGTCTTGTTCGTAGTTGTTTTGGTAGTGATCCTATTGCCGGCAAGATGAATCATGTTGTCACAAAGTCAACAAAATTTGATAAAGCAACGGAAGAGATGAAAGAATTTTTGAGTTTGATTGCAAATGGTGAGGAGATGTTGGAAAAACAGAATATTGTTTTGGCTCGTATCAGTGCTCTTGGCAAAGAGGTAGTTACCAACTTTTTGGTGGACATAGTTGATCAAGTTATCACTGAGTGAGTCACTGTTTTGGGGTATTAAAAATTTCCAAGAATAGAACTCGAGAAAAGCAGCATTTAACTTGAGTTAAACTCGTTGTTCTCATTCATGCTTATCTATTCTTTGGAAATATCAAATGTGAAGTTGGAGCTTTTCTTGCTTTTAAATCGGTTAATTGATGTTAGCAGGAGGTTAGTTGTTAGTTATCTTTTGTTTAGTCTTAGTAATAAAGCTTGCACGTTGGCAAGTCTAGTTGTTAAAAACAAGGAAATTTTAGGGTTCCCTACTCTTTGTTTGTGTATAAATAAGGGCATCCTTGCCCATTTCTTTGCAACCATTGTTGTGATAACAAATTGTTGAGCCTACTTTTCCTGCAACTTTGTTATTCAGTGTCTTTTCACTTTGTGTCAGTGTAATCTGGTTTGATCACATATTGTAAGCCTACCTTTGCTACAATCTGCTATCCCGAAAGTGTATTTACTGTTAGAACTTGAGGAAGGAAATCTCATGCCTATTTTGCTCTGATCTACTGTCTCAATCTCATTTAGTACTTATTTTATCTTATGTGTTTTTCTTGCATAATCGCTATTTCAGCTTACATCTTATAAGTACAATGAGTCTTCGGGTGTGTTCCGGAAGTGAGTTTATTTAAGCTTTTGTGTTAATCAAATCATTCCTTGTTTACTTTTGATTCTCAAGCTTTGAGTTTACTTGAGTTGTTAGAAGCGTCTTTAGTTTAGGCCTAGTTGTAGTTGAAGTTCTGGAAAAGAGAAAACCTCAGCTACGACGCAAAGAGTTTTATAACCTTGTGCTCTTAGCTGAGAAATAAAAAGATTGGCAATAGTTTAGTATTTATTTTTAAGCATAATCAGCGAAGAGGGAGCTTCCCCTCCTAATTTGAAGAACAATCTAACTGTGCATAGCTGTCCGTTTTTAATCCGCATTCCAAAGGTGCGAATTGAAACGCCAACAGATACTGATCTATTAATGTTAAAGCTCTAATTGAGACCTTTAAAGTATGCTATTCTTTTTTTTTTGTTGGCACAAATTGCATTTTTTACACCAATAATGAGGCAACGGGGACTTGGGTGTCTCCACGTCTCTTTTTCCTTGAGCGCCTCCCTCTTTAAAGCGTTCGACATTTCCACAATTCCCACGATAGCTCCCAAATCAGCATTTTGAATTCAAACATGGATCAATTTCGTTCCACTCCAAATGGTATGGCAACCTCAAGCAAATCACAAAGAATAATCTTTGAAACCATCTAAATCTCCAATGCAGCCTTCAACATGAACTTTGTCTTATTTGGAGGTGGCGGCCAGTAAGTTTGAGGGTCCCACGACCCCTATTACCTAAGTAGTAGCTACAGCTAACCCCACGCCACTTCCTAAGATGATATGGCTTGGTTAAACCCAATTTAGAACCAAACAAATCCAAATGCTATTCCTTGTATGATGTTAAAAGGTCTCTCATCCACCCCATATGCAGCACCTCCTATTTTGGAAGCCTTACATCCCTTCTCAAATTATTATGATTCTCTTTTCATATGCAAACTAGTACAAGCTGCTTGATTATTGATACAATTGGTACCATTTATTTATTCCAGCAAATAAAAAGATAGCTTGTGGGTTATTCAAACAATGATCCCTACAATAATATATATATATATATATATATATATATATATAGGATTTTCCAATCCCCAAAATGAGGGTTTCTGAAAATTGATAATAAATAGAATTAATGTATTTCCTAATAATTGATTTTCTAGTTTTGGCTATATATCCAATATTTGCTTTTGGTCCCATTTAATAATAATATATTGTTTTTCTTTTCGAAAGTTATAACTTAAGTGCTTTTTTGGACAACTTAATAAATTATTATTATATTATTCCCCTGTTAAATCCCCCCTTTAGCCCACAGGGAGTAAAATTAGGCTTCTAACACTATTTAGCTCAAGAAAGGGGACATTACATGATAAGTCACGATTGATAAATTGATTTGTGTTTACAATTGAGTATGATGAGGATTGAATGATCAAGGAATCAATTCCTCTCCAAGATAGAGAAGATTTAAGATTGCATTGGCGCATGGGGGAGAGGTTACCAACACATCTATTTGAAGAGCTAGTCTCTGTTTTGATTAAGCTCGTTTAAGTAGCATTCATTCGGATCAAACAGATTCCTTGTTATACAAGGTTGAGTGCATAAATAAACTTTACTTATCAATTGGTTTTCTCCCATGCAAGGCGGCATTCTCAAGTCACTGGAATAACTATGCACGTCATCACCCTACCTCATGCAATGAGGGATTGATTAACAAGGAGACCCCCTTTTCGAATTGCCTTTTCTCTTTCATTTTAGGGAATTATTGTAAACAAGATGGTGCTATAGGGGGTGAGTGTCGTAGAAATATAATATTATATGAGAATGTCCTTTAAAATTTTAAGTATTCTCATACATCTGTATTCTAATAAAATCAGTACCTCTTATAGCCAAAGCATATAAGAGAACAAAAAATTTACATTAAATAAATGGATGAACATGTCTTATTGGTTCATTGACTGCCTTAAAATGCCTTAAATTTCAGTTTAAACTCAAAAGCATCCAGTTTCCTTTTGCTGTTGATTTAATGTTCTAATTTTTAATTGTAAGAATTTATACCTTTTTATGTTGTCAAAATTTTATCATAAAGTTGCTCTACATGTAGACTTAGAAGCCTCAGAAAGCTCGTTTTGCATCAGCAACTGATCTCAATCCACATGTTTTCTATCTGGATTGCATACTGTTTTTCGTTGCAACTTAAAAAACTATGTTTAGCTAGAAATGGATTCGATGTCTTGCTTTGAGCTACAACAGACATTAGATTTATGACCTAGGTATGAAATACAAAACTTCAATCGTAGTTATTCATCCAAGATAAAATCTTATTAGAAGAAATAAGATAGAAATTATGTTAATGCCTACAAATGACCCCAGGTAAGTCAATCAGATTCAAAATGTGATGAACATCTCTCCATTTCTGTGTTACTTTCAAAATATTCCCATGATTAACACATTGATTAGAATACAGGTATATAAGACAACCTATGGTATGATATACTACAAAATTGTATTGATGAAAAAATTAGCCACAAATCGTGTGTCATCAAGATGTTGGTATCTAATACAAGTTTTTGTTGATCAGGCAACTCTGAGGTGGGATCTTCCATTTTATATGGTTCCATTTAAAACAACTGATCTTCTTTATAAGAAGCCCGAGGTATATTCTTTTTACTCACAAAGTAGTCTTTGGATTAAAGCTCTTATAATCTTCCTTAAGTTCTCTGTGCTTTCTCTCCTGGTGGCTATTAGTTGAAAATCTTTTGGAAGAGTAACTGTTATATGCACAACTAAACATGGATGTAACTATGATGCACTAAGTAACTCAGACAAATTTTTCTTAGCGCTTTGATAAACAACTTTAAATATTTTTATAGTGAAAATCGTTGATACATCTCTTTATATGAATTCCAAAATGATCATTGTGAATCCCAAAAAACTGTAAGTATTTTATTTCACAAATCATATCCTACAGCTAACACATTTTATGAAGGTGGATAAGGAATGAGTTACTCAAGTAGTTGAGGTGTAAATCATTTTCTGATCCCTTTGGTGGAAATGTTCTTCTGATTCAGGACCAAGGAGAGAAGTTTGTAAACCTTTTGAAAGCAATGAGTGCATATGCTGAAGGTTCCTCTTCTAAATTTATTGAAACCCAGACCTTGTCTCTTTGGGAAAAGTATTAAGTGCCATGAACACAATGTAATTGTTTAATTTAGTGCATAACTTGGTTATTGTTTTAGCGGCACTGATTCATGTTCGCTAGCATAAATTTTCTTTTATTTTTGATGTAGATAGCTTTGTCCAAAATGTTTTGAAAGGGATACAATGATAAAAAGTGGATATTAAAAGGTTTTCTAGCATATCTTACGATCTGTGTAGCAATTTAGCATGGTTCGTTCTTAGAGAAGTTTGTGATGTGAAGAAGTACATCGATTCAAAGTAAGAAATTGTACATAAGCCACCATGTGGAAGTACTCTTAAAAAATTCCTTAATTCTGAAATCACTGAATTATAATATGTCAGGATGAAAGTTGAAACATGTTCAGAGTTATGTCTTTTTTGGGGGGTTGCCATGGTTTTGGGTCCTATATTAATCCCCAATTATATTTTAGGGACTGTCTAAATTGGATGCCATTTTGGTGCCATCTTAAATATGTACTCTCGACTTATATAACTTTAATATAATAACCATTTAGCAGATTAAGATTTGATTATATTGAATAAGCAGCTAAGAGAATTTTTGATAGGTATGATGACACAGCACAAGTAAGCTTGGCTAATCATATTCTTTGATACTAAAATCAATTGAGAGTAAATTATATTGTAAACGTGTCATATGGGGTTATACGTAAAAATTTCAAATGGGCTTTTACAGGAAAATGTTACACAAGCGTGAAGTGGTATGTTGTGCCCAAATAGCATGGTTTATTGATTGCTTCATTAGCAAGCATGAGTATGATATGGAGTAAACTATACACACCATAGGAGAAACATAAATTACAATAACAAATTCAGATAATGTATATTGATCCAAAACATGCAAAACAATCTGTTTTCCACGTAACACTTTTTAGAAAAGATTAGAACTTTGTGACATTTGAAAGTTAAAATGTACATAAAACAATAGAGGCCCCTATTAAAAGAAAAAATGAAAAGATTTCAGCTTGGTAGAAAATCTTCAATCACAACCGGAATGGTGAATGCGACTGCAATGCGGACAGTGGCAGACAAGGGTTGCAGACTGTGGTGGACAAGGGTTGCGGATTGCTGCGGACGGTGGTCGCGTCGACAAGGGCTTGTGATTTTGTAGCAAAACGACAAGGGTTTGCAAGCAACGGGAACAGGTGTGCCCCACATCGGTCTTTTTCAGTTTTCTTTGTCTTTTTTTCTTTTGGCTTTCAAAACAGAATTTTTATTTTTACCAAGCACAAACTCATATAAAACAAAAGAGTTGCCTTTCACGAGCCAAACTATAACTATTTCCAATGAGTGAGCACACTGAAAACAGGGGGGATATGGCAGCCAGGGGTAACGTGCATAGGTTTCGAGGTAGTTGATACTATTAGCATTCCAAAACATGTTGATATATTGGGAGAATCAAACAAGCTTATTTTGCCAATGGTGACTAGCAGCATATCAAAACAGATAATAGGAAATGAGGCAAGGGAGGGCGACACAATAGCTATTGAGGCTTTTGAAAGCATAAACGGTGATGCGTAGATTCAGGGGAATGTACCCTAATTTTTAGATCTGGGGAGCTCTCAAATTCCTTTTAAATCACCTGCACACCTCCCAGGGGGGTCCTCGACAACAACTTTGTTTGGCACATGGGGATCATGCGTGGTGGGCTATCCACAAGATAGCCAATCAAACGCTGGGGAGGGGTGTGTGTATGTAAATGCAAAACAGTACAGAGGGATTTTAAAGCGTAGGCAAATTCGAAAAGTAAAGTTGGCAAAGAGAGGGAAATTCGCAATAATTCTTCCAAGGCTAGAGCATAATTGTTTATCAAACATTGTTGATTCCCAACAAGCTCAAAAAGTGGAATATGTAGTTAATGAGAAAGTGTTCCCAACAACTCACTCAATCTCAGTCGTGAACCAGCCCGAAGAGGTAAACATTCCAACAAGCAAGGTTGGAGGGGGCGAGGGTAAACTTTTTGATTCATATAGTCCCACTACAACACCTTTATTGTGGTCCTTTGAATTGTATGTCAATGAGCTAATGGTCATGAAAACGAGGCTCCAATCATTAGAGGCAAGGGGGTTATATGAAGACAGTAAAATGAAAGAGATCATGGATGTCAATTGGCAATTATCAAGGGAGAACAAGTTTCTCAAAGAAGAAATAAATAAACTTCAAATCTCAATGTCAAAAGGAGAGCAAGAATTGATTTCGATAAGGCAAGTTCTAGCACAAAGTGGCACAACAATCAAAGGCATATCAAGAGAGGTAGATGAAAGCAGCAACATGCATATAAAAGAGATACAATCAATTTTGGACAGCGTGAAGATAAAAGAAAACCAACTAAAGGACCAATTAGAGGAGGCCAAAAGTTGGGCTCATATAGTAAAAGGCCCCTCAGACACAAACAAGGACCTCATAGAAAAGTAGGTTTGAAGGTAGATAAGAGAAGAGAATGACAGAAATATCAGGGCTATGAATGTCATTATTAAAGGGCTAAAGGACTATGGGGAGAAAGAAACCACAAAAGAGTTAACAAAAGATTTTTTCAAGGACAAGTTACAATGGACAAGAGTCATTCAACAAGCAAACAAAATTGGAAAATGGGTGAAGGATGGCAAGAGTAGGCATGTAAGGGTCACTTTGGCGAACATTGAAGATAAGAACAGGTTTTTAAGGAACAAAAGGTTCCTTAAGGGTACGCAAATATACCTTGATGAAGACTTAACAATAGTACAACAAGAAGAAAGGCATAAAGAGTGGGAAAAAGTAAAAGCAGCAAGGAACGAAGGAAAATGGGCTTGGTTACAAAATGGGAAAGCTCAAGTCAATGACAGAATTACACACCAAAAATAGGAACTCAGGGCCCACCAAGATCAATTGTCAATGGTAAGTTGGAATTGTAGAGGTTACCTGTGGAGAAGAGGACCTGGTTTAGGGCCCATAGCGGATGGAAAGGACATCATCATTCTTATGTAGACTCATGAGCATGATGACTGTAAGATCCCAGATTTGAAGGATATAAAAAAACTTCCATTTGGAATGAGAGAATTGATAGTTGCAAAGGACACGGTGGAGTTACAATCCTAATCAAAGAATCATGGTGCAATAGCATCCAAAACGAGAAAGAAGACCCAAACAAACAATATGTTTGGTTTAAAATAACAAAAAATCAGACTGTCATAAGTGTGGCAACCTGCTACTTCGCTCCAAAAGGCTCCAAATCCTACAAGAAAAGGAACCTTGACTGTGAGGACCCTTTTGCTGCCCTAAAAAAAGACATTTCAGTCTATAATGGCATGGGAGAGGGTATTTTAATAGGGGATTTTAACGCAAGAACAACAAACATACAAGCTTTCAACTTGAAAAGCAAAGACAGGGAGAAATGTGATCTGCTATGGTTGTAGGAAGAGGGCCAGCATATTTGGGAAAGGAATTCCCAAGATAATAAGCACAATGCCACACACTTCGGGGCTGAATTATTGAGATTGTGTAGTCTATTCAACTTGGTCATTTGCAACGGTATGAGGACATGGCCAAACTCCGGAAACATCACCTGCAAAACATACAATGGGCAAAGTGTGGTTGATTATGTCATTTGCTCGCACGTTTACACGTCAAAGATAAAGGATCTTGTGATTGGAAAGTGTCCTCTAGAGTTGAAATCAGACCATAATCCAATATATGTGAATCTTGACACCCACATTGACGTGCACCAGGGAGGGTAGATTCATATCAACAAAAAGAAAGTGCCTTCACAAGGTAGAATCATCATGAACCGTGACAATCAGGAGGTCTTCAAAGTTGCACTCAAAAGGCTTTTCAGAGATTACGAAAGGAAGGTAACCAACACGAAGCAACACACTATAAACAAGAGCATGATGATCCCCATTGTTCACAAGGCTTTAGATGAGTGTAAGAGGGCTAGGCCTTAGAAGGCAATTACAACTACTTTCCCAGCAAACCCATGGTTCGATGAAGAGTGCAAGATAACAAAACGAAAACTTCGTGAGGGTGGAAGAACCATTGAAAACAAGAAAGAATACGAAAAGATGATGCAAAACAAAAAAGAAAAATATGTGAGCACTAGAAGGCTAGAGTTGATTGCCCTTGGAAAGAACAACCCCAAGAAATTTTGGAAGGAGCTACAACAAAAAAGAAAACAAGTGGAAAACAATATCACAAGCTCCCAATGGCTGGAATATGCAAAGGTACTGTATGAGCGGGAACACGATAAACATAGACCTATTGCAATCAAGGCTACCACTGAACTTTTCACCATCGATGACATCAATCAAGGCATAAAAAGGTTGGCTGGGGGAAAAGCGCAAAATATTGATGGGCTACAAGTTGAATTCTTAAAATGGGGCATTGAGGTCCTTGCACCTTGCATCAAGGGCATCTTCAACAAGGTTATTCAAGAGGGCTTTCTGGAAGGGTGGACAACTAGCGTTTTTATTCCCTTATACAAAAGCGGGGACATAAATAACCCATCAAACTACCGCACTATTATGATTAATCCACTTCTTGGAAAAAAATTTGGAAGCATGATTGAGCGCAAAATTAGTTGTTGGGCTGAGAAAGAGGGCAAAAGAGTAGAGGGTCAAGCTAGTTTTAGACCGAAACACTCCACTATTGATCATGGTATTACTCTCAAATTTTTTATTGAAAAAATATGGAACGTGCAAGGGGAGGAGGCCTTTTGCTGCTTTGTTGACTTTAAAAAAGCCTTTGACACTGTGCCATGGGACAAGTTGTGGATTAGAGTGGAGGAATTGGGAGTTCCGAAGGTGCTTAGGGCAGTTGTTCATAGGCTGTATGAACAAGTCAGCTAAAATCAGAACAAACGAAGGTATGTCTGAGTGCTTTGGCAGCGACATTGGGGTCAAGCAAGGGTGCTCGCTTTCCCCCAACGCTATTTGGGCTTTACATTGGCAAGTTGGAAGAGTGGTTAGACAATGGGGGTGGGGAAGGTATTCAATTGGTTATTTATGTTATAAAATTGCTCTTGTATGCCGATCTTATTTTGATCACTAAATCAACACATGAACTCATAAAGCATTTGAAAGCTCTTGAATCCTTTTGTCAAGAAGTTGGGATGCAAGTGAACACTAGTAAAACTAAAATAATGATCTTCTCTTTATGAAGGAAAAACTAGCAAATTAGCTTTATCTTTGAAGGCAAGCCGTTGGAAATTGTTGATGAATAGCAAATACTTGGGGCTAGACTTTCACCACAAGCTCAGTTGTGAAACTTTTAGAGCAAAAATGATCCAAGGGGGTTGGAAAGCGCTTTACTCTCTACATAACAGATGTAGAAATGTTGAATTATGGGATGGAAAACCAAGAGGACGTTGTTTGGCTTACTTGTGACCTCGATGATTTTATATGGGTGTGAAATTTGGGGCAATAGCATGTCAGATCAAGAATGGAGGCAAGTGGAAAGAATTCAAAAGCATCTAATTGTTAGCAACTTTAAGCTCAAAACTGCAATACCTTATGAGATTTTATTAGTGGAGACAGGCACCTTCCCCTTGGAGGCTTTCGCGATGATTAGGTTACTAAGTTAACTGCAAAAGGTGCAAAACATGGAGAACCACCATTGGCCTAAATTGTTTGTAGAAGAAAAGTTAGATAGAAGAAAGAATATTTGGATGAAACAAAACAAAAAGTGGATGGAAAAGTGGGATGTGAAAATGCAAGATTGTCCAAGTTCAAATGAAGAAATAAAAAAATATGTGAAGCAAAAATTCAAAAATGCTATATGGACAAAACAATCAAGACGAAAGAAAGACTACTATATCAAAGAATTTAACCCCAAGGGGGACCATGAAGAAAAGGCCTATATAGGAGTGAATATTAAATGGAGAGCAAAGATGTTGATAGCTCAGCTTTGGACTAGCTCACATCATCTTAGATGTGAAACGGGCAGATGGTTGGTTCCTAAATAAGAGTGGGAAGAAAGAATATGTCAATTTTGCGACATGGGATTGGTGGAGACAGAGTGCCATTTTGTTATGGAGTGCTCAACGTATAATGATATTCGGGCCAGCTATGCGGACACCTTACAAATTGATAATTTAAATACCCTGTTTGAGGAGGAAAGGTTGGCCAAATCAGCAAACTACATCATCAAAATTCATCGTCGTAGGGTTGACCTCAAACGAAGAACTCAAATTGTTTAGGGTCTCCCCTTTTTAGTGGTGGTTTTGTGTTGTTCCTAGGTCCCATAGGCTGTTGTGGCCTCGTGGACATAATTAAAATATTTCATTTCATTTCATGAAGGCACAATAATAAAGGATACGGAGTTGTAAACATGGCAATCGTGCATCTAAACTCTATGACCTTGGGTAGGATTAATTTTCCTATCTTCAATGTTGCTAAGGTATCTTTCTCATTAATGGTAGTGAATGTCGTGATAATATTGGCTTATTGACACCACACAACACAAAATCTTGAGTAAATGGTTGACCAGTTTAGATTTGTTATTTATAAATGTATGTGAGCAATGGTTAACAACTAAACCTATAGCATTAGTTTTGGATTTTTGCAATTTTTCATATTATAGATTTGGCTCATTTAGTATATTCTTTGGAACAAGGATCTTGCAAATAAATGTCATAAAAATATCAAAGAAAATAATGATAGTAGCTTTTGAAATTAAAAAACCATTCAAAGTTATGATTAGTTAAAATGGTGTATGTATCAAATATAACAAAGTGTTAATATGTTCAAAATCATATAAATCTGTTAAGTTGAATGCATGGTAAAAGCGAGTTTGAATGTTTAGGATCTTAAAAGTTTACATGAAATCTCTTGAACTTTTTTTTCTTTCTAATAGTCTATTATTTTGTATTTCAATACATTTACAATAATAGCTATCACTAGTCTCACCATAGCGAATGTAATCACAACACAACCTATATTAGTAATTGGGGTTAATCCCAACTAGCTTTGCAAATATAACACACATACACCAAATTTGTGCCCACAATATGATAAGAAACTACCAAAGATAATAGATATTTGATTTTATTAATATTGATCACAATTAATTAGGTATATATCATGTCTTTGTTGGTTCTTGTCCATCATTATCCTTGACCTCTATAAAAGTGGGCAAATTTGGTCAAGCATTGATCTTCAACAACTACATGGTTAGTAATGTAGTGACAAAAGAAATGATCATATGTTACAACGTCTATCATTTGAACTACTTTTTTAGCATTGAAGTTTGTTTACTGTCTTTATTTATTTTTCTCAAGACCTTTTCCTCTATTTCAAACACTCAACTTTTGTGAAGAGTTTGATTATGGTTACAAAGGTAGAAAAATCGCATCTTTCAATGTCATATTTACATGTTATTTTTTTTTAAAAAGAATAAAGAATAAATAGATAGCTATCGATGAATAAGATGAATATTTGTTTGTAAATGATGTGCTTGTCAAGGAGAGAAGTCATACATAACTCATAAAAATGTATTTATATTATTTAATTTAATGAATGTGTTGATCTATTGTTTACAATTAAGTATGATGATGGGTCAATGGTTGACAGATTGATATGATGGACTTGAACCATCAAGAGGCACTCTTCTTTTAATTCCTCCTGAAACTAGAGAAGGTTTAAGATTACCTTGGGACATGGAGGAGAGGTTACCAACACATCTTTTATATGAGCTAGTGTTCATTTTAATTAAAGTCCTTTTAAGTAACACTCATTTAGATCACACTTTTCTTTCTATACAATGATTGCTTCCTATGTGTGGCAATCTTAGGTTATTGGAGCACCAACATGCATATTACCATATTCAATGCAATGATGGATTGATTGACAAGGAAACTTCCTCTCCCATTAGTGTTTGCCTTTCAGTTTATCAAATTAAGGTACACAAGAAGGTGCTATTGGGTTAGTGTCACAAAAATATACTATCATGCTAAGAAAGTTCTTTAATATATTAAGTATTCTTATACATCTCTCTTCTAATAAAACTAGTACCTATTATAGCCAAAGCATATAAGAAAACAAAAAATAGGCATTAAAAATGTAGACGAACCTGTCTTGTTGGTTCATTGATTGTGTTAAAATGTGTTAAATTTTAGTTTAAGTTAACAAGGATATGATTTCCTTTGGATATCGGTAAATTGATCCTAATTTTTAGTTGTAAGAATTTATACCCTCTCGTGATGTCAAAATCCTAGCATAAAGTTGCCTAACATCTAGACTTGAAATCCTAAGCCAATTTTGCATTTGCAAATTATCTCAATCAACACATATTTCCTCTTTAAAATTGGGTAGGAAATTGGTTTTAGTTGCCAATGGAATTAGCAAACTATTTTTGGCAAGAAATTGTTGGGAAAAGGTGTATCAACCTTGCATTCCTAATGTTCATTTTAATGTATTTTGTTTGTATTCACTATTTTGTCTTCTTATGGGAGAGTTGGTGTCCCATTTTGTAATGTTCCCATTTTTTGTTTCTCTAGCATTGCAATTGGCTCTAACCTTCTCAATGAGTGCCAATCTTGTCAGAGGGATTATTTGATGTTGCCAATGAGCTCAATTAGTCTTGAGGACACTTATGCCACTTTCCAAAGTGAATTTTGACTTTTAGCATGTTCTCCAAGATTCTTGGAGAGATCGTCTATTTATAGTAAGTCACTCAGTCAAGCTTGATTTTTATTATTCATCATTGGTATCACTCCAATGCAGTCATATTTTGATTATGATGTTTTTCAACATTTTTCACAAGTTAGACGTATTTGTGGCTTTAATTTAATTATTTTTATTAAGGTTCTAATTTTATTAAAATAATTTAATGGGCACCTTAGTTAATAGCTCGTTGAAGTGAGAATTGAAATTTTTAAATGTTGGATGCTAACAAACTGACTTCAAATGTTGGGAATGTTTAAATAATAAAGTAAATCATTTTTTGGAGTAATAAGATTTATTTAATTTATATAGTGATTTTATATTATATTTTTTGGAAAGCTTCTGAAAATGTTATAAAAGGAATTTTGTGAGCTCATTTACATTATGTAGATTATTACATTTTCTCTAGTGAAACACTTGTGGTTTGGGGATTGAACTTAGTTCATCTCAACCTTATGCAATATGGAAACTCTCTTAAAGAAGATTAATTTTGATGGTGAGACTATCCACCCTAGCTGGTACAAGCAGAGTCATTCAGATTTTACAGTTGGATTTTACTGGTTTGAGTTATTTTGTGATTCGTATTGAGTTTTTAGAGGTTTTTGGTGTGCTTTGGAAGTAACTTGTAGGAGTTTGCAACTATGGTTGTACAATTTGCTAGAAAAGGTTGTACTTGTCATGAAATGCTTGGAAGCGGGGTTTTAGGGCTCAGATTTGAATGAGATTGGTTTCATTATTTCCCTTAAGCTAGGCGCCCCAATTTGAAAGCTAGACCGCGAAGACCCCTATGCTTCATTAAAAGAAGACATCTATATTTAGCACCTTGGGGAAAATAGTTTTAATTGGTGACTTCAATGCAAAAACAACTAACAATCAATTTCTCCAGTTGAATAATGAGGATAGGGGAAACAATAATCCTTTATGGCTAGAAGAGGAAGATGATCAGCCATGGGAAAGAACATCATAGGACAAAAATGAGAACGTTTCACACTTTGAGGCAGAACTATTAGGGATATGTAGCTTATATAGCTTGGTTATTTGCAATGGTTTGAAAGGTTGGCCAAGCTCTGGTAATATCACATGCAAAACTTATAATGGACAAAGTGTGGTAGACTATGTAATTTTCTCTCAGAGTTTTGTTTCTAGGATTTTGGAGTTTGAAATCGAAGATTGTCCCCCTGAGCTGAATTTTTATCATGCACCTATGTTTGTTACCCTTGGCATGATGTCAAACAATCATCACGACAAGCAAGACCAACGCAATAAAAATGAAACTATTCCCAAAGCTAAAATACTCATAAACCGGGAAAATCAAGGTCTCTTTAGTGAGGTTTTAGAGCAACATTTTCACGAAATAGAGAGTAACATAGGGGACAAGGTTGCCAATGGGATTGAGAGTCGTATTTGCAGCAATAATATGATTCCTATAATTCACAAGGCCTTGGATGCATGCAAACGATCTCGTCCAAAGAAAGGAGTTGCAAACATTTTCCCGGCTAACCCATGGTATGATGAAGAGTGTAAGACATCCAAGAGAACTTTAAAAGAATGTGGGTTGAGCAAAGAAAACAGGAAGAAATATGAGAAGTTGGTGCAAACAAAAAAAGAGACGTATGTCACTACAAGAAGGAAAGAGTTAATTTCCCTTGGAAAACACAACCCCAAGGGTTTTTGGAGAGAGCTGCAACAAAAGAGAAAGCAGATTGAGAATAACATAACAGATATTCAATGGTTAGAATATTCAAGGCACCTTTATGAGAGAACCCAGGAGAAAAATTCCCCTCCTATGGTCAACACGTCAAGAGAGCTTTTTGTGGTTGAAGATATCAAGCAAGGTATTAAATTTTTAGCAAATGGTAAAGCGATGGACATAGATGGGTTGCAAGCTGAATTCCTAAAGTGGGGAGTGGAAACCCTTGCTCCACACATCAAAAGATTGTTCAATGATGTTACTCGGGGTGGTTTTCCATCGGAATGGACAACTAGTGTCATCATCCCTTTCTACAAAAGTGGTGACATTAATAACCCATCCAACTACCACACTATTATGGTCAATCCTATTTTTGGCAAGCTTTTTGGGAGCATGTTAGAGCATAGAATCAGTAGTTGGGCAGAAAAAAAGGGAAAAAGAGCAAAAGGGAAAGCTGGTTTTAGGCCTAAGTACTCTACCATTGATCACTACATCACTCTTAGGCATTTGATTGAAAAAATATGAGACACTCAAGGTGAAGAAGCCTTTTGTTGCTTCGTTGATTTTAAAAAAGCTTTTGATACGGTACCTAGAGACAAACTGTGGAAAAAAATGGTTGAATTAAATATACCATATGAGTATAGGGTTGTGGTCCATAGGCTTTATGAGCAGGTCAGAGCTAAAATCAGAACAAGTGAAGGTATGTCTGAGTGTTTTGGTAGGGATATCGGGGTCAAACAAGGTTGTCCTCTATCACCCACTCTTTTTGGGCTACACATTGACAAGCTAGAAGACTGGTTAAATGAAATGAGCAAAGAAGGGGGCATTCAGTTGGTTGGGTATGTAGTGAAGTTGTTTCTATATGTCGATGATCTTATTTTAATCTCAAAATCTACTCATGGTTTGAAAGAACTTTTGAAGGCCTTAGATCTATTCTGCCAAGAAGTGGGAATGCAAGTGAATACAACAAAGACTAAAATCATCATCTTTTCCCTAAAGAAGAAAATAAATCATGATAACTTCCTTTTTGAAGGCAACCCTTTGGAGATAGTAAAAGAATACAAATACCTTGGAATTGACTTCCACTATAAGCTCGGCTGGGAGACTAGTAGAACCAAAAGGATACAGGGAAGGTGGAAAGTTTCTTTCTTACTTCAAAACAAGTGTAGGAAAGCTGAACTTTGGGATTGGAAGACTAAGAAAACCCTCTTTGGTTTGTTGGTCACCCCGGTGGTTCTTTATGGCTGCGAAGTGTGGGGTAGCAGCATGTCAAAGTATCAGTGGAGACAACTTGAAAGAATTCAAAAGCATATCATCACCTACAACCTTAAAGTCAAAACCTCAGTCCCTTATGATATTCTCTTGGCTGAAGCGGGAACCTTTCCATTGGAGGCTTCAGCTATAATTTGCTTGCTAAACTACTTAAAGAAGGTTGAAAACATGGATAACCACCGCTGGCCCAAAATAGTTGTGAAGGAGGCCTTAAACTGCAAAAAGAAAACATGGATGAAGCAAAATGTCAAATGGTTGAGTAAATGGGACATTGACTTGCATGAGTGTCCTAACACCAATGAAGAAATTAAAAATTACGTTACAAAAAATTCATGATTGCCATGTGGACAAAGCAGATTGGGCGGAAAAAAGCACACTATGTCAAAGAGTTCAACCCAACTTGGGAACACAGTGAAAAAACTTATTTAGGGGTAGCTATTAAAGGGAGAGCAAGGTTGTTAATTGCTCAATTGAGGACTGGGTCTCATCATCTTAGGTGTGAGATCGGAAGGTGGACTATTCCTAAAGAAACATGGGAGGACAAAATTTGCAAGTTTTGCAGCAAAGGAGCGATGGAGATAGAATGGCACTTTATCAAGGAGTGCATGGCCTACGAGGATCTTCGTGCCCAGTATGTCGACTACTTAAGGATTGACAATTTGCATGAGTTATTCGATGAGGAGAAGATCAACATAACTGCCAACATTTTGGTCAAAATTCATAACAGAAGGTCCAACATCGAGAAGAATTTGGATTTTGTGTAGTCTATTCTTTGTGATTCTTGGTCCCTTAGACCATTTTGGTCTCGTGGACGATATTAAAATCTCATTCATTCATTCATATGGAGTTGAAGTTTTAGCTTATTTAATTTCTTGAGGAAGGTCGTACCAATTTGGTGAGTGTTAGACTACTTTGGTATTGGTTCCACCCTCGTCCTAGTATTTAATAACTAGTTCCTCTTTTCCTTTATATAAGGAATTCAAGCAATTTTCAAGAAGATTGATTTCAAACATTCCCTTTATAACATGGACTATCTATTCTTCCATAACAAGCTATAAACAGGATTTTTTCCCCTTATGAACGAGTTTTCCTTTTATAAACAAGTCATTCCCAAGAATTCAAGCTATTCTATTGAATCAAGCTATTTACTTAAAACAAGCTTTCACAATCAAGCTTTCACAAAGAACTAAGTATTTCTTAATAACAAGCTATCCTTTTCACAAACCAGCATTCCTTTCACCTTTCACAATCAAGCTTTCCCTAAGTTATTTCATAACATCAGGCTATCTTATTCCGACAAAATTTCTTCTAGTTCTTTTCGATTTTACTACTCTTTTTCAAGCAAATTCTAAATCAACCAGATTAACATACAAAATTAATCTAATACATTCCACATGCCTGTTTCCTTGTTGTAGATGATTCCAGACAGCAGCTACTTCTCCTCCTTCTTCAGTGTCACTCTTCTCAAATCTAGTTTCTGTTACTGGCTCTGTATTTTATGCTTGCAGCATATAAATACCAGTTTCTCAGAAATGGTGAAGAAATAAATGCGAGTTGGCTCTCAACAAAAGCTTATTCAGCAATGACAGAGTATGGCTCTAACAAATGCAATACAGTAATGATAGAGTAAGGTTCTCAAACAATTGCTTTATAGCAATGATAGAGTATGATTATCTTATAAATGCTTCCATAGCAATGACAAAAGATTGCTCACAAAATGCTTCTACAGAATTGTCAAAATATGGCTCTCAAAGGGAATTCATTTTTAAGCAAAACGGAAAGGAAATTCATGTGAATACAGCAAAGACAAATTGCAACTCTCTCAAAAGAAAATTTGGAATTTGCAAGTGATCTTTGATGAATGAACTGGGCGGCTATTTATAGAGTCCTCAGCCCAACAATTTCCACTCTTGCAGGCATGTAAAATGACATAACTACTCTTTGAATATTTCAAAATGAAACGTGGCGAATTTCCATACTTACTCATAGCTTTAAGAGGTGAATCGACTTCCAACAGTTCAAAGAAAAATTCAAACTTTCATTTGATAAAAAGGAGGATTGACACCTACAGCCTGGCGTCTAAAATGGCGGATTAAATTTGCAGAGAAAATGTCCAAGGTAGATGGCGTCCCACCTGGCTTAATCCCTCACGTATTCTCGGAATGGAGTCTCAAAAAATCACGACCAGGTCTTCCTCCCGCGTGTGAGCTTTTAGCCGCACCATTTCCGTTCTTTTACAGGTTTCGATTTTTGCAAATATTTTCACTTTGGCGTATTTCCTTCTTTCCACGATGAATGAAATTTGTATTTCACTTAGCATTTATTTAAATGCTTAACAAAGTATTCAAAATTTATTTATTTCTCACTCTTAAATTTCATACGGGATTTCCAAAAGACTATAGAAGTCGTATTTAAATACTTTCTCAAGGTAAATATATATTATTTGCCAAATGACTATACAAGTCAAATTTATTTAATCTTATGGTAAATATCATTTACCAAGTGAGTAAAGAAGTTTACGCCATTTACTTCCCAAGACTTATTTATTTAAAATATAAACAAAATGTTATATTTATATTTTGCATTATATTAAATATATACTATTATAGTTTTATTTACCGTATTTAAATATATATATATCTATATTTAAATGTTTTAATATTTAAATATTGCTATAGATACATCTATATATTTTATTATAGGTAAAACTATAATAACGTTTATATTAAATAAATTTATAAACACATTCAATATTTACATTTAAATATATCTATACATATTTGTATTTAATTATCCAAATACGTGTATTACAGGCCAGTCAGCGTACCCTTAATACACGTGTTTGTACAAACATGTATATATACGTTTAACTGTAAATTTCAGGCATCAATATAATGTTATAACAACATTATAGCTAGTGTGCATATGTTTATAGGTGTGCCAACCATGTATACGTATCTATATGTATGCCATGTCGACACATGTGTATGGCATAATAATTGCCCATCATACATATGTATCAACATGTCATGCATGT
Organism: Sequoiadendron giganteum; assembly: GCA_007115665.2. Classification (NCBI taxonomy): domain Eukaryota; kingdom Viridiplantae; phylum Streptophyta; class Pinopsida; order Cupressales; family Cupressaceae; genus Sequoiadendron; species Sequoiadendron giganteum. The sequence continues at coordinate 615,193,720 of CM021104.1, forward strand.
TACGTACATATGAGTGGTACATGTATATGCATATACATCCTGTCTATACCACACTTATCAGTTCATATTTCACATTCAAGGTTCACAGAACAGTAAGTCAGTCAACAAGTAACACCACTCATAAAGCATAAAGAAGTAATCCAAAACTCCTAAGCCTAAGGATGACTTATTAAGACTCAGTTCCCAAAAACCCTCAATGAAGTGTGTGTATGCTCAACTTGACCAACTATACCGGTTACCCGACCAAGCCCCTCTCCCGAGTGATGTCTCCCCTCCGCCTGGAGAAATAGTTCTTGTTCCTGCATCCATTGGCACAAAACCACGACAGTTACTTGCTCATAACATTTGCAGTATACAAAACATCTTAAGTTAGAATATTCACAATTTAATACTATGCATGCAACATTCATCAAGGATAACATTGATAGAAGTACCAATCAGATGAAACAATCATTTAAATAGAACTCATTCATTTTGATAACAAAAACATACGTTTTATTCATCACAAAGATTCAAACATTACACTCAATTTCCCTATGCAATAGTAGCTATACAATCGGGGTGTAACATTATCCCCCCCTTATGATTCATCATCCTCGATGACCTAAGGTTTTATTCAAAGCATAAAATCCTAATACTACATTTATTCTTCATTCTTGAAAGTTTCAAGAACATTAGCCTAGTGTAATTTGGACATCATCTTGTCCATTATCCACAACAGCATGTATCCTTTGTTGAAACATGGCTTGTTGGGTGGTAATGAGTTACAAGGAGTTTTATTAGGACATTTATTTGCGTAGTGATCCCCTTTACATACAAAACATCCAGTTTTTGGTCCTCTTTTCTCCTTGGTTTTCCCAATCTTATTAGCACCTTTACTAGCCCTGCTAATGTTACCAACATTTTTATGATCTCTGCTGAACTCTTTTCCATTTAAGCAGGATCTTCCACCCTTTGGTTGGACAGCATTCAGAACAGGTTCCTCCTTTTTAGAAGCTATCTTGTTGGACACATTCTTCTTATTTCTTTTCATGGAGATTGTAGGTGATTTTTCTTTCTCATAGTTAGGTTTTCCACCTTGCCCATGAGAAGAACTTTCTCCTTCCAGATTAATCATGCTCGTCAATAACCAATCGAGCCTTGCCTCCATACTGATGGTTCTTTGTTCCTCTTCATGACTTGCACCGGGAATATTTCTTGTCCTCTCGTACGTTTTCACCATGATTTTAAAGATTGATTTAACCTGAATGTTAAATCCAAGTTAGCCTAGTTATGCTATTATGAAGACATAAAAGCTTCATTCATATAAACGCACAAATTTCAAACAAGTTTCAATTTTATCACTTTCGCTCATTGACTATAATATTACATTGCACATTCGCTGAACTAAATGTTTCACAAAATGATCATGATTTACACAACCCTATCATTTATTGCTAAACTGAAATACCTTTTCAGAATTACTAAGCAACTACTTGTCCACAATATATCATATAAGATCTAAATCTTTCAAGTCAAGGTTTCCAAAACATTGATTTCATTGATAAGTTTGTTCACTGGAGCATTATGTTAGTTCTCCTAACATAGACATATTGATTTGTCTCATGTTCTACTATTTTCCTTCTAGGATTGCAAGAGAGTTTACATGTCCTACCTATGATGACTTACAATCCTCATTTCCTGGTATACCAGACATTACCTCGCCACATTTTGTGCAGCCTCTTACTCTATCTTTTCCTAGGTAATAGTGGTTTCTCATTCGACAATTCCCTTTGTCATTCAGATGTCCTAACTCTGACATTATTTTCCTCATCTCATTTTTGAATCTTCCAAATTTTGGTCACATAGTTTCTTTTATATCCAACAATAGTCTATCCTTTAACTAATTGGTAACCTATTTTGATCTCACGCTACCTTTATTTCCCATGTAAAGGTTAAGTTTTTGCAAAGATAATTTTCATTTATCTTCTTCCCTTGTGGTCATATGATATATGACTTAATTGTCCTCGTGACTTGCAAAGAAGTCATTAGTTCTTTCCATATTGAGAACATAACCAAGTTTTTTTGTTGGGTGGGGTACTTAACTTGAGTCAATCCACTCTCTTCCTACCCCCTTAGTGTTTTCACAACTTTCATTCTACTCGTGTTAAACTCCTAGCAACTACTTGCTTCTTTGGAAAGGGTTTTTCATTCTTAGTTGTTTGACTTTTTCATTGCTTTTCATCTCACAGATTCAACATATTGAATCATCCAATAGAGATCTAATGAATAATCAGCAACTTTAGGAGTTTTTAAGAAACACACTAATATTCCCCATTTCTTTCCAATATCCTTTCTGGTGAAGAACTACCCATACTCACAAACCTCTTTGGTTGATATCTTAATTCAATCTAATTTATGTTGACATCGCATACACATAGGTTCATAGTGTTTTTTTTTCAGAATCAGCATTCCTTGACTCTTTACCATTTGTAGGTTGCTACAATTTAAGGGTTTCCTCATTCCTTCTTTTCCTTAGAGTCAAAAAGTTATACTATAGGATAAGGTGTATACTAGTTTTTCTTCCTAACCTTCTTACATAACCTGATTGCATAATCTTCCGCAATCCTAGGTAATATCATAAACCATTTTTCTTTCACTTTTCCTCAGTTCTTTTCTCTTGCCGTTGTAGCACAAGAACTTTTCAACCATTTATCTTTTGATAAGGTTTACGCATTGTTGCATAATGAGCTCATAGGTTTTAGTGCAGAACTTGGTAGCTCTGATACCACATGGAACGACCCAATCCTTGGGTAATTAAAAAATTTCCACATTTCACTTCAAACACATAAATGTAACAAGTAACAAAGATATTACAATAAAATACTTTCTTTCTTTATTGATAAATACATGTCAGTTACAATATATATCTCCACATGGATTCCATTTCCATTGCAAATATAAATCAGAGTACAAGAGTAAAACAATTACATACATAGCTCGTAAGCTTTTGCACAAATAGTAGTAAGATGGTCCAAGTTCCCTTCCTTTCAAATCTTGGTGTATATATCACCTGTTGTGGAGGAGAAACATCACTCAGGCACTTTTCTGCCAACCACGGACTGTTAATGCGGTCCCCCGCACATCTATCATTCAATAGATGGCCCTCCCTTCGAACGAAGAGATTGGTAAAGTAACCGGCTGCGACAACCCAACTGAGCATAGTGCAGTGTCTTATACATCTAGAACTTGCTATTTCACAATCCCAAACTAGCATGATGGATCACAATGAACTGACAGTGTAGTCTCAATTATCTCACATCTAAGTGGATATCGTACCTTCCACTACTTTGGCCAAAGTATTCACATTCAATACTTTGAATGAAGGTCATCTATCATATACACTACTCAGGGCCAATTTGACTTAAGGCTATCTTACATTACGCATAGGTATCATCCTTTACTTTTGGATAATCTTTTATCCCAGACTAACCTACAACATTTTTCTAAGAGGTTTACACAAGATAGGTATATCCTGTTTCAAATTACCTACCTTTAGACATTCTATTTCAATAGCTACATAAGGGAGGTATATCCTGTTTCAGACAACCTACCTTAAAACAAACTACTTAATCAGGAATTGAAATACAGTCAACAAGGGTCCCTCTGGTAATTCCTAACATGGAATCCTTTATCCATGGAGTACATAGTTTTTCCTAGTTAACCTACTAACTTTAAAGCTTTAGACTACCTTGGTACTGGTTACACCCTCGTCCTAGTATTTAATAACTAGTTCCTCTTTTCCTTTATATAAGGAATTCAAGCAGTTTTCAAGAAGATTCATTTCAAACATTCCCTTTATAACATGGACTATCTATTCTTCCATAACAAGCTATAAACAGGTTTTTTTCCCCTTATGAACGAGTTTTCCTTTTATAAACAAGTCATTCCCAAGAATTCAAGCTATTCTATTGAATCAAGCTATTTACTTAAAACAAGCTTTCACAATCAAGCTTTCACAAAGAACTTAAGTATTTCTTAATAACAAGCTATCCTTTTCACAAACCAGCATTCCTTTCACCTTTCACAATCAAGCTTTCCCTAAGTTATTTCATAACATCAAGCTATCTTATTCCAACAAAATTTCTTCTAGTGCTTTTCGATTTTACTACTCTTTTTCAAGCAAATTCTAAATCAATCATATTAACATACAAAATCAATCTAATACATTCCACATGCCTATTTCCTTGCTGTAGATGATTCCAGACAGCAGCTACTTCTCCTCCTTCTTCAGTGTCACTCTTCTCAAATCTGGTTTCTGTTACTGGCTCTGTATTTTATGCTTGCAGTATATAAATACCAGTTTCTCAGAAATGGTGAAGAAATAAATGCAAGTTGGCTCTCAACAAAAGCTTATTCAGCAATGACAGAGTATGGCTCTAACAAATGCAATACACTAATGATAGAGTAAGGTTCTCAAACAATTGCTTCTATAGCAATGATAGAGTATGATTATCTTATAAATGCTTCCACAGCAATGTCAAAAGATTGCTCACAAAATGCTTCTACAAAATTGTCAAAATATGGCTCTCAAAGGGAATTCGTTTTTAAGCAAAATAGAAAGGAAATTCGTGTGAATACAGCAAAGACAAATTGTAGCTCTCTCAAAAGAAAATTCAAAATTTGCAAGTGATCTTTGATGAATGAACTGGGCGGCTATTTATAGAGTCCTCAGCCCAACAATTTCCACTCTTGCAGGCATGTAAAATGACATAACTACTCTTTGAATATTTCAAAATGAAATGTGGTGAATTTCCATACTTACTCATAGCTTTAAGAGGTGAATCAACTTCCAGCAGTTCAGAGAAAAATTCAAACTTTCATTTGATAAAAAGGAGGATTGACACCTACAGCCTGGCGTCTAAAATGGAGGATTAAATTTGCAGAGAAAATGTCCAAGGTAGATGGCGTCCCACCTGGCTTAATCCCTCACGTATTCTCGGAATGGAGTCTCAGAAAATCGCAACCAGGTCTTCCTCCCGCGTGTGAGCTTTTAGCCGCGCCATTTCCGTTCTTTTACAGGTTTCGATTTTTGCAAATAACATTTTCACTTTGGCGTATTTCCTTCTTTCCACGGTGAATGAAATTCGTTTTTCACTTAGCATTTATTTAAATGCTTAACAAAGTATTTGAAATTTATTTATTTCTCACTTTTAAATTTCATACGGGATTTCCAAAAGACTATAGAAGTCGTATTTAAATACTTTCTCAAGGTAAATATATATTATTTGCCAAATGACTATACAAGTCAAATTTATTTATTCTTATGGTAAATATCATTTACCAAGTGAGTAAAGAAGTTTACGCCATTTACTTCCCAAGACTTATTTATTTAAAATATAAACAAAATGTTATATTTATATTTTGCATTATATTAAATATATGCTATTATAGTTTTATTTACCGTATTTAAATATATATATATATATATATTTAAATGTTTTAATATTTAAATATTGCTATAGATACATCTATATATTTTATTATAGGTAAAACTATAATAACGTTTATATTAAATATATTTATAAACACATTCAATATTTACATTTAAATATATCTATACATATTTGTATTTAATTATCCAAATACGTGTATTACAGGCCAGTCAGCGTACCCTTAATACATGTGTTTGTACAAACATGTATATATACGTTTAACTGTAAATTCCAGGCATCAATATAACGTTATAACAACATTATAGCTAGTGTGCATATGTTTATAGGTGTGCCAACCATGTATACGTATATGTATGTATGCCATGTCAACACATGTGTATGTCATAATAATTGCCCATCATACACATATATCAACATGTCATGCATGTTATGTACATATGAGTGATACATGTATATGCATATACATCCTGTCTATACCACACTTATCAGTTCATATTTCACATTCAAGGTTCACAGAACAGTAAGTCAGTCAACAAGTAACACCACTCATAAAGCATAAAGAAGTAATCCAAAACTCCTAAGCCTAAGGATGACTTATTAAGACTCAGTTCCCAAAAACCCTCAGTGAAGTGTGTGTATGCTCAACTTGACCAACTTTACCGGTTACCCGACCAAGCCCCTCTCCCGAGTGATGTCTCCCCTCGGCCTTGAGGAATAGTTCTTGTTCCTACATCCATTGGCACAAAACCACAGTAGTTACTTGCTCATAACATTTGCAATATACAAACATCTTAAGTTAGAATATTCACAATTCAATACTATGCATGCAACATTCATCAAGGATAACATTGATAGAAGTATCAATCAGATGAAACAATCATTTAAATAGAACTCATTCATTTTGATAACAAAAACATACATTTTATTCATCACAAAGATTCAAACATTACACTCAATTGCCCTATGCAATAGTAGCTATACAATTGGGGTGTAACAGCGGATTTCAGATTTTTGAGTGAGTTGTGTTCATTTCCACCTAGCCGCCCTTACCTGACACCATGAAGTGATTGCCCAAATTTTTAGTTTGAGCATTCAAACCTAGAAATGATGGTTGTTTACAATTTTGGAGGTCATTCTTTGTGGACTAGAGATTTAGGAATAGCAAAGTCGTCATCAAACTTCTAGTTTATGTTGGTCTTGCATTATCAAATTGTAACACAACATTAAGTCTTCTTGCTATCAAACTTAGATTTAAAGAGGGATTAGATCAAAGATCCTAGTGTTAAGTCACCATAGTTCTATGCGATTTTTTACATATCAATTTAGAGGGTGGGTGAAGTTTAAATGCTCAAAAATTTAGTATCTACAATTGGGAGTCATTTTTTGATGATGGATTGGCATTCCTTGGAGATAGAAAAGAACCTTTGCTCCTAGAAAACTATTACAACAGTTTTTTTTTGTACTCAAAAGTAATCTTCGTAGTTGTCCCTCTTGTTTGCATGCTAGTTTCAAGGTGTTCAGTGGTGTTTCTTGGTGGTGTAACTTCAATTTGAGCCTCAAAAAAGGGTGGGTGTGGTAATGTGAATTCTATTGGGTCATTATCTCTACTTTCCAGGTTGTAGCAACAATCCAAATTCATGTTTAGACCTTCAATAGCTATTCTCTTAAATCTTGAGGCATTTCATGTTTGTATTCATAAAGACTCAATGTTGCTTGTATTAAAGTGTCAAATTGAATGATATTTATCAAAAATATATTTCATCCAGTATGACTTGCCCATTGAAAATAACATATCAGATCTATAACAGCAGTAATGTTCTATTTGGCAAACACGCATGCTGAAAGTCATTGGCAAAATTCAAAAAAAAAAAATTAAGGGGGTGCCTTTATAGTGGTGTCAGAGCTAGTTTTCCTATCAAACTTTTGGGATACTAACTCGTCGTTTAAGATCTATAGTTGCATAACCAATTTTAAGCAGTTGTTTATCATTATTCAATCACAAAATCATGGAGTCACTCAGCGAAAAGGATGTTGGAGATAAGCTTTATATAGCATGTATGAATCTTGAGTTTCTATATCAAGCAAAACATTTTTTACTCAGAATGTTGAAGGTAGTGGAGAGCAATTTTTCTATAATAGATTGATCGGATTCGAACAAATTTCTTTGGGCAATGAAATCATAAATGACTTCTTTGATTAAGCCAATGCTTATGAGACACATATAATGAGGTAAAACTTATTGTTACTTCAAGTTTGAGTGAAATCATGAGAATCTTAGCACCTAGAAGCTCATTACAATGATAACACAATGAAAGGGATACTTCAATTGTTGGTGGATAGTGTAGTGCCCCTTCGCTTTTGGCCCTTCGTGACGGGTGAGTAAGTTGTTTATTTGTGACTTGTGAGGTCATGTTGATTTTGTCGTTCAAATTAATGGGTCAATTAACCTATTTCAATTATTTGACATGGTTGAAGTTCATTGTCATTTAGTCGTATTTGTAACATTGATTTAATTAAATTATTAAATTGGTAAGAGAATTTTAGTAATTAATTATTAAGGTTATAATGATTTGATAGTTATACTATTATTTTATTAAAAATGAATGTGTAAATAAAAATAAAAATTTACATTTACAAATAATGTTTATTTCAAATTAAATATATAGTGGATTAATAATCCACTTATTAATAAAGTTTATTTTTTAAAATTTAAAATATTTTGATGAGAGGTATTTAATAAAGTATTATATTTGAAATAATAATATATATATATATATATATATATATGAGTAAAAGATTTACCTAATCATAATGATTTATTTAATTTAAATAGTATGATATATTGTTTATCGGGTAAAATATTAAAATAAAGATGAAAAGAATTGTTATCTTAGTTGTTAATTAAATAAATTGGGATAAAGTTAGATTTCGGGTTTTGGTTATCGAAGACTTTAGAGTTTATCTGGATTTATTTGGGGAAATGGGTGGATTTATTTGTTAATTTTGGAGAAGGAACGGGGCTCGCATTTTGTTTATTAAACTTCAAATTCTTTAATTAATCGTGCCATAAAGGAGACCCTATTCCTAAATAGCGGATATATTTTAGATTAGAATATTCCTTCTAAACTAAAAAAAAATCTTAAGAATAAGAAGCTTGGAGCTGTAAATTTTAGTATATATATAAAGAGAATGAAATGTGTTTTATATGGGCTCCTTAGTCAAAATAGATTTATAATAATTATATTTTTGTTTTACTTGATATTTTATGTGGACTTATATATATATGATTTAATATATTTATATCCGGATAATTTATGGAAAGATAATTGAATCTGATAAATTTGAAAAGAATGGTAAATATTCTAATAAATTTGAGGTGGTTAATCAAATAGGATATTTCAATGTAAATTATGGTATTGTTATGTATAATTTTTGAAACGATATTTATAATTGAAGAAATTATAAAATGGAGAAAACAAAAGAAAATATACATTTAATTGATTCAAGAATTAGGTCAAATATTAAAGAAGGGGTTAATTCATGGCAATTTGGTTATTACTCTTAAAATTAAATTTAATTACAAGTTCTTTTAAAATTAGATTTGTGAATTGCATATAATTGTATAGTTATATATATATACATATATTAAAATATTTAGAAGAAACAAAACGTTCCTATCAATAAGACAAAATTATAATAAATGCCCTAATGCTCTATAATCGTGAGATTTCTAAAAATAAAAATTATATATATATATAATCTACCTTAACTTTAGCCATAGTGCTTAACCTATTTTTTTTTGAGACCCCACGTATTCTTTTAAGTTTTAAGGATTTCTTAAATAAAGGAATGAAGAATATATTCCCACTATTTTTTAAAAAAAAGAAAAGAAAAAGTGAGCATATTTTTTAAAAGTTAGAGCATGTGAAAGGATAAGAATAATAATAAAGGGTGAGAATTTTAAAAATAGCAAGTTTGGTATATTTAAATTCAAACGGCAGTTAGTTTTGAAATCGTTTTAAATAGTTTCTTTTATAATTTAAATGATATTACAAATGGATACAATGATTAAGTGTAACATGTTAATAATGTATTTCTTGAAATTATTACTTTTAAATGTATAGTTGGATATTCATTGTAATTCTTAATTAAATCTATTTATTTATTTTTGTGTAAACAAATGTATATGTTAAGAAGCATAAATTTAGAGAAATTAGTAGGTACAAAAGTGTAGTTGGATAATCGTTGTTGTTCATAATTAAATTTATTTATTTATTTCTAAATTAAGAGAAATCCATTGGTTTAATTATCATAAGGTTTCATAATTCTTTATTTATTCAAAAATTCAATATGGACGTATAAGTAGAAAATAATTGGTGATTATTGAGTATTTGATATTCTTTAATTTGATTTATTATGAAATTGGATTTAATTGAGTTTTATAATTGCGTTAAGGTGTAAGTATAATCTGGTTGTATTGTTGAGTTGTGAGTGGTTGATTATTTATATTGTTCTTTTAAAATTTGTACCATGGAAGTGTTAGTTGATTGTAGTATAATTTTGATGGTTTCCTTTTGATGAGACTTTCTCTTGTGTTAATCTTCATTCAAGGAGTCTTCATTCATTGAATGTGTTGCAATTTGAGAATCCGTTTGTTTTGGTTTACCCTTGTTTGTGGGTTTATGGTTAGTTGTTCTTCTTGGGCTTCTAGAGGAGGGAAAATAATATGTTGCCTCATCATTGGTTTCCATTTTGGTTTTGTGAATAGTTGCTCTTATGCTCATTTTGATTTTGGTGGGTTTAGCCTTGCACTTGGAAGTTGCTTATTTATGGAATTCTAGCATGAGATGATGCATCCCTCACTTGATGTATTTACTTTTTGGCCTAGATATTTTGTGCAAGTTGGCTTGTCCTGTTTGTGATTATGAGTCTTTTGTTGTTAGTAGGGGGAGTGTCTTTTAGTGGGGGTTAGCGCACAAAGTGGCGTACAGGTAACTCATTGAGAGTTTCCTTAACCAGTGATAACCTAATAATTAATTAGGGGGTTTGGGTAGTATCTCACTTTAATCTAGATAAGTTAGCCTCACTCATGGTTCAAGTGCTCGCTTAGGCTTGAGATGAGTGGGAAGGCTTGGAATGGCAAAGATCAACTGCCTTGTCCTCTTGAAAGGTATGTTGATCCCGCATGAGTGAGAATGGGGGTCGGGGATCAGTTGAGGTTGCTAGGGTTTAACCAAGTAGGGGGTCGATAACCTATGAAGATCTACATTGGGTAATCCATGTCAAGCTTATGTAATGACACTCCACCCTCTAGCAACCTTTGTTTGTTGTTTCCCCTCATTGTTCTTGTACCTCTGGAAGTGGATGTTCTTGTGTTTGTTGTTGCTTTTGACATGGAGTCTTGTTAGCCATTGTTCACTTGGTTGTTTTGGTTGAGGGTCTTTCTTGTCAACTCCTAGCATGGGGGTTGGATCTTCGGACCCACGTGGTCGGGTGGAAAGTGCTATGCACCCCATTGGGTCCCCAATCGAGGATCGAGATGTGGAGATTTGTGCCACTTGTGGTGTCTTCAAAGATGTGTCGTAGATGGAACCAGTCTTAATACTTGTATTCATCTTTTTAGTTGCATTACCCTATCATATTGTATTGTTCCCGTTCATGTTGGGGATCACTTTTGTATTATTTTAATTCTTAAACGATGTAATGAAATGAAACGGATGTAATGTATTATGTACCTTGTAAACCTTATGTGGTTAATGATCCATGGTAGCTATTATTTGATGTGTCGTATCTGTGGAAATATGCTCCATTGGGTTCTCAAGATAATAGTATGTTATGGTTATCGGAATTAAGTTAATCTTGTTATGTTGAATTATCATTTGTGGATGTTTCTTATTGATGGTGTATAATGTAATCTTGGTTCCTTGTTATCATAATGGTTGATTCTAGGTTTCATAATGCCATTGCGAGTACCCGGGGGACGTAGTTGATAGTGTAATTGTTTAATTGCTTTGCATGTGATGTTTTTTCATGTGCATCTTGTGTAATGTTCGCCTTTCCAAACAAAAAAATGTGCAGAAATTTGTTAGTTTAGGTTGTCCTTTGGGGTTAGCATGACGAGGCGTTACAAATTAGTTTCCAAGATATGGATGATATCACATGTTCTCATTTTTCTAGAAAGGTTACCATTCTTGAAGCATCTACAAAAGTCAAATTGGGGAACATCATGTTAGATTTGGGATTGGATGATTTGATTCACCAAGTGTTTCACCACTTCTTTGATACAATTAGAGAATATTGTGCTAATAATGTTATTGCAGCCATGCAAACCATTATGATTCTGGTTATTAATGAAAGTGATGATGTGCCACAATCACTTGTTTCTATCTTATCGACTAATAAGAGAAAAGGTAATCAAGGAATCTTATCACTTGAGAAGGGCTTGGTTGAAATGGTGATTTGCTCAGTGTGAGAAGAAGTTGAAACCTCTCTTGGAAAATGAGGAGCATGATAAAGAAGAAGGATTCAAATAAGAAATTTTTGATGAATAAAATGCCTTATCACATGAGAAATATATGATAGATCCCTAGGATGACCTCTTAGACATGCATGCAACTACTATTGATGAGATTGTGCATGAGGGATTTAAAACAAAACATCCTTGATTGCAAGCTCAAACAAATTCAATGGGATTTATGTGATTATCAGGTTCCTTGATGACACCAGTGGAGTAGATGCAAATGATGACATTATTGAGATCACTAATGCACTTTTAGAAGAAGAGAATGTTGAAGGAAAATATGTTGAAGTCTCCAAATCAACCTATGATGATGGTTTCTTATTTCACTCTTGTGATGATAGTTCAGATGGGTATTGGTTCGATTTCCAAACAGAGCCTATGGAGAGGAGTGTTCATGATAGTTTCATTCTCTTTGATTTGGAGAGTGATTTGTTCAATGAATCAACCACCCATGAGGTACACAATGAGTATACTCTTTCAGATAGAAAAAATCAGCTCATAGATACATGGATTCGAGTGTGTTGGCACCTAAGTGTGATGAAGAACCGTTTGGGGATGGATTTTCTTTTACCAAATTGTTGCCTTAACCTTGAAACCTAAATTATGTGAAAATGATGGCATTGTGGTAGTTGATTTTGAGAGGCTTGATCTTGAAGACAAATAAAAAAATTTAATGCAAGGCACTGATTTTGATCTAAGGCCTAGTGAATCATAGAGTTTGAAGGATCATCTACCATTCATGAAAGATGAAAGGACAATTCTAGAGACCAATTAAGATGAGACAAGTTTTAAAGGAAAGGTATATGAGATTTGGAACAACCATGGAGATATTGTTGAAATGTATGAATTTTTTTTAATTTTTGCATGCACTATAACAACAATTCATTAAATTTGTATGATCTTGATATTTATGAGGGAAGGTGGAAAAATCAATTATTGATGTCTATTAAAACTGAAGTGTGCACATTATCTAGGGTGGATGACACAAAAATTCTTATTGAAAATTTTGTTAGAATTGTGAATAACACAAGATGTAGGATCAAACTACAAACAAAAACACCTTCCATGCAATAGAATTGCAAACAATAATCTGCAATATCCTCAACTAGAAAGAAGTTACAAACTGAAAAACTTTCATGAATCTCTAGAGAGATAATACAATGAGGTTTGAGTGCTTATAAGAGAAAATCCTAAATGAGAAAATGATTAGATCATGACAAGTGTCAACATCTCATGCAATGAGATAGAATGATCTAATAATAGCTCAACTAATAAAAGAATAAAAGAACTCCTAAGTTTAGTTTAAGTGCATGAGAATAAATTAGCCTAATAATTAATTAATTATTAGCTAATGCATGATTACTCTAACACCCCCCTTAAGATGAACTTAGGGAGTAGCTAAAAACCCTAAAAAGAGAATGCATGATGGGTCCCAATAAACAAGGCCTAGTGCAGAGGTACCCATGTACAAACAATCTAATCTCTTACAATTGGAGAAAAGGAGAAAACCTCATGGTAAAAACTCCTCCCCAAAAGAGAGAAAGACAAATGAAGGATTGAAAAGCCTCGAAAACAATGTGAAAGGCTAAGAAGCCTCCAACCACAACAATGTCTCGAAAAAATAGGAACATGAAAAACATCACTGAAGCACAAAGAAGTTGTAGACAACTGTCAAATGATGACTACTATAGTGTTGAAATAAAGAACCTCTTTTGAAACAAATGATGATCAAGATCAGAAGAAAATAATCTGCATGAGTGCCTCTAATGACACTACTTGAATTAGATGACAAACAAAGGAAAACATCTAGCAATCAAAGATATAGATGACACATGTACCAATATTCTGAAGAACATTAATCAAATGAAAATGGAAGGTTTCCTCTAAAAATAGGAATGCAAGAGTTTCCATATGGTGTGCTCCATCTCATGGAAATGCATAGTCCAACCATTACATCTGCCTAGTGCATAGGAACAAGAACTAGGTGCATAGATCATTCTAAAAAATGAAACCAAGGAAGCATTAGCGCCAATAGTAGAAACCCCCCATAATGTTGACAAGGGAGACCCAAGATAGGTACATTGAAATTATGTGTCACAAAGAAGTGCATGAAGGAGAACCAAGAAAATATGAATGTGCACAAAAGAGTACTTGGAGAAAATCTAGAAAAAATGCATGGATGGTTGTGAAAAGCTTTGAAAGATCGTCCCAATGCCACTAAAATCATAGAAAAAAGGAAAAACAAAACAAAATTTGTGAGCTTAGGACTGAAAATAGCACATCTGACTTTGGAAAGCAATCAAATATACCAATAGCAAAAACTAAGAAAAATATTTGCACCATCGGATAGTACTCAGAACCAGCTTTATGACGATAACTCGTTTGCCAAAATCTGACTCTTGGATCAAAAGTTATGAAATTTTTCCCAATTCTATTTATTTTGTAAAAGAAGCAAAAAAAATTACCCCCCCTAGCCTAGGCGTTGGTTGCCCATGTGACCAGGGGCGGACAAGAGGTAGCAAGGCCCCTTATTAATTTTTTTTAATCTTTAAAAAAAAATTAATAATACTTTTTTAAAAACACATTTTTAATAAAAGCACTCCTAATTTTAGCTTAAGCTAATGCATGATTACTTAACAAATTTCAACCACAAGATACCAAGAAATCAATATGAACAAATTATTTCCCTTGTTGATTTGCAAAAGATTAAGAGCACTATGGAAGAAATGAAATCAACCTACTTGCTTATGATCAAAGATAGAGATGTGACAACCAATTTTTTAGATAAGGCCTTATCTATGTTCAAGAATACAAGGTTAAGGTTGATGAGCTCACTTTTGAGTGTAGTACAACTAAAGATTCTTTGAAAGACACTCAAATAACATTACTCAAAATTGAAAAAGAACTCGTTGATATCACAAAATTTAGAGAGAAAAAAATGAGGAAAAAGAAAAGGAGATTAGGAATGTGAGTGAAGAACTTGATAGCTTACATGAGGTTTATGGTATAGTACATTGTTCCAAGAAATTAGAAGATGGAAATCTAGATCAATAGGAGGATTGGTTTGAGCTTTGGAATGAAGATAATCTTCATTTTGTTGATAACTCATTGTTTGAGATAGGTGTTGATATATCATTTGATAATCCACTCCTTGAGTTGGATGATGGAGCACTTTCCAGTTTCAGTGATGTGGTTGGTAATAATCACAAGATTTGGGACCCAAATGAAGTTTCCAACAATGAGGTGTTGACTCAAGATTGGATTGGTGGATAAAATTTCAAAGTTGGTACCAGTATCCACTTTCCAATTAGCCCACATAGAACTTTAGTTCCTTGCACACAGATGATTTGACATGCAATTCCAACCCAACAATGGAGTATTTTGTGGTTGGAGTTGGATGGTAGAGGTGATCCGATCATTAGAGAGGTCCTTCCAACCACTTTCACACTCATATTCTTTGTGTATATAGTACTTCATTTTGATAGTTGTCGCTCCAACATTACAGTGTTGAGTTTGACAACCGCAATTTATGAACATATTGATTTTGAGTACTTGCAAGTTTTATGACATGTGGGAGATTTTTTTAATATAGTTTAGATATTTTTTACTTCCACCTTGGTGAGGGATGGTTATTGCAGTGATTTCATGATATATATATATTCAAATGATGTTTTGATGATTACAGTTGGTTGGGTGATTTAGTGTGCTCAGAATTGCCCTTTTGACACTTGGATATTAAGTGTCGATGAGGTGTTATCAATTTAAGACCACAGGAGAATTCCTAGGATAGCTAAGTTTAGATTCAATTTTGTTGTCGTCTTCTATACTAGTCACAAGTCATGGACTAATTTGCATCACTTTTTGGACTCCATGATGAGAGATGTGGAGAATCAAATTTTCTCATTAACCAGATTGTTTTTTCTCTTGCCTAGGATTGTGTTAGGTAGTGGGATTGCAGATGTGGACCTTATTGAGACACCTTGGTAGGAGATCTTTCATGGTATAGATTTCAGCCCTTTTAGGTATTTCAGTTTTGATTTTGAGGGTGGTTACATTATTGGGTTACAAGAGAGGAGAGTGCAGATTTGGCACAATGGATTTTTTAATTATAATCATAATGGTGCAACGTCAGTATATGGGTTTTTTTTTAGATTGATGTGGGACCTTGAGATCACATTTGGTTGCAGTTTGGTTTAGTCTAGTGATTTTGATGTTGTGCAAGCATTGCTTGACTGAGGTCTACTTCAAAACACGAAACTGAGGCAAAGCTGATACGAAGCAAAAAACAATAACACCCCTAAGTTTTTGTTTCTCTAGCATTGCAGTTGGCTTTGACCTTTTCAATGAGTGTTAGTCTTGTCAGAGGGATTGTTTGATGTTGTCAATGAGCTCAGTTAAATTTGAAAACACTTATGCCACTTTTTGAAGGGAATTTTGGCTTCTGGTGTGTTTTCTAGATTCTTAGAGAGAGCATCTATTTATAGTAAGTCACTTAGTCAAGACCAATTTTCATTATTCGTCATTGGTATCACTCCAGTGCAATCAGATTTTGATTTTGATGTTTTTCGACAGTTTCATAACTCAGATGTATTTGTGGCTTTAATTTAATTATTTTTACTAAGGTTGTTAAATGTTGATAAAGTAACTTTAAGTGTCGAGAATGTTTAAATAATAAAAATAAATCACTTTTTGGAGTAATAAGGCTTATTTAATTTATAAATTTTCTTTATATTATATTTTTTGGAAAGCTTTTGAAAATATTATAAAAAGAGCTTTGTGAACTCACTTGCAATATGTATATTATTACATTTTCTCCAGAAACCCTTGTGGTTTGGGGGTTGAACTCAATTAATCTCAACGTTTTGAAGTATGGAAACCCTTTTTAAGAAGATCAATTTTGGTGGTGAAACTACCCACCCTAGTTGGTACATGCGGAATCATTCAAATTTCACAGTTGGATTTCAATGGTTGGAGTTTATTTTTTGATTAGTATTGAATTTTCAAAGGTTTTTGGAGTGGTTTAGAAGTAATTTGCCGAGTTTGGTTGCATAGCTTGCGAGGAAAGGCTATACTTGTCATGAAATGCTTGGAAATGGGGTTTTAGGGCTTAGATTTGAATGATATTGGTTTCATTATTTCCCTTTCAGGCTAGGTGCCCCAGTTTGAATGCTAAAGAGTTGACGTTTCAGCTTATTTAATTTCTTGAGGAAGGTCGTACAAGTTTGGTGAGTGTTGAAGCTAGGCATGATACTCTTGAAGGAAGCGTTGTAGCATTGAAGGAGTTTTAAGGTTGGAAATTGGACGCCTAGGGGTTTTATCCTTTTATGCAGTTTGGAGGTGGGTTTTAGATTGTTGAGTGAGTTTGTTCATTTCCAACTAGCTGCCCCTGCCTAGCGCCATGAACTTGTGACTGCCTAGAATTTTTAGTTTGAGCATTCAGACCTAGAAATGATGGATGTTTGCAATTTTGGAGGTCATTCTTTGTGGACTAGAGATTTAGGAACACCAAGGTCATCATCAAACTTTTAGTTTATGTTGGTCTTGCATGATAAAATTTAACACAATATTAAGTCGTGTTGCTGTCAAACTTGGAGATTTGAAGAGGGATTAGATCAAAGATCCTAGTGTTAAGTCACCATAGTTGTAAGAGACTATTTGCATATCAATTTGGAGGGTAGGTGAAGTTTAAATGCTCAAAAAGTTAGTATCTACAATTTGGATTCATGTTATGATGATGGATTGATGTTCTTTGAAGATAGAAAAGAACCTTCGCTTTCAGAAAACTGCTACAGCAATTCCATTTGCACTTACAAGTAATCGTCAGACTTGTCCCTCTTATTTGCTTGTCAGTTTCAAGATGTTCGGTGGTGTTTCCTGGTGGTGGAACTTCAGTTTGAGCCTCATAAAAGGGTGGGTGTGGTAATATGAAGCTTGTTGGGCCATTATCCCTGGTTTCCAGACTGTAGCAACAATCCAAATTCATGTTCAGACGTTCAGTACCTGTCCTCTCTTAAATCTCGAGGTATTTCATCATTGTATTCATAAAGACTCAATGTTTCTTGTATTGAAGTGTCAAATTGAATGATATTTAACAAAAATATGATTCATCTAACATGACTTTTCCATTGAAAACAACATATCAGATTTATAACAATAGTAGTATTTTATTTGGCAAACACATGTGGTGAAAATCATTGGAAAAATTCAACAACAAAAAAAATATGAAGGGGGTGCCTTTACATGTCCTAAGGGCTATTAGAATTCATTTTTAATTTTGTTTTTTTCTCATGTAAATAGATAGACATCCCACTTTGAGGTGAAATGGTTTAGCCATGTGTTGGCATCTTGTGGTGTAAGGCCATCATAACAAGACTTGCATATGATAGATTTTATGACACACAAGAGTAGGTAAGAGGGAGGTCAATTGGAATCTGTTGTACCCCAAATTAAAATTTTCGCTACACTTAAGCATTTTGAAAAATTGAGTCAAGATACTGTTAAATCTGTCAGAAAATGTCAAAATGGGGGTCTGCAGGTCTTGCATGGGGGTCATAAGCTTGAAATTTTCAAAAGCTGACAATCTGGGTCGGTTCAAAAAGATCAAACCTACAATACCCAGATTTCAGTTTTTCATCCCTAAATTTTAAGAAAATTTTTATTTTTAGCAGTTTTCTAAAAATAAAAAAAATTTCTAGGTTTTTTTGGGTTTCTTACGAAATTGATACTTGTAAAATTTTCTAAAAATAGAAAATTTCTAAAAATAAAAAGTTTGGCCGTTAGGGTTAAGACTGATTTTGATTGGCTTAAAATACTTCCTCACCAGACTGGTGTAGTCAGAATCACAAAAAGGTCAGTTTTACTCTACTGGGTCTATTCTACTTTTTCAGAAGCTGCTTCGGAGATCTAAGGTCATTCATGGAATTCGGTCAGTTGCGAGGTGTCAAAATCAAGAGTTCAAGTGTCAAACAGAGACTGTCGATGAACAATGTGCACGAGAAACAAGGAAAAAGTTAAAGAAGTTGAAAAATGAAAAATGTCAAATTTTATCTAAGTCTGGAGATTTCAGGCACCCCTATCAAGAAGAGGTGCCCATGTTTCCATGCCTTAGAAAAATTTTCATCTTGACAGCCAAAGGCAATGGAAACACGAGAAATGAGGTAAAAGTTGAAAAACTGATAAAATATTCTAACACTGCCAACCATGGGTGCCCCTGAAGGAAAAAGGTGCCCAACTTTTCAAGAGGCCAAAAGCCAAAATTAAGGTTTCCTTATCCAGGACAATATTGCTCAGAATTATCTTAGCTTCGCAACGAATCAGCCGGCATGCTTGTCAAATCATCCAGTCACTGGCAAATTCAAGACGAACAGGAGCCACAGAGAGAGGTATTTTAAAACTCTGAAGATGAAGGGCATGAAATACAATCTAAGTTTGGATAAGATGGGCGCCATACTTCAAGAAGGGCGCCCAAACTTTTGAGTTAGCAAATGGTCAAATTTGTTGAAGACTTTTCCAGCATGACTTCCTCAGACTAGATCCAGCTCTCCAACGAATCCGTCAGCTCGTCCGTCAGAGTCAGCAGTCATCAGATATCACCAGGCAAACAGAGGAGAAAAAGTGTGAGAAATGGCAGAAAGTGGAAAGCAACAGTGAAAATTCAAAAATAAAAACTAACACTGGAAGCTATGGGCGCCCCTGAAGGAGAAGGGCGCCTAGGGTTTAAGGCCACCAGAAGTCAATTTCTGGAAACGAGTGATCTAGAAGATCCCTTCCAAATTCATCTCAGCTATCCAGTGAACTCAATAGCCAGTCAATTTGATAAGTACAACACCTGGAATAATGAAATCATCTGAAGGTCAGAAGACAAGCATAAAGATTGAAGATCATAAAAATGGCTAACATTGGAAGAAATAGGCGCCCTTATCAAGGATAGGCACCTGACGTTTCGACGGGATAAATGAAGCTTTTAGCAGATGACTTCTCCAGAACAAAGTTGTTAGATATGATCAGGCTCCATGATGGAAGAATCAATTCCTTCATCGGATAAATTTAGAGGCTGGGAGACAAAGCTGAAGTAGGGTCAGAAAGTGAACAAAAGTTGAAAAAGATAAAAATTTGGCTAAGTCTGGGAAGATTGGGCACCATACCTCAAGAAGGGCGTCCATTCCTTCATGCCTTAGTTTATTTTTTGAAAGTTTCAAGATTTTCAAGAGAAGAGAAATACGCCTTTCCTCAAGGCATGAATTAGGTTTAGGGTTTCTTCAGGATTAGGGTTTAAGAAGCTGTTTTAAAAGCAAATACTTATTTAAAGACACCTCTATGTATTATTTTTTTTATATTTTCTTGCAGGTACCTTCAAAGAGAAATAGAGCAGCAGCTTCAAACCTATGTTTTTCAAGATTCAAGAACCCCAACTTGCTAGTTTCTCATAATATTTTCAGATCAGCAATCAAAGAAGACCTCCTCTTTCATATTTTCTCATCAAGAACATCAATTTAAGAAGAAGAATGCCTATATTATCAAATTTCAGCAAGTTGATCCATTTTTGTTCTATCTTCTAGACAAATTGTTGAAGATTTCTCTCTAACTTGCACCAATTGCTTTTATTTTGCATGTCTCAGAAAACTTCATATTCATCCATTTCTAGTCTTTTGGGTCTATGCTAAACCTTCTCTGGACAAAACCCATACCTCAATTTTTTTAGAGAAACTAAAAGTTGTTGCTTTTTCAGTCAGAAGCCAGGGTTTTCAAAATATAATCTACTGGGTCCATTCAGATTATGCTCAAGAACAATACCCAGATGTCAGCTTTTTTCTGTTTTTTTGGGAAAAATTAGGGTTTGTTGCTTTTTCAGTCTCCACTTCATATTTTCAAAAACGGATGATATGGGTTGGCTTGTAACGAAATTCTAGACAAAACCCATATCTCAGAATAAATCTCAAAAATTCATCCAAGCTAAATTTAAAAAGTTTTCCAAAATTTGTTTGAACCTGGGCGTGTTTACTGTCAATTTTCAAGTCTCTCAAAACGGAATACACTCCTACAGAGTTCAAGACCAAATCAATTCTTTACCATGATTTCATTGAAACGGCCGAGACAGACTTGCATCACATCAAGCCAGTGTTCAATATACGTCCTTTAGAAGATGCAGGCAATACCACCATCAAGCATCTCGCCCATTCAGGTCTTCTTGCAGCAACATCCATACCTTTCTCAGTATAGAGCTTAGAGTTCATAATTGCTTGCATCAAGCATTACAATCCAGCTACAAGGGAGATACAGTCAGTTGATGGGAGAATCATTTGCAGCCTAAAACCAGATATGATTGAGAAATGCTTCTCCATTCCACCATGGCCTGGAAGCATCACTATCAACATGGAAGAATGTGAAAGGATATGGGAAGAACATCAAGATAAATACAACAAGAAGATTGCACATAGATGGCTGAAAGAGAAACATTCTACATTGCCAAAGGATGTCGGAAGAGGACAGTTCAAAGAGGAATTCGCCATCATAATAACCCTACTCAATTGAGTCACAGGTCAAGCAGATGCAACAAGGTTTCAGCCTTGGATGTTCTACGTGATACCTCATATAATTAAAAAGACAGAGTTCTATGACTGGCCTACATTGATCAGTGATTGCTTACATCATCAGATAACTGAGTATTTTCATAGACATGCATTTCACATGGTCTCCTACCTAGTCTATTTGGTTGTCTATCAAGGTAAATTCAGAGGGTTAAACACAGAAGGTTCTTTGAACGTTCAACATGTCTACAACTACTACACTCAGTTGAAATTCACTGTTGCATCGCGTCATTACAAAAGGGTGAATGAAGCATTCTTGATTTATACAGTGCGGGACCTAGACAACGAGCTACATGTTCGCATCTCATCCATTGCCAGGGCTGCAATATCAGAATGGGCAGATTGGTTTATTCAGTTCGCCACTTTCACTTACCTAAGGGTGTATGGTTATTCAGGGGCTCCACTTATGTTACCGAGATATCCATCAGATGAGGTAGTATGCATGGAATTCTTCAGGCAGATTTCAAATGTTCACACCCGTCTGCGTAACAAAAAGAGACCAGCCTTCAACTTTCCTTTCGCTTTAGGCATTTACACATGTAGATCATCCGCAGAAGCTAAACTAATGGGTAACGAGTTAGATAAGTTTGGTCTCAAGCCTTTCAGCGAGAGATGATCATATGATCCCCATGGCTTCTATGCATCAAAACTTGGTCAAAACCATGCTCATACTTCCGCACTTGAAGACTTTTGGGCTAACTGCAGGGATGAGTATGAGGTGCGAAGGCGAAGTCATAGTAGGTTAACCCTTCATCAGATGAAAGATTGCTTATCAGAGGATATTGAAGGGCTATTAGACGATGATGGGAATGTAATTCTTCCAGCCTACACTAGAAATAAGGTTGAGCAGCAACCTCTTCCACAAGTCAACTAGGCTCATAAAGAATGCATCACAGTGGAAGAAAGGACAAGACAAGTGGTGGAGTACAGTAAGACTTTCTTGATTCTAAAGAGAAGGGAGGCTATTCCAGTAGCAGAGTCGCCAAAGAAACATTCATCTCTTCCTTCTTCTTCAAGAGTGCAACCAAAGAACAAAGAAAAAGTTCAATCTCAAGAGGTCACAAAGGGCTGTAGATCAGCAAAGAGTGCTAAAAGGAGGTTGGATTATACAGGGATTGTTATACAGGAGCAGGCTATAGCTGAAATAGAAGTTCCTCAACCAGAGCCCGTACTTCAAGAAGAAGTGCAACATGATGAACCTTTGATACAAGAAACACTACCATCTCCTAGGTCTTTGCCAATTCACATTGATTTGGAAGACGAGGAGATAGAGGCCAATGTTACAATTACTCCTCCCTTGGATGTTAATAGAAATACTACATCTTGGCTTGAGAGCTCCTTGGGAAGGACAAGAAGAAGGCCTTTGTATTAGGTGAATGTTGATGACCTTAGCATATACCAGGAAGCACCCAAGAAGAAGGCCAAGAAACAAATGCATTTTGAGAGGAATCTCGAGGGTGAAATGGTCATGGAGACAGCTACGCCTCTTGAAGATAAAATAAGAGATGAGGTGGATGTTGACGATTTTATCATGGTCAAAGCAAACCTTGGTAAAAGTACTCGACATGCTGATTTAAGTTTGTTTAAGATGGTAACATAAAACATTCAAGAAAGAGTGCAAAAGGATGGAGAAGACAAGGCAGTCCTCAAGGCTGAAAATCGTCAACTCCGATTATGTATATCAAATCTTATCCAAGGCACCTCACAAAAAACTCAGTTGCTGCCTCAAGTCTTAGAAACACCAGCTGATCAACAACAATTAAGGCAGTTAGTTATTTGTGGTAAACAAACTAATGAGTGGGTTGAAGAGATCATCAACAGAGGAAAAGAGGTCCTAACACAAGTCTTCCAGTTAAGATACAAGGCTCATGATTTACGTCAAGGTATCCAGGATTTCGAACAACTGATAGCCGAGTTCAAGCCCATGCACGAAATTATAATTGCAGATTTAGAGATGGCTTGTGGCTCTACAATGGCGAGAGAACATAAAAGACAAATCTTGGAGTGGAAAGAAAGTCATCTTTTCAAGGTGAACACATATATCAGAATATCTGAGGAGTCTACAACATATAAACAAAGAGTTGTTGATGCTCTTAGGTTCGTCGGAGAAGTAGTTGCAGCAATTCCTTGTCAGTATTGCTTTGAGGATGGTTCCTACATTGGGCTTGACGTAGTCCAAGCTGAGTTTCAGAGCATATTGCATGGCAGTGAGGGCAGTGTTGGGAGAATGATGATGATTTCCATGATGTCAGCAAGGTTCGAGAAAGCAACCAATGAGAGTGAAGATTTCTTGAAATGAATTACAGATGGCGAAGAAATCTTGGAAAAGCGGCATTTTGCTATTAGTAGCATCAACACTCCTACTTCAAATGAAGTTGCCTGCTTTTTAGCAGATGTGATCGAGCTTTAAATCTGCTTTCTTCTAGAAGCATCTTCCACGCTTTCTTTCTATTCTTGTCTCAAATGTTTTCCATTCTTTGAGGATAGAAAGAAAATATTGTAACAAGTTGTCACGAGTTGGCACTTTCCTTTTTTAAAAGCTTTCTAGGGTTTAGATGTTTTAATCTCTTCTAGATTTAGAAATAAAGCTTGCATGTTGGCAAGCAGTAGTTGTAAAAGCAAGGAGATTTTAGGGTTTCCTACTCCTCTTCTTAGTTATAAATAAGAGCAATGTTTGCTCATTTTAGTTTCATTGTGCGTGTGATAACAAGACATAAGTGTCATAGTACCTTCTCTTTGTTATCGTTTAGTATTGTTCACTTTGTGTAAAGAGCAAGTTTGCATGCCTCTTTAGCTGCAAATACTTGTTTAGTGCATGTGTTGTGTTGATTATAGTTAGGTTGATCGCATGTTGCAAGAGTGTTGCTACAACTTGTTGTCCCGAAATTGTAATCCTTGTTCCAGAAACTTGAGTAAATAAAATCTTGAGCATGCTTTGTCTACCTTGATATAAATATCTCAAGTTTCCATCTATTTGTTTTGTGTTAGAAGTATGAGTAAATAAAATCTTGAGCGTGCGTTGTCTGCCTTGAAATAAAAGTCTCGTATTTTCGTAATACTTTTATGATCTCTTTTTCAGCTTGCCTTAAAACGTATGTTGAAGAATAGTTTGTTTAAGTATCTTTGTCATAAATCAAACTCGTCCATTTCCAAACTCTCTTGCTCTGCATTTACTTGAGAGGGTGGAAACGTTTTAAGCGTAGGTTAAGTTGTAGTTGTCTAGTTTCATTAAAGGGAAAACCTCAGCCGCAACATCTAGTGTTCTATAACCTTGTGTTCTCGCAGCTGAACCAAAAAGATAGGCGTAATTAAGTTTAGATTACTTTTCTTTATGCAACTCAGCAAAAGATGGAGCTTCCCCTCCTAATTCAAAGAGCAGTTTACTGCACATAGTTGTCTGTTTCCAAAACGCATTCTAGAGGTGCGATTTGAAACGCCAATAGTTTTCTGGCGCCCACCGTGGGGCATGAGGCATAGAACTTAAAGAAAGCTTGCGCTTTACAACACGTGTATGACTCTCTAGCGTCCTACTGCTCCAGTTCAACAACCTGATCTTATACCACTAGTTATCCAGCCAAATCTTGAGATAATTGAAGGAGAGCAAGCGGACATTATCAACAACTTAAGGAGTTTCATCTTTGAGAAGAAGGAGACCCCTGCTCAGTGGAGAGAAACTGCCAAAGTACTTGACGAAGAAGAAAGGAAAGCTGACATTGCAACTGAAAGACCTGTATTGCCTGATCCTGCTTGGGATTAGTCAATCCTGGCTTACATAGTCTATACAAGAAGAAGGAGGAATCCTCTCTTTCAAGAAGACATCAACGCTGATCCTTTTATTCCACATCCCATTCAAGTTGGAGAACCATCCAACGAAGTTCCTGAAGTTGTCACCATCAAAGAAGAAGAACCTGAAATCAAGTTAGAAGAACCTACAATTCAGCAGAGAGCAATGGGTGACAATAACAACAACAACAACAACAACAACAACAATCGCAACAACAATCGCAATCTGAGGTGAGAGATCCCACTGCCTTGGGGCAATCAAATTGGACCCTTGGCCTTGGCGATAAATCACGAACTACCCAAGGGATCAAGAAAGCACTTCCCACGGTTCCATGGAGATGGAACACAACATCCTGACAACCACGTCTCAGCTTTCTCGACCGCTTGCGGTGTCTTGCACGTAGCACACGAAGATGTTGCAGTACGTCTCTTTGTCGAGACCCTCAACGACGCTACAGCAGAATGGTTCCACCACTTAGAACCAGGATGTATTACAAATTGGGTCTCTATGGTCGACAAGTTCTTCGCTAGGTTCAAACCCACAGAAGATAGTCACCGATTGTTCGCCCAACTGTCCAACGCAAAGATGGAAGCTCAAGAGCCAATGAGAGAATTTGTGGCAAGGTTTAACCGCCTTGTTACACATACCTCCCATACACTAGATCCATCGCCTGAAATTCTAATGAGCAATTTTGTTAATGCTCTTCCATCTGAGATAGCCTTCTTCCTCAAGTCGGCTAATGAAACAGAATTAGAAAATGCACAGCAAGGCGTGATAGAGATCGAGGACAACATGATCACCAGTGGAAAAATGAAGGGCGACTCTATCAGGCCGCTAGTACAAAGTTCTGTTGATCCGCTATTGCAAAAGGTGGCAAATGAAATTACTATTCTCAAGAGGCAGTTACCTACTCAACCTGCCCCACCTGCACCACTGGCATTACCAGCACCACAACAATATCAAGCTCCACAGCAGTACCAAGCTCCACAACAGCCATATCAACCAAGGAGGAATAATTTCCAGCCTTTCAACAACTTCAAGCCACGAGGACCACCTCCACCAAGGCAAGCGGTGGACAATACATAGAATGTTGTGTTTTTCTCCTTTCATGATACCAACGAACATACCGGCTCTTCATGTCCTGAGAATTTGAGGATGACTTAGATCATGGGTTTTGCCGAAACTGCACCAGAATCGAACTTTGTACCTGCTCCGTGTTCGAATGTTGTCTTGCCTCAAAGAGACAATTTCGATGGCGACTCCACAACGGGATGCTTAGAAAGCGAACCCGAAGAAGAAGAAGAGGATCCCCATCATTACTCTCTTGCCGTGAATACTGAAAATCATATGTCCCCTGTGTTCACACGAAATCAACATCAGAAAGCATAGGAGGAAGAGAGACTAAAGGTACAAAGAGAAAAAGAAAAAGCGAAGGAAGTAGTCCCTATTTCCAAACCTTCTCAAGAGAATGTAAGTGCTCGAGACTCAAATTTTGATATAGTGGACTCCTTGATGAAGAATAAAGTGCAGATTTCTCAGCTAGAATATCTACAAGATCACCCAGAACAAGTCGACCGACTCCTCAAGTTCGTAAAGAAAGGACCAGCGTAAGCAGCCAACATTGCTCTAGTCATTCGTTCCAACGGGAGATAAACCCAAGCCCTTCTATATTTCTCTATACATGGGAGTTTACAAATTGAGCAATTGTACCATTGATTCAGGAGCCTCAGACAATATCATGCCGCTTTCAGTGATGAACGCTTTAGGCTTATCATGCACCAGTACAAAGGACAAATGTTACTCACTGGAGTCCAAGTCGGTACCATTAGTCGGACAGTTGAAAGATGCCCAAGTAAGACTGGTGGCTTGTCCAGAAAAGAAGATTATGATGACCATCCTGATAGCTGACATCCCAGCTAGCTATGGAATGTTGTTAAGCCGAATTTTCTGCAAGGACCTCGATGGAGAAATACAAATGGATTGGTCTTCCATGACCATTCCAATCAAAGAAGGAACTTTCAAACTGGAACCTGAGCTCAAATCTAGATTTGCAGTGGTGAAATCTCAAGATCCGAAAGCGCAAGTCCTATTTCAAGAAACTGGTCCAGGGACTTATGTGTTGTTGGAAGAAATAAATGATGAAGCAGATCAGAACAGTGGACTCATCAAAGGAAGGTTCACAAAAGAAGAAAAAGGAAAGAACAAGATGTACCCCGAAGGAAAATTCATAGAAAATCCAGAAATGTGGACCATGCAATTCGATGAGAGTTGCTCGACTGCTGGTTCAGGGGCGGGAGTTGTCATAATTTCTCCTAAAGGAAAGCTGTATCCGTTTGCATATCGCTTGAAATTTGAATGCACAAACAATACAATTGAATATGAGGCGCTTTTGTTAGGCCTTAAGAATGCCCGAGATATGGGTATTAAGCAACTCAAAGTTGAAGGTGATGCTGAGCTGATCGTCAAACAAGTCAGAGATCAATATCAAGCAAGAAAAGATCGCCTTCGAAGTTATAAAGATAGGGTCTGGAATGCAATAGACTAGTTCAAAGCTTTTGACATTAAATATCTTCCGCATGCGGAGAACAGCAAAGCAGATGCTCTAGCAGTTTCTGTTTCTCTTTTCATACCAAATGCTAACTTTCGCTAGAATGCATTTGCCATCGAACTCATACACAGACCCGCAGTTCCTGATAACAACCAAAACTGGCAAATTTTCAATGATGATGATCACATCAAAGAATTTCTCACTATGGCAGACAACTTTGAAAGCTTGTTCTTTGAAGGGAGTTCTTTCCCTTTTAGAGAATCAGTAACTGAAGATTCTGAAGCAACCAAGTCAGGCGTTATCCAGTTGCAAGGAAATCAGATTTCAAAAGAAGAAGTCTCTTTAGAAGATGTTTTTGACAGACAAGACAGATATAAAGTTGATGTTGAGTCTTCAGAAGGAAAGGATTTTATACAGCTAAAAGGAAACAAGATTCCTAAAGGTTTAGTATCCTTGGAGAATCTATTTGATAGGCATGACAGACGCATCCAAGATCAGAGAGATTGGAGTGATAAGACTTTTGTTGAATATCACTCAGTAAACATTGGAACTAAAGACAAGCCCCAGCTTATAAATTTGGGCAAATGTTGTACACCAGAAGAGAGTGAAAAGTTGATCTCCTTATTCAAACAGTATAGGGACGTTTTTGCTTGGTCCTATGAAGATTTAAAAGTCTTCACTCCTATCGAATTGTCTCACACAATTCCTTTGAAACCTGATGCTAAGGCTTTCAGACAGAAACAGAAGCATTACAACCCGCTCGTTCAAGGTACGATCTATGTCGAGATCCAAAAGATGGTCGATGCTAAGATCATTTTTCTGATACATCACTCTACTTGGGTATCAAATCTAGTTCCTGTGTGAAAGAAGAATGGAGAAATCAGAATATGTGTCGATTTCAGGAACCTGAATCAGTCTTCCCTGAAGGACAATTACCCACTACCAATCATGGATCACACCCTACAAACTGTCACTGGGTCAGAAATGTTATCTCTACTTGATGGTTTTTCTGGGTACAATCAAATTGCAGTTGCTGAAAATGACCAGTTTAAGACCGCATTCACCACCCCATGGGGAACATTTGCATATGAAAGGATGCCTTTCGGTCTCATTAATGCAAGTGCAACTTTCCAAAGAGCCATGGATTTGGCGTTCGGGGATCTGAAGAATAAAGTTATTGTGGTCTATCTAGACGACCTCACTGTTTTCTCAAAGAGGCAGAAAGATCATTTCTCCCACTTGTTAAATGTCTTCGAGAGATGCAGGTATCATCATATTTCTCTAAATCCTAAGAATTCTATCTTTGCAGTAACTGAAGGCAAGCTCCTCGGTCACATCGTTCAAAGGAAGGAACTCGAATTGATCCAAGTCGGGTCGAATCTATCAGAGATTTGTCTCTTCCAATCAGCAAGACAAGAGTTCACTCTTTCTTCAGTAAAGTGAACTTCATATGAAGGTTTGTACCGGATTTCTCTGAATTGAAGAAAGAAATATCTGCCATGATGAAGAAGAAGTCTGCTTTCAAGTGGACAGAAGAAGGAAAGAAAGCCTTCGTTGCAATCAAAGAAGCCATTAGCCGAGCACTAGTCTTGGTGCGTCCCGATTTTGAAAAGAATTTTATTCTCTACTATTATGCATCAGAGCACACTATGTCGGCAATATTAACACAAAAGCCGAATGAAGAGGCAGAATCTCCCATTGCGTTCATGAGTATCAGTTTCAAGGCTAGTGAAACGCGCTATTCTCAAATTGAGAAGAACGCATATGCAGTGGTTAGGGCTGTCAAAAATTTTAGGTTCTACATCCTAAACTCCCACACAATAGTCTATGTCACCGATCCAGCAGTGAAAAGTGTGTTAACACAACAAGAGATGGGCTCTAAGAGAGGCAACTGGGTTGCAAAGGTTCAAGAGTATGACTTGGAGATTCAACCAACCAAACTCATACGTGGGAGAGGTTTATGTCAACTGATAGTTGAAGATGGCGATAAGAAGCTCCAAGAGAAGGTCATACTAGAGCTCGAACCTGAAGAAAAAGAAGATCTTCCTATGGTTCTACTAATAGAATCTGCAGGAGAATGGTTTATAGAGATTTGGTATTACCTGACATATGGTGATTGTCCACATCACTTGGATAAACAACAAAGGATGACGTTAAGGTTGAAGGCCCAGAATTATGTCATAACGAACAATGTTTTGTACAAGCGCAGGCTTGATGGAAGATTCATGTTGTGCATCACCAAAGACCAGCAACGACGTTTGTTGGAATCTTTTCATGATCAAGCTTGTGGAGGTCACTTTTCTTCAAGAGTGACAGCTTTTAAAATTTTGCGAGCACAGTTCTTTTGGCCGACTATGTTTCGTGATGCATACAAATGGGTGCACAAATGCCAGTTGTGTCAGCAATTTGTTGGCAAGACAAAGTTGGCAGCCATTCCTCTCATGCCAGTTATTATAGATGCTCCATTTCAGCAATGGGGCCTAGATTTTGTTGGTCCTATCAACCCACGTTCTACTAAAGGTCATATCTATGTCCTTACAACTACAAATTACTTTACTAAATGGGTTGAGGCTATTCCGACTAAGCGAGCTACTTTTGAGGTAGTGTGTGACTTCTTAAAGGAGAATATTGTTTCACGCTTTGGAGTACCTCACAAAATTGTGACAGATAACGCATCATGTTTCTCATCAGAGGAGCTATTAGAGTTCTATTTTGATCACGGCATCACATTAGCTCATTCATCAGATTATTACCCATAGGGTAATGGACAGGTCGAGTCATCAAACAAGAATATAGTCACAATAGTGCGCAAGTTAGTTGATGCTAATCAGCGAGCTTGGCACAAGAAACTTTATGACACTCTTTGGGCTGATTGAATCACTCCCAAAAGGGCTATTGGTACTTCACCTTTCATCATCATGTATGGTGCAGAAGCTATGTTACCCATCACGCTTGAGTTGTCTGCTTTATAGCTAGCGACCGCAGTAGAAGATGGAGAGTTTGCAGATCCAATTGAAAAGCGCATCATGCTCCTGACAAAGCTTCAAGAAGAAAGAGTGGAGGTGGTAGACAGAATCACCCAACATTAGGAATGGGTGAAGAAAAATTTCGACAAGAAAGCTTGTCAGCGAGATTTCGAGGTCGGTGATCAAGTCCTACTGTGGGATAAAAGACATGAGCCCAAGGGAATGCACGAAAAATTTGATTCCTTATGGTTGGGGCCGTTCAAGATCCATGAGTTCGCAAGGGAGAATACCTACATTCTCTCGTACTTAGATGGCAGACTCCTACCGCTGCCTCACAATGGACAGTACTTGAAGCACTTTATCTCTTCGGAGGTGGAGTGAAATTTCTGTAAATAATCTTTTTATGCTTTAGTAATGTGTTTCCCCTTATTGTAATTTTTCCCTTCGTAGTGTTGTGTTTCCCTTTCACGTAACAGTTTCATCGTGTTTTAGGTGATTAAGAGTCTTGTTTTAGGTGATTTCTTAGGGAAAGTCCAACTCTTAGGTGATGCTAGGAAGTCTGGTCACAGGTGACTTACGAAAAGTTTTGCAATTAGGTGATTAGGATGTTATGCTGACTCCGCTACCCAATGGACAAGGCACTGGTCAAGCTTGAAATCCAGAGATTCCACGGTTCTCCTATGCTGAAAATATCTGGCATGGTCCCCAGATGGAGCCTATGTTGTACCCCAAATTAAAATTTTTGCTACACTTAAGCATTTTGAAGAATTGAGTCAAGATACTATTAAATCTGTCAAAAAAGGTCAAAATGGGGGTTTGCAGATCTTGCATGGGGGTCATAAGCTTGAAATTTTTAAAAGTTGACAATCTGGGTCAGTTCAATAAGATCAAACCTACAATACCCAGATTTCAGTTTTTCATCACTAAATTTTAGGAAAATTTCTATTGTTAGCAGTTTTCTAAAAATAGAAACTTTTTCTAGGTTTTTTTGGGTTTCTTACGAAATTGATACTTGTAAAATTTTCTAAAAATAGAAAGTTTGGCCGTTAGGGTTAAGACTGATTTTGATCGGCTTAAAATACTTCCTCACCAGACTGATGCAGTCAGAATCACAAAAAGGTCAGTTTTACTCTACTGGGTCTATTCTACTTTTTCAAAAGCTGCTTCAAAGATCCAAGGTCATTCATGGAAGTCAATCAGCTGCCAGGTGTCAAAATCAAGAGTTCAAGCGTCAAACAGAGACTATCGATGAACAATGTGCATGAGAAATGAGGAAAAAGCTGAAGAAGTTAAAAAATGAAAAATGTCAAATTTTATCTAAGTTTGGAGATTTCAGGCGCCCCTATCAAGAAGAGGCGCCCATGTTTCCATGCCTTAGAAAATTTTTCATCTTGACAGCCAAAGGCAATGGAAACACAAGAAATGAGGTAAAAGTTGAAAAACTTAAAAATTTTCTAACACTGCCAGCCATGGGCGCCCCTGAAGGAAAAAGTCGCCCAGCTTTTCAAGAGGCCAAAAGCCAAAATTAGGGTTTCCTTATCCAGGACAATATTGCTCAGAATTATCCTAGCTCCACAACGAATCAGCCGGCATGCTCATCAAATCATCCAGTCACTGGCAAATTCAATACGAACAGGAGTCACAGAGAGAGGTATTTTAAAACTCTAAACATGAAGGGCATGAAATAAAATCTAAGTCTAGATAAGATGGGCTCCATACTTCAAGAGGGGTGCCCAAACTTTTCAGTTAGTAGATGGTCAAATTTGCTGAAGACTTCTCCAGCATGACTTCCTCAGACTAGATCCAGCTCTCCAATGAATCCGTCAGCTCGTCCATCAGAGTCAGCAGTCATCAGATATCGCCAGGCAAACAAAGGAGAAAAAGTGTGAGAAATTGCAGAAAGTGGAAAGCAATAGTGAAAATTCAAAAATAAAAACTAACACTGGAAGCTATGGGCGCCCCTGAAGGAGAAGGGCGCCTAGGGTTTAAGGCCACCAGAAGTCAGTTTTTGGAAATGAGTGATCTAGATGATCCCTTCCAGATTCATCTCAGCTATCCAGTAAACTCAATAGCCAGTCAATTTGATAAGTACAACACCCGAAATAGTGAAATCATCTGAAGGTCAGAAGACAAGCATAAAGATTGAAGATCATAAAAATGGCTAACACTGGAAGAAATAGGCTCCC
Organism: Sequoiadendron giganteum; assembly: GCA_007115665.2. Lineage (NCBI taxonomy): Eukaryota > Viridiplantae > Streptophyta > Pinopsida > Cupressales > Cupressaceae > Sequoiadendron > Sequoiadendron giganteum. The sequence continues at coordinate 615,226,746 of CM021104.1, forward strand.
TTATCAAGGATAGGCACCTGATGTTTCAAAGGGATAAATGAAGCTTTTAGTAGATGGTGTCTCTAGAACAAAGTTGTTAGATATGATCAGGCTCCGCGATGGAAGAATCAGTTCCTTCATTAGATAAATCCAGAGGCCGGGAGACAGAGCTAAAGCAGGGTCAGAAAGTGAACATAAGTTGAAAATGATAGAAATTTGGCTAAGTCTGGGAAGACTAGGCGCCATACCTCAAGAAGGGCGCCCATTCCTTCATGCCTTAGTTTATTTTTTGAAAGTTTCAAGATTTTCAAGAGAAGAGAAATATGCCTTTCCTCAAGGCATGAATTAGGTTTAGGGTTTCTTCAGGATTAGGGTTTGAGAAGCTGTTTTCAAAGCAAAAACTTATTTAAAACACCTCTATGTATTTTTTTTTATATTTTCTTGCAGGTGCCTTCAAAGAGAAACAGAGCGGCAGCTTCAAACCTATGTTTTTCAAGATTCAAGAACCCCAACTTGCTAGTTTCTCATAATATTTTCAGATCAGCAATCAAAGAAGACCTCCTCTTTCATATTTTCTCATCAAGAACATCAATTTAAGAAGGAGAAGGCCTATATTATCAAATTTCAGCAAGCTGATCCATTTTTGTTCTATCTTCTAGACAAATTGTTGAAGATTTCTCTCTAAGTTGTAGCAATTGCTTTTATTTTGCATGTCAGCGAAAACTTCATATTCATCCATTTCTAGTCTTCTGGGTCTATGCTAAACCTTCCTCTGAACAAAACCCATCCATCAGCTTTTTCAGAGAAACTAAAAGTTGTTGCTTTTTCAGTCAGAAGCCAAGGTTTTCAAAATCTAATCTACTAGGTCCATTCAGATTATGCTCAAAAACAATACCCAGATGTCAACTTTTTTTTTTTTTTTGGGGAAAATTAGGGTTTGTTGCCTTTTCAGTCTCCACTTCATATTTTCAAAAACGGATGATCTGGGTTGGCTTGTAACGAAATTCTAGACAAAACCCATATCTCAAAATAAATCTCAAAAATTCATCCAAGCTAAATTTAGAAAGTTTTCCAAAATTTGTCTGAACCTAGGCGTGTTTACTGTCAATCTTCAAGTCTCTCAAAATGGAATACACTCCTACAGAGTTCAAGACCAAATCAATTCTTTACCATGATTTCATTGAAATAGCCGAGACAGACTTGCATCACATCAAGCCAGTGTTCAATATACGTTCTTTAGAAGATGCGGGTAATACCACCATCAGGCATCTCGCCCATTCAAGTCTTCTTGCAGCAACATCCATACCTTTCTCAGTACAGAGCTTAGAATTCATAATTGCTTGCATCAAGCATTACAATCCAGCTACAAGGGAGATACAATCAGTTGATGGGAGAATCATTTGCAGCCTAAAACTAGATATGATTGAGAAATGCTTCTCCATTCCACCATGGCCTGGAAGCGTCACTATCAACGTGGAAGAATGTGAAAGGATATGGGAAGAACATCAAGATAAATACAGCAAGAAGATTGCACATAGATGGTTGAAAGAGAAACATTCTACATTTCCAAAGGATGTCGGAAGAGGACAGTTCAAAGAGGAATTTTCCATCATAATAACCCTACTCAATCGAGTCACAGGTCAAGCAGATGCAACAAGGTTTCAGCCTTGGATGTTCTACGTGATACCTCATATAATTAAAAAGAAAGAGTTCTATGACTAGCCTACATTGATCAGTGATTGCTTACATCATCAGATAACTGAGTATTTTCATAGACATGCATTTCACATGGTCTCCTACCTAGTCTATTTGGTTGTCTATCAAGGTAAATTCAGAGGGTTAAACACAGAAGGTTCTTTGAACATTCAACATGTCTACAACTACTACACTCAATTGGAATTCACTGTTGCATCACGTCATTACAAAAGGGTGAATGAAGCATTCTTGATTTATACAGTGCGGGACCTAGACAACAAGCTACATGTTCGCATCTCATCCATTGCCAAGGCTACAATATCAAAATGGGCTGATTGGTTTATTTAGTTTGCCACTTTCACTTACCTAAGGGTGTACGGTTATTTAGGGGCTCCACTTATGTTACCGAGGTATCCATCAGATGAGGTAGTATGCATGGAATTCTTCAGGCAGATTTCAAATGTTCACACCCGTCTGCGTAACAAAAAGAGACCAGCCTTCAGCTTTCCTTTCGCTTTAGGCATTTACACATGTAGATCATCCGCAGAAGCTAAACTAATGGGTAATGAGTTAGATAAGTTTGGTCTCAAGCCTTTCAGCAAGAGATGATCATATGATCCCCATGGCTTCTATGCATCAAAACTTGGTCAAAACCATGCTCATACGCCCGCACTTGAAGACTTTTGGGCTAATTGCAAGGATGAGTATGAGGTGCGAAGGCGAAGTCATAGTAGGTTAACCCTTCATCAGATGAAAGATTGCTTATTAGAAGATATTGAAGGGTTATCAGATGATGATGGGAATGTAATTCTTCTAGCCTACACTAGAAATAAGGTTGAGCAGCAACCTCTTCCACAGGTCAACTAGGCTCATAAAGAATGCATCACAGTGGAAGAAAGGACAAGACAAGTGGTGGAGTACAGTAAGACTTTCTTAATTCTAAAGAGAAGGGAGGCTATTCCAGTAGCAGAGCCACCAAAGAAACATTCATCTCTTCCTTCTTCTTCAAGAGTGCAACCAAAGAACAAAGAAAAATTTCAATCTCAAGAGGTCACAAAGGGCTGTAGATCAGCAAAGAGTGCTAAAAGGAGGTTGGATTATACAGGGATTGTTATACAGCAGCAGGCTACAGCTGAAACAGAAGTTCCTCAACTAGAGCTCGTACTTCAAGAAGAAGTGCAACATGATGAACCTTTGATACAAGAAACACTACCATCTCCTAGGTCTTTGCCAATTCACATTGATTTGGAAGACGAGGAGATAGAGGCCAATGTTACAATTACTCCTCCCTTGGATGTTAATAGAAATACTACATCTTGGCTTGAGAGCTCCTTGGGAAGGACGAGAAGAAGGCCTTCGTATCAGGTGAATGTTGATGACCTTAGCATATACTAGGAAGCATCCAAGAATAAGGCCAAGAAACAAATGCATTTTGAGAGGAATCTCGAGGGTGAAATGGTCATGGAGACAGCTACGCCTCTTGAAGATAAAATAAGAGATGAGGTGGATGTTGACGATTTTATCATGGTCAAAGCAAACCTTGGTAAAAGTACTCGACATGCTGATTTAAGTTTGTTTAAGATGGTAACATAAAACATTCAAGAAAGAGTGCAAAAGGATGGAGAAGACAAGGCAGCCCTCAAGGCTGAAAATCGTCAACTCTGATTATGTATATCAAATCTTATCGAAGGCACCTCACAAAAAACTCAGTTGCTGCCTCAAGTCTTAGAAACACCAGTTGATCAGTAGCAATTAAGGCAGTTAGTTATTTGTGGTAAAAAAACTAATGAGTGGGTTGAAGAGATCATCAACAAAGGAAAAGAGGTCCTGACACAAGTCTTCCAGTTAAGATACAAGGCTCATGATTTACGTCAAGGTATCCAGGATTTCGAATAGCTGATAGCCGAGTTCAAGCCCATGCATGAAATCGTAATTGCAGATTTAGAGATGGCTTGTGGCTCTACAATGGCGAGAGAACATAAAAGACAAATCCTGGAGTGGAAAGAAAGTCATCTTTTCAAGGTGAACACATATATCAGAATATCTGAGGAGTTTGCAGCGTATAAACATAGAGTTGTTGATAATCTTAGGTTCGTCAGAGAAGTGATTGCAGCAATTCCTTGTCAGTATTGCCTTGAGGATGGTTCCTACATTGGGCTTGACGTAGTCCAAGCTGAGTTTCAGAGCATATTGCATGGCAGTGAGGGCAGTGTTGGGAGAATGATGATGATTTCCATGATGTCAGCAAGGTTCGAGAAAGCGGCCAATGAGAGTGAAGATTTCTTGAAATCAATTACAGATGGCGAAGAAATCTTGGAAAAGCGTCATTTTGCTATTACTAGCATCAACACTCCTACTTCAAATGAAGTTGCCCACTTTTTAGCAGATGTGATTGAGCTTTAAATCTGCTTTCTTCTAGAAGCATCTTCCACGCTTTCTTTCTATTCTTGTCTCAAATCTTTTCCATTCCTTGAGGATAGAAAGAAAATATTGTAACAAGTTGTCACGAGTTGGCACTTTCTGTTTTTAAAAGCTTTCTAGGGTTTAGATGTTTTAATCTCTTCTAGATTTAGAAATAAAGCTTGCATGTTGGCAAGCAGTAGTTGTAAAAGCAAGGAGATTTTAGGGTTTCCTACTCCTCTTCTTAGTTATAAATAAGAGCAGTGTTTGCTCATTTTAGTTTAACTGTGCTTGTGATAACAAGACATAAGTGTCATAGTACCTTCTCTTTGTTATTGTTTAGTATTATTCACTTTGTGTAAAGAGCAAGTTTGCATGCCTCTTTAGCTGCAAATACTTGTTTAGTGCATGTGTTGTGTTGATTATAGTTAGGTTGATCGCATGTTGCAAGCGTTTTGCTACAACTTGCTATCTCGAAATTGTAATCCTTGTTCCAGAAACTTGAGTAAATAAAATCTTGAGCGTGCTTTGTCTACCTTGATATAAATATCTCAAGTTCCCATCTATTTGTTTTGTGTTAGAAGTATGAGTAAGTAAAATCTTGAGCATGCGTTGTCTGCCTTGAAATAAAAGTCTCGTATTTCTGTAATACTTTTATGATCTCTTTTTCAGCTTGCCTTAAAACGTATGTTGAAGAATAGTTTGTTTAAGTATCTTTGTCATAAATCAAACTCGTCCATTTCCAAAAACTCTTGCTCTGCGTTTACTTGAGAGGGTGGAAACGTTTTAAGCGTAGGTTAAGTTGTAGCTATCTAGTTTCATTAAAGGGAAAACCTCAGCCGCAACATCTAGTGTTATATAACCTTGTGTTCTCGTAGCTGAACCAAAAAGATAGGCGTAATTAAGTTTAGATTACTTTTCTTTATGCAAATCGGCAAAAGAGGGAGCTTCCCCTCCTAATTTGAAGAGCAGTTTACTGCACATAGCTGTCTGTTTCTAGAACGCATTCCAGAGGTGCGATTTGAAAGGCCAATAGAATCTTGACTAGCATTATGGCATGTGTGAAAACTTGTCTTGGAACAAGTTTGAATAGGTTGAATAAGGACAAATTGTTTTTCCCAAGTTTAGGTGGTCAAATATGACAAAGTATGATAGTTGTAAGATGTGTCAAGAATATGGTAAATATAGCCAATATGACCAAGACCAAGGTGGCATTGGAATTTGGAACCAAGTTTGGGTGTCACACTTCTTATGGTTTTGCTAATGCTTTTCCTAAACCAATTATAGATTCTAGTTTGAATTATTATCCATAAATTGGTGCTTGCAATTGTAGTATGGTTAATTTGCAATTATCACTATCTTGCAAGAATCACTCCAAATGTGTATGTTGGTGATACTTGTGTGAGCACTTTATTTATAAATGTATTATAATCTATCAATTTCCTAAATAATACATTTGACTACTTTGGAGTGGTCGGATTTTTCTTCTAAAATGGTTTTTCTAGTGTACACTTGTGTTATGGTATATTGTTTATTTCATGTTTATGCATTTCTATTTTCTATAGTTTTAAAGATTTAAAAATTTGCACATAGCTCTTCTCTTTAGATCAGTGTAGGAAGTGTTTTTGCATACCATGCTTCCGTTCAATTGGTATAAAAGCTTGATCACCTTTGATCTTAGTTACTGGGTAGAAAGTTTTGTGTACTAGTCTTCAATTGTGTGAGAGCATGTGAAAATAATGTTTTGATTTTATTGTATAAAGAGACGGTAAGCATGTCAAGAATTGAAATGGAAAAGTTTAATAGCAATAATTTTGAGTTGTGGAAACTTAAGATGGAGGATATATTCATGGATAGAGATCTATGTGTTGCAATATCTAGTATCATGCCATCGGATATGAAACAAGAAGACTAGGACTTGATGGACGTAAAGGCTAAGGCTCTTGTGAGACTTTATTTGGCGGGTTCATTTTTATTAAATGTTAATGAAGAGATTGATGTAAGAAATTTATGGAAAAGACTTGATGAAATTTATTAGACTAAATCCCTGGTAAATAATTTATTCTTGAGAAAGAATTTGTGTTCTCTTTAAATAGATGATGGTGAATTTGCAGCCAATCATTTGAGTGCCTTCAATGTTGATAGTTTCCCAACTAAGCTCTATAGAAGTTGAAATGGAGGAGGATCATTTCATTACTTTTCTTTGTTCTTTGCTAGATTTATAGGACCACCTTGTGATGGCTATTGGGAGCACTACCACCAAGTTTAAGATGGATGAGGTGGTTGCATCATTACTTTATGAAGAGATGTTAAGGAAAACATCTGAAACAACTGAGGCATTCCAATTCATGGTAGATCCAAAGAAAAAGATAGGAAGGATAGAGAGAAAAATAATTATAAATCAAAATCCCATGGAAGATTTAAGTCACCTAGTAAGTCCAAGGTATTATTTTGGAACTACAATAAGTTTATCCATTTTTAAAAGGATTGGAAAGCAAAGAAAAAAAAGAATGATTCTAATGATGAATCTAATAGATCCTCCTAAGATGGTGATGATGTCTTTGTTGCAGCCTTGGCTACACATGTTTTAGAAGGCACATGGCTTACTGACTCTGATCCATCTTTTCGCATGACCTCACGTCGAGGTTGGTTTACAAACTATGAAAAATATGATAGTGGTAAGGGGTACTTGGGTGATCATTCTCATTTGAATATTTTTTATCATGAAAAAACATGATTAGATTCCCTAATAGGTGAGTGAAGAGAATCAACAATGTGATGCATATCCCTGGTTTAGCACACAACCTATTATCTATAGTTAAATTGAATGATGTAGGTGTGTAGGTTGTTTTCTTGAATAGAGGGTTTAAGAGGTTAGAGGAGCTATGGTGTTTTCCAAGGGTGTTTAGATTGACACATTGTTTCAGTTAAATGCATCCATAATCCAATACAATAATTCTTCTATTGCAATGAAGGGATCTATAGAGTCTTCAATTTCACCATTAGATCTAACATCAAATAGGTGTGTTGTATTCACTTCTCATGATCATGATTTTTAGGTACCTAAGAGTTCCTATTCTTTGGAAACAAAACTTACTACAAGGAAGGCAATCATGGGGTACAAGAGGCTTGACCACATAGGTGAGAATATTTTATGGACCCTAAAAATAAAAATTATGTTGAAGTGTTGAGTGAATGTAAACTTGAGTCTGATTTTGTGAACATTGTAGATATGGAAAAATATTTATGTTTGATTTTATTTCAATTCTTATAAATCTTTTGGGATATTGCTACATTTTAATATATTTGATCTTGTTAGTGTTCTTTCACTTTCAAAATCTCTTTATTATTTCATTGATTACTATAATAGAAGCACATGGGTATATTTTTTTAGAAATAAAATTGAAGTCTTTAGTTAGTTTAAAGAGTTTTCAACTCATGAAAAATTAGACTAGTAAAAATATTAAGTGTTTGAAGACTAACAAGGCAATGAGTTTGGTAAAAATCTTGGAATAGAAAGGCACATGACAACTTTGTATACCCCTAAGCATAAAGGATCTGTAGAAAAGATGAACAAGATATTGATAGAGAGAGTTAGTAATATGCCTAGTGTAGCTATTCTAGAAAAAAATTGGGCAAAACCAATTACCATGGCTTGTTATTCGATCAACAAGTCTTCTACATCAACTCTTCTTGAGAAAAAAAAATTATAGGTGTGGTTGGGAGAAGTTCCCCCATCGAGGCATCTTAGATTTTTTTATTGCAAGGCAGATGCTCATGTGCCTAAGGAGAAGAGGTCAAAATTGGATAACATGGATGTTAAGTGTATCTTCATTAATTATGGTATTAGTGTGAAAGGTTATGAGCTTTGTGATCTTGTGGCTGGAAAAGAGTTATATATTATAAATGTTGTCGTCATAATAGTTAATCCTTCTTCCACTACATGTAGCTAGAAAGAAATGAGAAGAAAGATGTGGTTCATCTAAAACCAATGATTGAGAAAGGTGAACTTGAAACCCATGAAGGATCTAAAGAGGAGATATCATATAGTTTAGAGAGATCAAAAGAGGAGGTAAAATATCCACCTCAACTCTTGAGGAGGTCCACTTAGCATAAACAATAATAAAATTCTCTCTCTGATTAAAGATGTATTTTTTCTTTGAATATTAACATTGATGAACCTAGGATTGTAAAGGAAGCTATGGGTATAAATGATGCAGATTCTTGGAAAGATGCAATAGAAGAGGAGATGTTAACATTAAATAAAAATAACACATCCAAGATCTAGTACTTTTTTCCAATGGATGTAAACATGTTGGATAGAAATGGGTGTTTAAGATTTTTTTGTTCAAATGGTAGTGTTGAAAAGTACTAGGCAAGATGGGTTACGAAGGGCTATTTCTAATTTGAGGGAAATGATTATGGTGAGATTTTCTCCTCAGTTGTTAATCTAACATTCATTTGATTTCTTTTGTCACTCGAAATAATGAATGATCTTGAAGTTGAGTATATGGATATGAAGACAACATTCATTTATGTTGACTTGGAGGAATAAATTCATGTCACAACCAAAGCACTAAATTGAGAAAGGTAAAGAAGATTTGGTTTGGAAGATGAAAATTATTTATACAGTTTTAAGTAACTCTTAAGATGTGGGACTAGAAGTTTAATACTTTTTGTTAAGTTTATAATTCATGAGATTTAAATCAGATCATTGCATCTACTATAAGATGGACAGTTATTGTATTCTCATTATTGCATGGTATGTTGATTATATGTTATTTTTTGTTAATGAGAAGAGTTTAATTTGTGATTTAAAGTCTCAAATTTTAGTATAATTTGATATGAAATATTTAGGGGTAGTTAGATACATCTTCAAGATGCATACCAAAAGTGATAGAAGAGATAGAGCTAACATAAAGCTATGGCTAGACCGAAGCAAGTACATGAACTCAATTTTAGAGAGATTTAGCATGCAACATGCAATTTGTTCCTATTACAATGGGGACACAAATATTAATTGAGTAGTGTCCAAAATATCCTAGTGAGATGAAGGATATGAGAAAAGTTCCTTATGTTGGTGTTGTTGGTAGTTTGATGTATGTTATGGTTTGTACAAGATCATACATTGACCAAGCAATGGGAGTCCTTAGTTTGAGGTTTATGGCTAATCCTAGATTTGTACATTGGAATACATTCAAGAAGGTATTCAGATATTTGTAGGGTACTTTCAAGTATTCTTTATGTCATCATGGATATTCTACAAGGAACTAGTTTTCATTATGCATTAATGGATTGATTATGATTATGCTAGTGATATTGACAACAAAAAGGTCCATAAGTGGATATGTTTTCACGATGTTTGGTAGTGTTATTATTTGGATGAGTAAGTGACAAGATGTTGTCACTTTGTCCACTATAGAAGCATAGTATATGACAACTACTCATACTTTTCAAGAAGCCATTTGGATTAATAGATTATGTTATGATGTTGGGTTAGATGTAGGGACTATTACAATTTTATGTGACCATCAAAGTGCCATATTTTTGGAAAAGAACCCAATCTTTCATACAAGGATAAAGAATATTAATGTCCATTATGATTTTGTTTATGACATGGTAGAGGATGGGAAGGTGATGATAGAGAAGGTTGATACTTTGATGAATATTACAAATTGACAAATCCTATAAGCATAGATAATTATAGGTGGTGATATGAATCTACAAGCCTCTTGACCCCTAGCAATTAGATTTCAACGTTTGTGAATTTCCTTTTTTCTCTTGCAAGGTGTTCAACAAGTGAGAGAATGTTGATAAAAAGTGTCTCAATCTTGCATTCCTAATATTCATTTAAATGTATTTTGTTTTCTTTCACTATTTTATCTTTTAGTGGTTTTGTCTCTTGTGGGAGAGTTATCATCCTATTTGGAGGCATACTATATTTCATCTTTTAGTTAGCTTTTCCTTGCATGAGGAGGTAGGCACCCCATTTTGAGGTGGCATACTTTGTCCATGTGCCAATATCTTGTTACATGTGTAATATAATAATGATAGGAGTTACATATGATAAATTTATATGACATGTAAAATCATGGAAGAGGGAGGTTACAATGGAATCTTGACTAGCGTTATCATAGTTATGGGCAATTTTCATGAAGCATCTTTGAATAGGTTGAATGAGAACAAATTGGGACAGCTAAGTTTGGGTGGTCAATTATAAAAAGTATAACAGCTATAATATGTGTCAAGAGTATGTTAAAATAATAATTAGGAGGACCAAGACCAAGAAGGTAGCATTATAATTTGAACTCATGTTTGGGTGAAATAATTCTTTCGGTTTTGCTTATGATTTTCCTATAAATTTGTGATTAGATTTATAGTTTGTATGATTAATTTTTAGGTACCATTATACTACAAGAATCACTCCAAATTTGTATGTAGGTGATACCTTTATGAAGGATTTCTCTATAAGTGTATTTGGAATCTATTAATTTACTAATAATACGTTGGGTTGCTTTTGAGTGTTGGGTTTTTCTCCCAAAATATTTTTCTCCATGTACACTTGTACTAAGGTATATTATTTATATATTTATGTGTTTCTACTTTCTACAGTTGTAAAGACTATAAAAATCGCATTGCTCTCATTATTAGATTAATTTAGGAAGCATTTCCACACACCTTGCTTCCTTTTAGAAATAGATTCAATATCTTGATTTGAGCTACATATTTTACAATAGATATTAGATTTACCTAGAATAAGTATAGATGCACAACTTAAATACTAACTTTATTTGAAAGCATTAGCCAAAAAAATAGCATTCTAACTTATGATCTAGAAACTTCAAATATCTATTTTGTTAATCAAGATGATCAATACACATTAAATGCAAGTGAGTTGGTATATTTCTAATTAATTCAAGAGGAGAGGAGGTGGTCAAAACATCCAATAGAAAACATAACTTGATAATATCTAAAAGAAGAAAAATTAACTCTTATAAAAGAAGCTTGCATACATTTAGAATAGCTTTGCATACACCCATATCGATCATCTTAGCATATATCATGTTAATTTGGTATTTAAATCATGTTTATCACATATCTCTCATGGGTTTCATCGATTCTCTTCAATAGAATCGATTGAAACAAGCTCATTATCCAAGGGATTGGGAAAGGGTCACCATTCCACATCCATGCAACACCACTCCCCCAATACGATAAGTTTCAATGTCTTAAATTAGAGGTTTTTCAAGCTTTCATGATTTAGAATGTTAGTTTTAATGGCTTCTTTGTCTTTTTTTTTACAGTGAATGATCTTATTAGGATTGATGCTTAGTGGGTTAAATATGCCTCGAATTCATATGGATTGGATGTAGTTAACCTATACTAATGATATTGGTCACAGTCTTATTCTTGGGTGGTCTTGTTCTTAGGCGATCTTGTTCTTGGGTGATCTTGTGTCTAGTTGGGAAATTATGCTTTGTACTTGGGTTATTCCACATATGTATTACCTAGAGTCCTAATCTTTACTAGGTGATTTTAATTCTACTTGGGTGAATACACATTATTCTTGGATGATCCTACTCTTGGATGATTTCTTTCCTTTGTGGGTGATTTTGTGTTGTTCTTGGGTAGCTCCATGGTCCATAGAAATTCTAGACAGTTAATTCTTTCAACCATAGATAGCTGGTGTTTTTCTAAGGCTAATACCACAATCGGAGTAATTTTTTCATTTCATACCTAGCTCATACTGTAGTGTAGAAAAATTCATACCCTTGCATTTTCACACTTGTTTGGGCTCGGCTTGCTTTATTTATCTTTATTTATGTCTTAATTGGTCCTATTTTGCATCCACAAGCCTAACAAATTATATCTTTTTATGGTTAATCCCGACAAACATCAAAGGATAAATGATAATTTAATGATTTCGGTTGTGTATCCCTGATTTTTGGATCAGGACTAAAACGCCACCTAGGGCTTCTTTATCCCCCAAAGATCTTGGGACCCTGATTTTAGAGGCACCTTAAAAGGGCCCCTTTTTGGAGTATGTGCCCTAAGACACCACCTAGGGTGTCTTAGTCACCCTCAAGTTATTTCTGGGATTTAATTTCAAATCTTGGCAGGATTTAGCCTCCTTTAATAAATGATTTAATATGTTGGCTTGTTGTGGTGTAATTTCAGGATATTAAGCATGGATAAGTATAAATACAAGGTTCTTTCACTTATTTTTCACCTAGCAAGTTGATGAGAGCATTCCTAAGGCAAGTTTATGAGATCAAGTGTTGGCAAAACAAGGATAGACAACTAAGAGGGGGGGTGAATCAGTTGTTATAGAATTTAAACTTATTCAACCTTAATCAACCTTTAATCTCATATCTGATAATTAACAGTGAAAGCATAAATCAACAACACATGAACACCAAGATTTTATACGTGGAAACCCTATTAGGGGAAAAACCACGGTGGATGTTAGTCCACAATATTACAGCCTAGTAGAAGTATAATGAAAAATGAACAAGGAATACACATGCATTCAAGCACACTGCCTAGAGCTCACTGCTCAAAAGGGAAGGCTCACTACCTTACATAAAACAATCAGATTAAATCCATCTGATTTGAACTGAGAAATTAGCTTCTACAAAAGCCCGATGACGGTTCTAGTTAGGCATAGAAACACTTCTTCACACTTCACTCAATCTTCTTCACACTCTACTTTGAAATCAAATGATCTTATCTTTATTCACACATTTCGCATTCACACTTCGCATACATTCACCGAGCTTACTACAAAATGTAATATCCCTTACCTGATTTCCCCTAGAGTTCATCTGTTGATTAGGCTTAAAAATTCTTCTTTTCCAAATGAATGTTCTCTTAATGCAATAACCCTAGATAAGAATCATGTATTCACCATATTAACAACATATCCGTTAGCATTAATATCTAGATATCCAAAATATAAGCATAATCACAAAAGTAATAATGAAACAGAAGAGGAGTGGCATGGATAGATCCTCACGAAGTTATCCATCTAAGCCCAAGGGCACAAGCACCTCATTAGGACAACCCACCCCTCGGCTCCAAGTTGAACATCCAAACTAAGACCATTCCATACTCGGAGTGGCGTGCTTAGTGGAAACACTGGTACCTGCTTTCTCTACCCATGTCAGCACCTCGGAAGACACTTGACTTATTGGGAATAGTCGGGGGAACGGATAAGTGGCCCGAGCCTACCACCCCTCTAGGGCTGCAGCGAACTATGAGTGGAACCCCCACCCCTCCATGGCCCACCCAGGCCTTGGGATTGGGTAGACTATGAGTGGAATTTCCACCCCTCCAAGGCCCATCCCTGCCTTGGGTTCCAGAGGCGGACTTAAGTGGGGTTTTTAGGCACCACTTCCCTCACACCCTTCCTCCCAATAAGCTTACAAACACAAAGAAGACAATCTTTTAGCAATCCAATACATTTGCATTTATTACTGATTCTTTAAGTCAATATCAACAGCATTACCATCATGATAATACTAAAGAAAGCATTACACCAATAATCATATTATCACTATCTATTTCTTATATTCAAAATATGCTAAATATTATTGCTAAGTGAGTACATCACCTGAGTTGCTATATCTCTCAATGTTTCCTTACTTGCCTCCTTCAACCTTATACTAAATTGATCATAGGATGAGGACAATTCATAAATATACATAATCTACTTATGTTTATATTAAAGAGTCATCATTACTTATAAGTATCATCATTAGTATTCATATATATATGTTTATATAATTATTCTTTCCTTATTCATATATATTCTTTATTCATTGCATATTATTCATTATAAAATTTATCTATATCTATGCATATATACTTGCATGCCTATTAAATAATATATATATTAAATGGCTCTATATTCAAATGCATAACAATCATTGTTGCTGCTGTTCTAAATTGCATATCGTATTTCTCCATGTTTTTCCCCATTCCTTATTTTCTTTCCTTCTATTTATACCATTCAAGGTAGGTGACTCATGGGGGGAATGTATTGTTTGGTGAAAGAGGTGACTTTTCATAAAATATATCCCTTTATTAGATTTAATTGCTGCCTTTATTATCACAATAATATCTATTTTTAAAATAATATATTATTACCAATAATTATGATATTTTAGATTTATACTTATTTTCTTATTTTATTTTGATGTTTTATTGAACATATTTTAACATTAAAGTATAATAATAAAACCAATTTGCTAATATCTTATTATTATTTTATTCTAATGTATTACAATCTTTGATGTGTAATGATTATAATATTTATTTATTATTTTTTTTTTTGATATTAAGTTATTTAATACTAGAATGTAATAACAATAATTTGCCTATATATTATTATTATATTTTTTATTTCATATTTATATATTTTTATATTTAATATTAATGTTGCTATTTAGTTTATTTATTAATTTATTTGTATTTTAACACTTGGTCTTTATGGTTTTGCTATTTTGGGGACATGACAAAAATGTGGAAACAATCACTCTTATATATCCACTACATGAATTTGCATCAATAGCTCTGTCGGCCACAAATAAAAGAATAAATTACAAACTTTCAGCCCAATACAAGAGAAAATCTCAATGCGCACCAACCTAAGTCGGTCACAACATAATGAAGACCTAATTCAACATCCTCGAACACGCCAAACAATAATAAATTAATCCATAAGGATCTGCAACATGCTACCACCATCATGTCGGCCAAGAACATGAAAAAATTTGAACACACAAAGGAAATTCTTCGATCACGAGCACACCGATCAAATCATACGTACCAAAATGATAGAGCATGATCTAGAAATATCACTGATCATCACAGTAGCATACACAACAACTTAATTTACCAAAAATGCATTTTCTTCTTCTAGAAACACCTGCTATAGTAACAGAATAACTGTAGGAACTCCGAAACTCATAACTCGCTCCAATCTTGATGTGTACCACTAAAACTTCTGGACAACATACTAGATAGGCTTAGAAACAAACCCTTTAATGCACGACCTCTTATTATCAACGTACACAACTTTCCACCATTTTGATCATCACAGCTTTATAGACTATCTACAACATATTTATTCTAATTTTCTCAATATCTTCAACATATAGAGCCTTTAGAATCATCAATGCTAGTAGTGTTGAAATCAATGACAAACACATATCAACAATATAATCAGAACATCCATCAATCTCCGCCTTTGGCATTGATGGAAACACATGATGTGAAAAACACCATCAACACAACTGTCTCTTCTCAAACTGTCCTTCTCCTCCTTACACTAATCTTCTTTCATGACTCTTCTCCCCCTTTCTTCCTCAAAGGTTTTTCACATTACTTTTCTCCCCGTTTAACATCAATGGAAAAGGTACACAAGCTCTGAACCACATATCATCTGAATCATCTGACTACTCCCCCTGAGTAGCAGCCACCACAACATCAATCCGAAATGAGATCTCACATTAAGTGCACGGATTCATGCAAAGACTTACATCTTAGTTCAGATCAGGAGGGGAAATCACCCCTAACTTACCTCTGAGATACTCAAAAGTATCCTTAGGCAACAGTTTAGTAAAGATATCTGCAATTTGTTCCTTAGTGGGTACATATTCCAATCTGACTTCTTTATCACTCACTTTGTCTCTCAAAAAGTGATACTTGATAGATATATGTTTTTTCTTTGAATGTAACACCGAATTCTTGGAAATGTTTATAGCACTTGAATTTTCACAAAATATAGCAATAGGCTCATTATACTCAATTTTGATATCTCTCAGCATCTGTTTCATCCATAATACTTGAGTGCAATTGTTTACAGCAGCAATATATTATGCCTCAACAGTAGATAAGGAAATAGAATTATGCTTTTTGCTTAGCCAAGACACTAACTTCTTCCCTAAGAAGAATGAACCACCACTTGTACTTTTCTTGTCATCTACATCTCCTACTCAATCTGAATCTGTGAAGGCATTTACAGTAAGATCGTCATCTTTAGGATACCAAAGACCAAAATCAACTGTTCCTTTCAAGTATCTGAAAATTCTCTTTATTGTAGTGACATGTGATTCCTTTGGATCAGCTTGATATCTAGCAACCATACATACAACATTCATAATGTTTGGTCCAGTCTGAGTCAAATATAGAAATCCACCAATCATTTACCTATACCTTGTTTGATTAGCCTTAGGAGAATCATCATTATGTGTTAACTTGCATCCGTTTACCATGGGCATACCAACTAGTTTTGATTCTTCCATGCCAAACTTTTTCAGTAACTCTTTTACATATTTGGACTGAGATATGAAAATTCCATCATCTAACTGAGTTATTTGCAATCCTAAAAAGAATTTCAGCTCTCCTATCATTGACATCTAAAATTCACTTTTCATTTCATCGGCAAACTTCATGCATAAGTCATCATCACCTTCAAAAATAATTTCATCAACAAAGACTTCAATAATCAACTCTTTATCTTGATCCATCTTGAAATACAAATTGTTGTCAACAGTACCTTTATTGAATCCAAGCATCAACAAGTATTTATCCAGTCTTGCATACCAGGCTCTAAGGGCTTGTTTGAGTCCATATAATGCTTTCTTCAATTGAAAAACCATGTCTTTTTCATCAGTCAGTTGAAATCCATCTGGTTGCTCAACATAAACTTCTTCTTCTAACTCACCATTCAGGAATGTTGACTTTACATCCATTTGATAGACTTTGTAATTCTTTAAAGTAGCATAAGCAAGAAATAACCTTACAACTTCAATTCTAGCAACAGGGGCAAAGTTTTCTTCAAAATCAATACCTTCCATCTGTGAGTATCCTTTACATACCAGTCTTTCTTTATTTCTGACCACTTTACCTTGTTCATTCAGCTTATTCTGAAAGACCTGTTTGGTTCCAATCATATTTTCATCTTGAGGTCTGGGAACAGGAATCCATGTATCATTTTCTCTATCCGCATCAGTTCTTCCTTCATTGCTTCCATCTAATATTCATCTTTACATGCTTCATTGACATTACTAGGCTCAGTTTTGGAAATCAAGCAATATTCTTCTGCAATTCTTCTTCTAGTCTACACACATTTGTTCTTGTCTCCTATAATCTAATTCTCAGAGTGATTTATCTTTACATACCTTGGGACTTTGGGATTCTCTCTAACTTCTGGTTCTTTTGTTCTCTCTTTTTCACTTCCACTAGCTTCTCCTTCATGATTCTCTTGATTCACCAAAACAATTTGAACTTGATTTTGTGTCTAAGTAGTCTTTCCTTTATCATTATTATCTTGTTGGTCATCTGAATCATATCCATAAGATCTGGATGATCTAACCGTGTCTTCATCAACTCTGACATTTGCACTTTCAACCATTTTCTTCAATCTTCTATTGTAGCACCAGTAGGCCTTATTCTTAGTAGAGTAACCTAGAAAGATTCTTTCATCACTTCTAGCATCAAACTTTCCAATATCTTCATCTCTCTTAATATAACATCTACTTCCAAAGATTTTGAAATACTTAATAGTAGGCTTATAACCAAACCACAGCTCAAAAGGAGTCTTACCAGAATTACCATTAATATTTACTTGGTTGATAGTGTATACAACAGTGCTTACAACTTCTCTCCAATAGATATGAGGAACATTAACTTCCAACATCATAGTTCTAGCAGCATCTAGAATTGTTATGTTCTTCATTTCAACAACTTTGTTCTGTTGAGGGGTCTGGGGAGTAGATAACTGTCTTTTGATTCCATGCTCTTCACAAAATGAATTGAACTCCCAGGAAGTGAATTCACCACCTCTGTCTAATCTTAAGCATTTGACCTTCAAACCTTTCCCATTTTCTGCCATAGCTTTGAAACATTTGAATTTTTCTAGAGCCTCATATTTTTCTCTCAAGAAAGCAACCCATATCATCCTAGAGTAGTAATCAATTATTAACATAAAGTACCTTTCTCCTTGTAGGCTTCTGATTCTAGAATGACCACATAGATCAGTATGTACCAGCTCCAGTACTCCATTAGAATGATGTTGTTTGCTTTGAAAATAAATTCTTGTCTACTTTCCCATCTGACATTCCTTGCATATAGTGTTAGTAGGCTTTACTAACTTAGGTAGATCTCTGACTGCTTGAGTGGAGCTTACTTTGACAATTCTATCAAAATTCACATGACACAGCCTCCTATGCCATAACCAGCTTACATCAACTTGAGCAATTAAGTAAATTTTACTAGCAACAATCAGGTGAAAAATGTTACCTCTTGTCTTTGTACTTGAAGCAATTACATTTCCAGAGCTTCCCAATATCCCACATTTTCCATCTTCGAACTAAAGATTGTATCCCTTGTCTACCATTTTTCCAACACTCAACAAGTTATGCTTCAATCCTTCAACATAAAGGACATCATCAGTATTGCATTTACCACCAAGAGAAATAGTGTCTCTGCCACAAATCACACCAACATTGTTATCTCCAAATCTTACAACACCACCGTCATACTTTTCCAAGCTTAGAAACTTGATTTTGTCACTAGTCATATGATGTGAGCATCCACTGTCAATCACCCACTCATCCTTTTCATCAATTATGGTTGCAAGAGCTTTCTCAATATTCTAATTGTTAGCAGATTCAATGGACACCATACCATTTTCCTTGATAGAAATGAATACCCATCCATCTTCATTTCCAGTTTCTTTATCAAATTCATCATCAATAACACCTTCTTCAACATAATAACATTTCTTTTGAAATCTAGACTTGTCAAGTTTGTACTTAGAAACTCTTTCAGGACACCTTGATGCAAATTGACCTATCTTACTATAAGAGAAACATTTAATAGGCAGCTCTCCTTTGTACTTACCATGTCCTCTGGCTTCTCTTTTCACAATCAATGCTTCTAGTTCTTCTAGCTCTCTTTCTTCATCTTCAGTCTATCTCATCTCATCTTCATACTTGAATGTCTTTCTAGAGCTTTCTCATGGATCATATCTTTGTTGGTTTTTTCTGGATACAATGGCTTTAAATGCATATTTTGTCTTAGGAGTAGACTCACCAAATTCACTTACCTCGAAGGCAGCTAGTTTACCAATCATCATATCTCTTGTCACATTTGTTACTATTATGAGTTCTTCAATAGCATGAGCTTTCGTTTTGTAAGAAGTAGGCACTGACCTGAGTACTTTAGCCACAAGTTCATCTTCATCCATGACTCCATCGGCACATCTAATACCCATCACTAGTTCATTTACCTTCTGCATGAAAGCAGCAATGTTTTCATCTTCACTCATTTTCAAGTTCTCCCACTTTCCTTTTAGACTTGTTAGCTTAGCAATCTTCAATTGTGCATCTCCTTCATACAATGTTTCTAATTTCTTCTAGATATCATGTGCTATCTTCAGACCTATCACATTTTTCATCTTTGAATCTGTCAAAGCACTTAGCAATGCTTCTATAGCCCTGATATTAGTTTCTACTTCTTTGATCTTATCGGGAGTAGTGGGACCATTCTGAGGAATATTATATACGTTCTTTGTAATCTTCTAGAAGGGTTCACCAATGCACTTCAAATGACACTCCATTCTGACCTTCCACGGAGAGTAATTTGTACCATTGAATCTGGGACTATCCTTCTTGTATGATGCCATCTCAGATCACCTCAAGTTGTTAAAATTCTTCAGAGAAACCTGCTTTGATACCAATTGTTGGAAAAATGAGGATAGACAACTGAGAGGGGGGGTGAATCAGTTGTTATAGAATTTAAAATTATTCAACCTTAATCAACCTTTAATCTAAGATCTGATAATTAACAATGAAATCATAAATCAACAACACATCAGAAACACATGAACACCAATATTTTATACGTGGAAACCCTGTTAGGGGAAAAACCACGGTGGATGTTAGTCCACAAGATTATACCCTATTAGAAGTATAATGAAAAATGAATAAGGAATACACATGAATTCAGGCACACTGCCTAGAGCTCACTACTCAAAAGGGAAGGATCACTTCCTTACATAAAATAATCAGATTAAATCCATCTGATGAGGTTGTACTTAGAAATTATCTTCTACAAAATCCTAATGACAGTTTCGGTTAGGCAGAGAAACACTTCTTCACACTTCGCTCAATCTTCTTCACACTCTGCTCTAAAATCAAATGATTTGATCTTCATTCGCACATTTAGCATTCACACTTCACATACATTCACTAAGCATACTAAAAAATGAGGAAACAATCACTCTTATATATCTACTACATGAATTTACATCAACAGCTTTGTCGGCCACAAATAATAGAATAAATTACAAACTGTCAGCCCAATACAAGAGAAAATCTCAATGCGTACCAATGTAAGTCAGTCACAACATAATGAATACCTAATTCATCATCCTCGAAAATGCCAAACAATAATAAATTAATCCATAAGGATCCACAACACGCTACCACCATCATGTCGGCCAAGAACATGAAAAACTTCAAAAACACAAAGGAAAATCTTTGATCACGAGCACACCGATCAACATGGACGTACCAAAATGATATAGCATGATCTAGAAACATCACTGATCATCACAGTAGTATACACAACAACTTAATTTACTAGAAATGCATTTTCTTCTTCTAGAAACACTTGCTACAGTAACAAAATAACTGTAGGAACTCTGAGACTCATAACTTGCTCCAATCTTGATGTGTACCACTGAAAATTCTAGACAACATACTAGATAGGCTCAAAAACAAACCCTTTAATGTGTGACCTCTGATTATCAACGTACACAAATTTCCACCATTCTAATCATTACAGCTTCACAAACTGTCTGCAACATATTTATTGTAATTTTCTCAATATCCTCAACATATACAGCCTTCAGAATCATCAATGCTAGAAATTTTGACATCAATGACAACCACATATCAACAACACAACCACAACATGCAACATCAAGGTCATTCAAGAAAAATTTAGCAAGCATTTGGAGCCATCATCAAGATGCAAGCATCATGTCAAAGATATTTTTGCATCATGTGTGTTTTGAGCTAACATTTGTGATGTAGGGTTTTGATTCAAGCAAGCAATTCAAGTCAAGATCTATCATGCATTCACTCAAGTCAAGATTCAAATTCAAGGTAGCGACTTCATACAAGTTTGCAGATTTCATAACAAGGGCTTGGTGAGTTGTAACATAGCACTTCGTTCATTCATCATTTCCCTTCATTATTTCATTTTATTCTAAGGTTTGATTACCAACAAGGGGTTTAACCAAGGCAAACCCCCATTTACTAACAATCAATATTTTTTTCCTCTTGTGTGTTTATGTTTGTAGATTTAGGTTGAAGATCATTTGAAGTGAAAAGTTTTGAAGTTGCAAATTTGCATTGCAAAGTTGTCATCTTCACGAAAAGTCACCTACAAGCGAGATTTAGTGGTTTCAGGACCTGAGATCTAAGAATAAGGAAGTGTGGACATTGAACCTCAGGATCACATTTTGAAGTTGCAAAAATTCAAATCAAGACTAAGTCGGTAGTAAGGGCATCTTATTCCTCCAAGTGGTATTTTGTAGAGATTCTTTCATATTCTATTTCGACATCTGAAGATTCTGCATCTTCCCTGAAAAATGGCAGCAAGGCTAAGACAACAGTAAGGGTTTCTTTGTCCTCCCTAGCATATTTTGATAGCATTTTTGCATTTCTAGAATCCTTATCCCATTTCCAAACTTCCCAAGTACATACATCTTAACTTGATAATTTTTTCATGTGCACTCATTATTTGGCTTGCATTATTAGGTTTTATGAGTTGAATATCAAGTTGTCTTTTCTAAGATTTTGCTTGGTGGTGAACCCTTCAAAGCCTAAGGAATCTTCCTAGGTCTTCCTTGTTGAGAATTGGCTCACCTTTGTGTTGATAGTCTATCCAATTTGGGATCCTAGGTTTCCTTGAATGAACCATTCCCCCCATAAGGAAAAATCAAGGATTAGGGATTCCTTTCTTGCATTGTGAGTCCCTTCTCCTCTAAATCACATTTTTCCAACAGTTCACATACCAATTATTTTCGTCATACCACCCCATCTGAATTTCATCAAAATATCCTCTCAACAAAAGGACATCCATAAACATTTCTATCATCATCCTCATCATCCTAAACAAAAATATAGCCTCTTATCACTAGTTTGAGAACCTAAATCATCAATCAAACCATCATCACCATACTTTCTTAGGAACTTTTCCTATCCTAATCTAGTAATCTCTCTCATTTAAGCTATTTCGCCTCGAATTGGAGGTATAATTTGCATGAAAATCACTTGTTCTTGAGAAATTTTCCTATCTCAAGTATAATCTAATCATAAACATCAATTGTGCTTGAGAACTTTTCCTATCTCAAGTATAACCTAATCACCAACATTAGGTTCCCAATCATAGTCTAAGAAATAAATCTATTATCAAATACTTTATGCAATCACTCTCATTTAGTGCTATCATTGAGCTTAGGGTCATAACATTTCAATCAATCATCATCCAATATTTCATTCCCATCACCACATGGTTACAACTTATAAAACCATGGAGCAACAACAAGATTAGTTTTTTCCCCACTACTAGGAAAAAAATTTCCCAATAGTGGAGAATCTCAACACCCCAACATGCAAGGGGAACAATAAAATCCCACTTATCATCATGATCTTGTATCTATTGACGAGGATATGGTCTCTCGACTAGAGATTACTACTAGTCTTCAAGAGTACTATGATAAGCCTACAAATGTGTGCATGTCAAATCATCTCATAAACATGCAAAAAATGTCTATGTTAATCTTCTCATGCAAGGTGTCAAATTCACACCAGGAATTGACGTGTCTTAATACTTAGACACCGTGTGACCATCTACCCTTAGGATCCTCCTGAGAATTCATGGGGTCCTATCCTAAACTTTGGGAATGATGTATTGATTCAAGTTCCACCTTATCCCCTTTGGATTCCTACATTAGGATTAGGATCAAGGATTAGTCTCGTTCATGGATATGATCTTGCATCCTCTTCTTAGCTTCCAAGTCCAATCCCACAAAACATCCAACCTTTTGCTCCACAAATATTGGTCCATGTTGCACCTCAAGATAACATAGTGGGTCTTGTGTCCAATCCCCCCACATCAACACTTCATCGCATCCCTCTTATCTTGATTTAGTCATGATCCACCCAATCATCTTATCATTCTTCTCACACCCCCTTACCATCCTCTTCTTACATCCCACTTTCCACTCACATTCCATAATCATATCCTAATCCACCTTCATAATCCTATCATAATCCTCCTCAACAATCATATTTATCTCCACCTCAACATCAGCATTCCACTTTGGTACTTATGCCTTATCTAACCATACTACAAGGTCAATATCCAAATCAACCTCCAACTTCTTCACATCTTACCCAACATATGCATATCTCACAAAATCCATCACACCAATCTTATCCACCTCCACCACCTCAACATTTATCACATCAATCTCAACCACCTCCACAACAATACACTAACCCTCAACCCTCATACACTAATCCTCTCTAATATCCATTACATCAATTTTATCCACCTCAACAATCATATAATAATCCCCCTCGACATCAACTGCATCAATCCCAACTATCTCAACAACCATCCTACATCAATCTCACCCATCCCAACCTACTTCACAATCATACAACAACCCCCTTCAACATCCATTACATCAATCTCAACCGCCTCCTCAATAATCATACACCAATCCTATTCAACATCAATCATATCCATTTCAATATATGAAACCATCATACTTCAATCCTAATCCACCTCCACAAGTGTATCGTAATCCATCTCAAATTCAAATTTACCCCCCTCCACCTTCACAAAATAAATAATCAACCAACCAAATTCCAACCTAGCGGTTCCTCCCACATCATTGGCCCCTAATCAAGAGTGGGAGGATATTAAATCTTCACCCAAGGATTCGTAAGCCGAAAACACCAAGAAGTAATTTAAATTCAAAGAATTATGTCCATATCTCTTCTATTGAACCATTGCAACTACACCTTTCCTCAAGCACTTTGAAATTCCCAAATTTAACAAATATAAATGGAAAAGTAATCCTTGGGACCATGTCAAAGAGTTATTTATGGATTTCCAAGAGGTGTCTTATAACAACAACTATATTCTTTTCTTGTTTCCTTTTAGTTTTGGGGGTCAAGCTTTGAAATGGTTTCTCCACCTTCCCCACAGATCCGTTCCTATCTTTGAAAAATTATCAAAAAAAATTATAGCTCACTTTTGCTATAATGCTCGATCTTTGTAAGAACAAACAATGTAGTAGAGAAAGTTTTGTGGGCTACTTGCAAAGGTGGAGAGCCCAAGCTAGTTATATTGCATGTTCTTTATATGAGAAGAAATTGGTCAACATATTTATTCAAAACTTGAATACATAAATTCATTTCTACTTTTAAATACTTTATGCATCATCATTTGATGAAATCATAGAGAAGGGTGTCACCATTGAAAAGGCACTCATAGCTAAGGGTTTGGTCAAGATTTTTAAAGAAAATAATGAAAAACCATCTAATGACAAACCCCACTTTTGGAATAAGAACAAAAAAAATATTAATGATGATGTCATAGATACTAAGCATGTTCACATTTCCAATACATCTAATGCCAATCAAACTGCACCTACCCATTCTACCACAAATGTCATATTTGTTCCTCATGGTGCACCTCGACCCACTAATCAAAGCAATACTAATATAACTTCACTCCTTTCAGACAACCACTTGATGTTGTATTTTTAAGTTGGTGCAACCCAATGTGGTCACATATCTAGTTACTCAACCATTTGATGATACCAAACCTAATCCTAATTGGTTTAAGGATAATGATTATTATAATTATCATAAGATTAAGGGACACTCTAAAAATAAGTGTATGAAGCTCAATTTTTATGTCCAAGACCTTATTGATAGAGGTGACATAAACATGGAGGGGAATCAACCCCCTTTATCTAAAACTCAACTCTAAATATATCATAATGTTTTCCCAAAACATTCTCAAGGCCCTAGCACCTCCAATGCTAATCTTGGTTTGATTAATCCTCAAAATAATAATTAAAATAATTGAACTAATAATGTTGATTATAATCTAGGGCCCCCTTTAATTATGATAGTATGGTTGGTTTCATTACACAACTTAACCCACATGTGGCTATGATTAGGGTGAAATATAAAGAGCCCCAGTGTGTGGTGACCACTAGACATTGTTGAATCACTATCTCAGGTCCATCTAAAACATCCAATCTATCCCCACCAAATCCTTATTATAATATCTTGGATCACCTCAGGAAGACACCCACATAAATATATATTTTAGATCTCTTAAATTCCTCCACTATCCATCAAGATATCCTTACTGAGGCTTTATAAAATTCCCTTGTCCCTATAGATATTAATCCTACACAATTCCAAGCAGTAGTAAGGAACCTCTCATCTACCTATCATATAGGATTTAGTCAGAACGACATAACACCCGTTGATCCATCCCATAATTATCCATTGCACATTGAAGTTATCATATCCAAACACAAAGTGAAATGAGTCTTGTTCCAGATGATGGTTCTTCCCTCAATTTATGTACATCAAAGTTCATCAAGCAAGTGGGATATACTTAGGCTGATTTAGACCATCAATTTATCACCATTAAAGCCTATGCTAATGCAAAAACAGAGTTTGAAGGAACTATTTTTCTCCCTATTCATGTGGGTCTAGCATTGCAATATACAATGTTTCATGTCATTGATCTTGATTATCTATACAACCTTCTCCTTGCACCCATGCATTCATATGATGCAGAACATTTCGTCCACATACTATCAATGCATAAAGTTCCCCCATAATGGCATAAAATTTACAATTCATGTTGATCCCCATCCTTTTGATTATTGTCATGCTCTTGAGGCCTCATTCCCCCATTCTCATCAATGCTTGAGAAAAGAGATTGCACCTTCGAATGAAATTTTATCATCATCTTACATCAATCCCAACACACTATCCTCTCCATCAAATCCATCCACTCTCCTTGAGTCCACATTCTCTAAGGTCAAGATCAATGACAAGGGTTGTGGAGAATATGAAATAACCAATACACTCAATATGGGCTCCATGCCCCTTACTCCACATGCCTTCAGGAAACCATCCCTTCAGAAGGCCCAATAACCACTAGTTACCAATATTTTTGGGTCAATGGTTTTCCAATCTCTAGGCACCTTGGATTAGGAAAAAAACAAAGAAGATTTAAATTAGTGGGCATACTGAGAAGAACCTGAGAACACAGATACTCTCTTAGAGTATTTCCAAGAAACTTATCCTATTCCTCATCAAATGGATCAACAAGTTAACTATCAAGGGAAAGGATTAGTAATTCATGAGCAAGGAATGCTCCAGCCCCTATATCCACTTATTAACAAGAAGTTAAAGGAATTGGATATGGCTCTAAAAAAAGGATCCTTACACATTACCAAGTACTTATAATAACATTGATATGGATTGGATTCTTGTAGAAGATATTATAGGATAAATCATCAAAGTTTCCTATGATGATTTATAAGTTTCCTCTATTTATTCCACCATCATCCTTACCATTGGCCTCCTACTTTTCAACCCTAAACTCGTTGATTGGTACCAACAAGGATTCACGCATATTAACAATTCCAAAATGATAAAGTATTCATCAAATTCATGGGCTTACATTGGAGTATTCCCCTTGGATACCATCGATCTAGCTTTGTCTACATGCTAGATCAACATGCCTATTTTGGGGAAGATGAACTCCTTAACCGCAAAAGTGAAAATCAAAATAACAATACACAATCTCTTAGTGAAACCCTCCCTAAGGCACTTTTAGATTTATCAAAATCAAAAACAAAAGGTGTATCTTTTGATGAAAACCTTTTTGATGCATTAGGATATGAGGAAATTCATCTTCCCCTCATGGGCACCCAACAACCAAAAAGGTTTGCTTTTATGATAAAGGAAACCAAAGAGATTAATTTGGGGACCACAATTGAACACAAGGTCACATATATAGCAACCTCTTTGTCAACAGATGAATATCATGTATTTATAATATTCTTCAAAAAGACCCCATCAATTTTGAATGGTCTTACTATATATATGTCAAGCTCTAGTCCCACTTTGGTATTGCATCACTTGATTGTTCATCCTGATGCTAAACCTATTAAGTAGACACTCCATAAGATGCATCCCCGAGTTTCTTTATTGGTCAAGGATGAACTTGAGAAAATACTTGAAGCAAGTTTTATTCATCCTATCAACTACTCTAAATTTATTTCCAATATTGTTCCCATCGCCAAACTGACTAGAGGCATACGTATTTGCATTGATTTCATAGGCTTTAACAAGGCCTGTCTAAAGGATTTTTTTCCTCTCCCTAACATTTATATGCTTGTGGATCTAATAGTGGGTCATGCCATGTTTTCCCTCATGGATGGTTTCTTAAGGTATAATAAAATTTTCATTATGGTATAAGATCAACATAAAACCATTTTCACAACCCCATGGGGTAATTTTTGTTGTCAATTCATACCTTTTGGCTTGAAGAACATTGGAACTATCTATCAAAGAGTGATGATGATCATCCTCCATGACATCATTCACATAATTATGGAGGACTATGTGGATTATTTACTAGGAAAATATAATACTAGAGAAGAGAATCAAGTCATTCTTGAGCATATATTTTCCTGAGTAGAGCAATACCAATTAAGGATCAACACCAAAAAGTGTGTATTTGGTGTAACATCAGGAAAACTCCTAATTTCATTGTATCTAGGAGAGGCATATAATTTGACCTTGTTAAGGTCAAAGCTATTATGAAAATTCTTCCTCCTAAGATACTCAAATAGTTGAGGAGTCTTCAAGGAAAATTGCAATTCATTTGAAGAGTCATAGCTTAGATTATGGATAAGTTTCAACCATTCAGTCATTTAGTTCCCAAGGATGCCTCATTCAAGTGGAATTGTTCTTTCCAACAAGGCTTTGATAAAAGCAAAGAATATTTGGCTAACCCACCTATTCACATGTCCCCGACATTAGGAAAACCATTGTTATACATATCAGCTACTTCAATAGCATTGGTGGTACTTCTTAATCAACATGATGAGAATGGGAAGGAAAGAGTGGTATATTACATTATTCATACTCTTCTTGGCTATGAGCTCAATTACAATCCTATGGAAAAACCACGCCTCATAGTGGTATTCATCTTTCAAAAAATTGAGCATTACATGCTCATTCATTCTATCAAACTTATATCTAAAGTTGAGCCCCTCAAATATTGTTTATCTAGAATGTCCTTAATAGGTTATATGTCTAAGTGGTTCATGCTTCTAAGTGAGTTGTATATTGAGTACATAGATCAAAAATATATAAAATTTCATTTCATCACGGGTTATCTAGTTGAGGCTTCTCTTCTTGATTCTTATCCATTAGTTATGGATTTTCTTGATGAGTCTATTTTCACCATTGTAGAACAAGCCTCGTGAAATTTATATTTTAATAGTTCATTTACAAATGGCTCAAGTGTAGGTATTTTCCTTATCACCCCTCAAGGTGATTTCATACCCAAATCATTCAAATTAGTTTTTCCATGCATAAATAATATATCTAAATATGAAACCTTAACCACTAGGTTGAGAATAATAGTCCAATAGAATATCAGTTAGCTACATGTCTACAGTGACTCCCAACTAATAATCAAATAGGTCAATGATGAATTTAAAACTAGGTATGACAAGTTGCTTCCATATTTAAGCATATGGTCGATTACTTCAAGAAGTACATTGTCCACGTTTAGTTTGAACGGATTCCACATCTCCAAAATAAAGTTTTTGATGTAATGGATACCATCAGATCCTTGTCAAACATGCCCCACAATATCCATGAATGTGAATTCCTTTTTGAACAAATTCTTATGCCAACATATGATTTCTCATATTTGGAAATGGTGTCTGAAATTGATCCTGAGTCCCCTTGGTACCATGATATCTATACCTGCCTTCATGATAACATCGTATCACCTAACCTTTCTTGCCATCAACATTAATATTTTATCTAGAATTCATCTCATTACACCATCCTAGGAGACACCTTATATTATCAAAGCTATGACGGTTCCTTATTGTGGTGCTTAAACACTATGAAATCCAATCTCGTGTTACACAAAGTGCATAGTGGTGTGTGTGGGGCTCATACTAGTGGAATAGTCCTTGCTAAAAAGATTCTTCAAATAGGCTATTATTGGCCCACTATGGAGTATCATACATGTTAATATGTCAAGAAGTGTCTCCCCTGTCAATAACATGAAGATGATACATTTACCATCTCAAGAATTACAACCCCTCACTTCACCATGGCCCTTTTCATAATGGGGCCTTGATCTCATTGGAAAGATACATCTATCATTATTTAATGGACATAATTTATTATAACCACCACTGAATACTTCACCAAGTGGTTGGAAGCCATTCCTGTCACTCTCATTATCGGCCTAAAAATTTCAAAGTTCATCCTATACCATATCATCTGTAGGTATGATATTCCCTCCACCATCATCAACGAAAAATGGTAAACTCTTTAAGAATCAATATTTGTGTAGCCTTTGTGAACAATTCCATATCCAACACCATTGGTCTACCCCTTATTACCTCCAAGGTAATGGCCAAGTGGAGGAAACCAATAAGACCTTAATAAAAATCCTCAAGAAGGTTGTCAATGAAACTAGTCATTATTAGCACATCTATCTACCTTTGGGATTATTGTATCCATACCCCTGTCGATACTACTCGATACTCTTTATTTTATGGTGTTGAATTTATCTTATCAATAGAAGTAGAACTCCCATCCTTGCATATTTCATTAAAAAACCATTATCAATGATGAGGAGTATCAGGTTGTGTGCTTGAGTCAACTAGAGATTCTTGATGAATGATGTCTCAATTCCCACAATCATATGTAAGTGTATCATAATAGGCTAAGAATAAGTTACAACAAGAAGATCAAGCCTCGCCAATTTCAACTTGGTGATCTTATACTCAAGGAGAATCAACAAAATCAACATGACTAAGAAAAGAAAAGAAAAATTGAGGCTAATTGGTTAGGTACTTATGTTATTGTTGTCACGAAAGTGTGCACCCTTTTCTAAGCTGATTAAATCACTTAGCCACCTCGTGAAACATGGTATGATCTCCCTAAGTGTGGGCTTAGATGTTGGAGATCAACCTCTAGAGAGGGTTGGTTCCATTGGATTTATCACCTAAACTAAGTAAACTAATGATTTGTTGAGGAAAAGAGTAAGGAATAACTTGAAAATGAACCTACTTATTTCTAAGGTGATGCACCAAATTGATCCCAAACCTATATTGCTATTTTGGAAACACAAAATGATCAACAATTTTAAAACCAACACATACACAACTCAATATTTTGTATAACATTGCAAAAGTGTTTCATAACAAGGTTTAATTTCCTAAAGATGAAATTTATAAGGATCTAGGAGTTCTATCACAACTTAAACTCTATCTCTAACTAGTAAACACAAGTTATAACCTGCAAAAATGCATACTTTCTACTCAAAGGCAAGGAAAATAGAAAAATCAAGGGGAAAAGAGATCACCACAAGATTACTTATCAACTATCTAAAATATTTGCACAATGAACAACAAATGAGAAGGTAAAATAGCTTATTTTATTGATCAAAAGTGTTACATACAACTATGTAATCTTGAAAAACTAGACATTTTTGAGAGAGAAAAGAACTACACTAAAATCTGCACAAAGGCTTGCCTTTATGTTGTTCAATAGCTACTAAAAATTAGGAACATATGTGTGTTAAGTCAAACTTTCCTTCATCGTCCAAAACTGAAAACCCTATTTTGTAACCCTCAAAAGTGCTCCAAAAAGGTGTTGGAATGAAGAAAAAGTCTTCCCTTGACCTCTTCTACCATCAAGGCTCATAAAACAACTCCTAGATGCTTGGGAGAGCTTCAAACTTGGTTAAAAATGCCTCCTAGATATGCTCCAATTGTTACACAACTCATTCAACCATCCTAGATGCTCTCCAACTACCCATTACTCTCCAAACTGTCTCTTGCATGATGATAGGGCATGTGGGAAAAGGTTTGGTTTGGTCAAAAGTCTCTAATCACAGTCAAGTCCTTGAATATTGATTTTTAGATTGTCATCCTATTATCATTGTGTTGGCATTTCAAATCGCACCTCTGCTATGCAGTTTAGAAATGGATAGCTATGTGTAGTAAACTGCTCTTCAAATTCTGAGGGGAAGCTCCCTCATATCTGATTATGCTAAAGAAAGTAAATTAAAACTAATTTTCCTATCTTTTTGTCTCAGCTACGAGAACACAAGGTTATATAACTCTTGACGTTGCAGCTAAGGTTTTCTCTTTTATAAAAAACTATCAACTACAACTAACTTATGCTAAAGGCGCTTCTAAAGATTTAAATAAACACAGAGTTTAAATCCTAGAAGTGAACAAGGAATGATTTCAACACATAAACAAACATTGAAAATTGAGATTAAATCAAAGCAAGACAAGAATGAGATCCTCATTCTCAATTATCAAGATTTCCACCTCTGGGACAGCAAGTTGTAGCAAAATAGGCATGCAACATGCGATCAAAACCAGATTTACACTTAGCACAAGATCGAACAAAAACTAAATAGCAATCTTGAAGGCCAAAATAAGCTCAACAATTTCACTATCACAATCACAGTTTTGAACAACACTGAATAAAAATGAGAAGGCACTAAGAGGCACAGCGTCTTGTTATCACTAGCATGGTTAAAGAAAAATGGTCAAAGGTTGCCCTTATTTATAACTAAGCAAAGGAGTAGGGAACCCTAAAATATCCTTGCGTTTACAACTAAGGCTTGCCAACTTGCAAGCTTTATTTCTAGAACTAAAGGAAGATAAACATCTAAACACCTAAGAAAGCATGAAAAATAGGAAATGCCAACTATTACATTCATTTTCTTTCTCTTCTCCAAAGAGTGGATAAGAATTAAGACGAGAATAGAAAGAAATCTAGGAAGAAAGCTTCTAGATGAAAGTTGCTTCATATCTCGATCACATCCACCAAAAAGCAGGAAATTGCATCTCTGACAAGAGTGTTAATACTATCAATAGAAAATTTGCACATTTCTAAGATTTTCTCACCATCTACAATTGATCTCAGGAAATATTTACTCTCATCGTTTGCTTTCTCAAACTTCACTGACATCATGGAAATCTAACTCATCCTTCTGACACTACCATCATTGCCACGAACAAGACTTTGAAAATCTTCTTGGACTATGTCAAGCCCAATGTAGGAACCATCATCAAGACAATACCGACAAGGGATCTCTGCAACAAACTCTCTTATGAACTCAAAAACATCAAAAACCCTTTGTTTGTATGCAATGAACTCCTCAAAAATCTTCTCATAGGTTCTCACCTTAAAGAGGTGACATTCTTTCCATGCAAGAATTTGTCTCTTGTGATCTCTTGCAACCATTGAGCCATATGTTGTATCTAAATCTGCAATGATGATTTTGTGCATAGGCTTCACCTCTGTTATCAATTGCTCAAATCCCTGGATGCCTTGTCGTCAATCATGGGGATTATATCTCAGCTGAAATATTTGTGCTAGAATCTCCTTGCCTCTGTTGATGAATTCTTCAATCCATTCTTGTGTTTGCTTCCCAAAAATTACCAACTGCCTCAACTGCTAATGATCAGTTGGTGTCTCTAAAACTTGGGGCAAAAATCATGTCGCTTGTGAAGTACCATGAACAAGGTTAGAAATGTATAGCTGAGGTTGATGTATTTCAGCCTTGAGGATTGCCTTTTCTTCTCCATCTTTCAACACTCTTTCTTGAAGGCTTTCAGTTGCCACTTTGAATAAACTCACATCAGCATGCCTAGTGCTCTTTCCAAGATTGGCTTTGACCATGAAAAAATCATCCATCTCCACTTCATCCTCATTTTTATCCTCAAGAGGTGTAGCAGTATCCATGATCTTTTCACCCTCTGGATTCCTTTCGAAGTGGACTTGTTTTCTTGCTTTCTTTTTAGGCGCTTCTTGATAGATGTTGTCAAGATCATCAAATTTGAGCTGATAGGAAGGCTTTCTTCTCTTCCTTCCCAAGGAGCTCTCAATCCAAGATATAGTATTTCTATTGTCTTATGTGGGAGGTTTAGCTACAACCCCTTCTTCTATTGCATCATCCTCCAAATCAATATGAATTGGTGAAGGCCTTGGAGATGGTAGAGAATCATGTGCCAAAGTTACTTCTTATGCTTCTCTTTGAGGTACAAGATATTCTGGAGGGACCTCTGCTTCAACTACTAGTTGCTCATGTATGATGATATTAGAAAAGTCTAACCTTCTCTTTACATTCTTTGTTGACCTCCTGCCCTTTGCACCTTCTTGAGGTTGACTTATACCCTTCATCTTTGGTTGTGCTCTGGAAGAAGAAGGAAGAGATGAGTGTATCCTAAGTGGCTCTACTAGTGGAATGGATTTCATCCTCTTGAGGACCAAGAAATTATTGTTGTACTCAATGACTTGGTGTGTCCTTTCTTCCACTGAGATGCATTCTTTGTTGGCCCAATTAACCTGTGGGAAAGGTTGTTGCTCAATCTGATTTTGAGTGTATGTTGGGAGAAGTACATCTCCATCATCATTTGATAATCCCTCAGTATCCTTAGACATGAACAATCTTTCATCTGATGAAGAGTGAGTCAATTGTTACTACGCCTTCGAACTTCAAACTCGTCTCTGCAATTGGCCCAATAATCCTCAAGAGCGGGCACATGAGCGTAGTTTTGACCAAGTTTGGATGCATAAACACCATGGGGATCATATGATCGTCTCTCGCTAAAAGGATTGAGACCAAGTTTATCCAACTCATCACCCATTATCTTGGCATCTACTGATGATCTACATTTGTAAATTCCTAATTCAAATAGAAAGTTGAAGGTTGGTTTCTTTTTATTCCGCAAGTGAGTGTGAACATCAGATACTTGCCTTAGGAATTCCATGCAAACAAATTCATCTGATGGATACCTCGGTAACATGAGTGGAGCACCGGAGAAGCCATAAATTCTTATGTAGGTGAAAGTAGAAAACTGAATAAACCAATCTTCCCATTCTGCCATTGTTGTCCTGGTAATTGACGAAATGTGTATGTGTAACTTATTATCCAGGTCTTGCACCGTGTACATCGGGAAAGATTCATTCACCCTTTTGTAGTGATGTGATGATGCTATCAACTCCAGCTGAGGGTAGTAATTGTAGACATGTTGTACATTCAGAGGCCCCTCAGTGTTTAACCCTCTGTATTTTCCTTGGAAGGCTAGTAGATAGACTAGGTAGGAGATCATGTGGAACTCATGCCTGTTGAAGTATTCAGTTATCTGGTGATGAAGGAAGACACTAATCAATGTTGACCAATCATAAAACTCCATTTTCTTCATGATATGAGGTATCACATAAAACATCTAGGATTGAAACTTTGTTGCATTTGCTTGGCCAGTAATCTTGTGTAGCAAGGTGATTATTATAGCTATTTCTTCTTTAAATTCTCCTCGCTCGATGTTCTTCGGCAATGTCTTATGTTTTTCCTTCATCCAATTTTGTGCAATATTCTTGTTGTATTTCTCTTTATGCATCTCCCATACCCTTTCACACTCTTCCATAGAGATGGTAACACTTCCTAACCAAGGTGGAATTGAGAAGTATTTTTCAATCACATTTGGCTTTAGGCTGCAAATCACTCTTCCATCCACCGACTGAATCTCCCTTACTGTAGGATTGTAATACTTGATGCAATAAATTACGAATTCTAAGCTTTGTACTGAAAAGGGAATAGATATTGCTACAAGAAGTCCTGAATGGCCAAGGTGTCTAATTGTGACATTGCATGTGTCTTCCAATGCACGTAGATTGAATACTGGCTTGATGTGGTGCAAGTCAGTCTCATCTGTTCTGATTAATTCATTATACAGTATTGATGTGGTCTTGTACTCAGTGGGAATGTACTCCATACTGCAAAACTTGAAGATTGATTGTAATCTTTCCTATATTCAGACAAGTTTTGCACACTTTCTATTTTTAGTTTGCTGATTTTTTCCTTCAAACGGATAATTTTTTTCAAAAAAAAATCTCAGATATGGATTTTGTTCAGAATTTCGTTACAAGCAAACCTAGATCGTCCATTTTTGAAAAATTTTAGTGTAGACTAAAAAAGCAGCAAACCCTAATTTCCTCAGAAAAAGCATGAAAAAGTTGGCACCTAGGTTTTGTTCAGAAGCACATTTTGGATGAACCCATTTGATCAAATGTTGAAAATATTGAAGTCTGACTGAAAAAGCAACGAGCCCTAGAACTTGATTTTTTTTTTTTGAAAAAGTTGTGATATGGGTTTTGCTCAAAAGTATGTTCTAGAAGGACCTAGATGATTGAAATTTGAAAATTTTGATGTTCTTAGGGACATGCGAAGAAAATACAAGTTTTATGAAATCTAAAATTTCTTCAAAATTGTTCAAAACCAGAAGTTGATATGACCCAGATTGCTGAAAATGGAAAATTTTGACCTCCTCCTTCAAAAAATTGATGCTCTAGAAGAAAAAAAAATATGAGAAAAGAAGCCTCTCTGAATGATGATCTGTAAAATATCATGAAATGTGAAAAAGCACTAATTTTTGGCTCTTGAATCCTATGTTGAAGAAAAATTTATGTTTTGCTCTTCTTCTCCTTGGACGCCACTTGCAAGAAAATTATGAAAAATGAAAGACAAAGGTGCCTTAAATAAGTTTAGGCTTGAGAAAATCATCTTTCTTTTGCTTTAACTTCTCAAACCCTAGCCTGAGCTTGTGCATTGAACTTGGACATTCTTCATCTTCTTGAAATTTGGAAATTTGGAAAATTTTGACTAAGGCATGACTTCATGGGTGCCCTTCTTGGCTGGAGGCACCTATCTTCCTCAGAGTTAGTCATTTCTTCAAAATTTCAACCTTTCTCTTGACTTTCAACCCTAGTTTGATCCCAATTTTCGGCCTCTAGATTGATCCCACGAGCTGGCTAATGATCTCTTTGCGGAGCCTGAGCGAATCTGATGAAGTTTGTTTGGGGACAACTTTAGCTAAAACTTCATCTGACCCTTCAAAATTTTGGGTGCCTATCTCCTCCAGGGGCTCCCATCTTTACCAGTGTTAGCCATTTTTGTGGTTTTCAAGTTCTTTATTATCTTCTGATCTTCTGATGAATTCACGATTTTGGGAGCTAAACTAATCAGATCGACTGGTTATCGAATTCACTGGATGGCTGAGACGATTATGAGGGGGGTCACCTAGGAGTGATGTCTCTTGAAAGTTGCATCTTGGGGGTCAAGAGATTGGGCACCCCTAGCTAGCTGGGCAGCCCAACTCCTCCAAAGTTAGAATTTTCTTTTTAAAAATTACCTTTGCTTTTGACTTTTGTCATTTTCATGGTTTTTCCCTGTGTTCAGCCTTTGATACCTGGTGACTGCCAACTTCGACGAACGTGTTGATGGTTGCTTTAGAAAGCTGTTTCAAGTTGGAAGAAGTCATGCTGGAGGTTGCTATGGATAATTAATTCATTTGACACCTCAAAAGCTTGGGCATCTATCTCGTTTTAGGGTGCCCACCATTACCAGACTTAACCATTTTTTCATATGTTTTCACCTTGAAGTTTGAAAACCTCTTTTCATGGCCTTTGTTCATCCTGATTTTGTCGATGGTTGAATGATCTGATGAGTTGACGAAGACATTCGCTGCAAATCTGGCAAGATACTGAAGAGATTGAACACATCTACAAACCCTAATTGTTGGATTAGGTCCTCCAAAAATTTGGGCGCCCCTGGCCACCTGAGGCACCTAGAGTTCCCAGACTTAGAATATTTTTTGAAATTTTTAATTTTATCCTTCATTTGACGTGTTTTCCTTTGCCTTGCTCGTTGGAGATGAAAAAATTACTAAGGCATGAGTGTTTGGGTGCCTAAACTAGGTAGGGGCGCCTAGAGTCTCCAGTGTTAGCCAAAATTTCACATTTTTCAACTTTGATAGCTTCCTTTGTTCATTCTTCGTTCTTCATACACGTTCATCATTAGCAAATTTTGTTCAATGCTTGAATGTTTGGCTCTGGCACCTGGCAGTTGACTGACCTCCATTGATGACCTTGGTGCTCCTAAAAAAGCTTCTGCTGAAAAAGCTTCTGAAAAAGAAGAATAGACCCATTAGGGAAAAACTGATCTTTTCGTGATTCTGACTGCACCAGCTTGATGAAGAAGTATTTTGAGCTAATCAAAATTAGACTCAACCCTAGAAGCCAAACTTTTTATTTTTTGAAATTTTATAGTTTTTGAAAATTTTGCTAGTATCTGTTTCAAAAGAAACCCAAAAAAGATTATATTTTTAGAAAACTGCTAAAATAGAAATTTTCCTAAAATTTAGGGTCAAAAAACTGAAATATGGGTTTTGTTGATTTGGTCGCTTTGAACCGACCCAGATTGTCAGATTTTGAAAATTCTAAATTTTTTACCCTCATGCAAGACATGCAAACCCCAATTTTGACCTTTTTGACAGATTTTAACAAGACTTTGACTCATTTCTTCAAAATGCCTAAGTGTAGCAAATTTTTTAATTTGGGGTACAACACACTGTACTTTTCTGACTTCATGACTCTTCATAGATATGTTCTTACCTAGGTTTTTCACATTCTAAGTTCACAATTTTATACCTCTATAAGTTGCTTATCATAAGAGACTTGCATTGTACATTCTCAACATTCTCTCATATTTCCTATTAATTGTCAAACTACCTTTTATGTTTGTCATTCATAGGAGAGAAAACTATAAAGTCATGATCTCCTTTCATAATATTCTTACTCGCTTGATAGTCACAAGAAAAGTGTTCACTTATGGTATTATTGATAAATATGCCATCTACACTAAACTATCTCTGTCATTTGGCACAACCACAGAGATTATCATTTACCCCTATCACACATGTTCTATGGACTAAAAATTCACCATATTTTATCTCTTTAGCACTATTTTCACATGACTGCATACTTTCATTATCTTCCCTAAACAAAATCATTATTTGTCCTTGTTATTGTATGCAATAAACCCTTGACTCTAAAAGGAAAACAAAGGCAGTGAATCTACATCAAACTTTCTTGAGCCTACTATGCTACTCTTTTTCATGGTAGACCTTCCTCTTTGTCTTTTATACTTGACAAATGATGAGACTTGTGAATGAAATTGGTAAGACTCCTTGAGAAAATAAAAGTTTGATACCTTACTTAAAATACTCTTCATTTTAAAACCATGAAAATATGCCCCAAACTAGGCTTGTTTATGCACAAACTTGAGATGGAAGGTCTTCATGACTGCCACAATGACCTCCACTTTCTTTATTCCTTACCCACTAGGCTTTTTAAAAGTGATTGTCCCCTTCTTATGAGCCTTGTGATCACTGTCATTTAGACTGTCCTCCATGGAATTTCTTCAAACTATCATTTAACTTATATTGTCCTCATGCTACTATGGATTATCCTCCAGATCCATTTGACTGCCATCTAAAAGCTCTCGTCTAATATTCTTTCATTATGTTTATATCATGTCTCTCTTTATCTGCAACAGACCTTTATTTCTTGCATAATTTATTACAAGGGTTCAAGCATAGAAATTTTCATTGTTTGACTACCCTCCATAAAATTTCCTCACAATGCATTCTACAAAGCCTTGACCTTTGTGACTAACCATTAGCGACATATTTTGATGGATCTTATAGATGATAGTGATTACATCCATTTCAAGGTGATAGTGTTGTCCATTTCATGCTTAATCCTTATAATTATGTCTTCATTAAAATGACTCTTGATCTCATACCTTTATTATTTGGCATCTTCACGAGGACCATGACTGTATTTTGTCATTTGAAGGTGACTACCATGTTTCAAAAAAAACTTTGACCTGCCACTATCCTCAAAGTCCTCATAACATTCATTGAGTTGTAAATCACTGATCACAAATCACAAAGACATGATTGTCATATATTGTCTTTCCTTTCAACACTGTTATAACGTTGTCATGTGTCTATTATCTTTGGGTCATGAACACTACCATCAACCTGATCTTCATGAAGACTCTAGGACCACCTTGGAACTACCATCCATTAAGTGTTAAATTCATTGTATTATGATTGTCATATTTGTCTTATATCCCTATCACAGACTACTGACAAGGTCGTTGTCTCTTTAAAAGTCTATTCACTACATTCTCCTAACAGTCATTATGTCACTCCCCTTGATCTCTTTTCCCTATGCCTTGAACTGAGTCTATCACATGTATGCATGCTATGACTATCCTCTTGGATGAAAAAATTTCTCTTTGTTGTCCTTTGTGTGTTATAAGAATATATAATGGTGAGAACACACTATCACTTGTTGTTTGTATAGATCACAGGGCTTGTATCTAGTTGTTTATTGATTGTCATTGTATTTTGATTCTTAAGACATCAGTGAAGACTATCCTTTGTTCAAATTAAGGTGGATATCTTCTTTGAAGAAGGATTGTCTTGTTCTTTTCAACTATAACTATCCCTCTTTCACTTGCACTATGCATAAATAAAAGTGTTAGAAATTGCATTCACTGTCAATAATATTTGCATGATTATACAATGATGAATCCTTATGACTGTCATGCATAAGATCACTATGATTTGATTTCCTTGATTGGAAATTGTGATCAATTTCTAATTATCCTTTAACATGATTGTACCTTCTATTAACTATGCAACTGCCACTTTGATCATGTCCATGTGATTGCCTTTTGGATTCCCTAAGACTATCTTCCATATCTTGACTATTCCTTGATGAAGGAATATTATTATTTTCTTCCTCTCTTTAGTGCTTCACTGTCTTAGGGGTCTTCTTAAAAAAATCCATATTTCCCTACCTTCAATTTCTTATTTGCTGGCAAAACAAGAATAGACAACTGAGAGGGGGGGTGAATCAGTTGTCACAAAATTTAAAACTTATTCAACCTTATTATCTTTTAATCTCAAATCTGATAATTAACAGTGAAAGCATGAATCAACAACACATTAGAAACATAAGAACACCAAGATTTTATACGTGGAAACCCTATTAGGGGAAAAACCACGGTGGATGTTAGTCCACAAGATTATACCCTGTTAAAAGTATAATGAGAATGAATACAAAATGCACATGCATTCAGACACACTACCTAGAGCTCACTGCTCAAAGAAGACTCACTATCTTACATAAAAACTTTCAAATTAAATCCATCTGAAGAGGTTGAACTGAGGAATTAGTGGTGCAGGAGCACCCACAGATTGTCTAGGAAACACTAGGAAACACTAGGCAATCTAATCTAGGTTTGCATTTTTGGCTATGTTTCAATGAAGGTCATGTAGACCATTGAGTAGGTGAGATAGCTTAGGAACTTGTCTTGTTCATTAGACTAATGTTTGGAAAAGCTTCATGAGTTTTAGAACTCATTTTGCATAGGTTTCTAGAAATTGGCAAGTAGTTGCAAAATGTTCCATTTTGCAACTTTGCCATAATATGGTTGGAGCACACGACCCAAGGGAGGAAGTAACTATTTTTGTGACCTATTTATGGTGTGCCTCGACCTAGAAGCAAGGTTGGAAGCAATTACATTGTTTGGAGTTTTTGAATTCAAGAGAACAAAGTGGTGTTTTGGTGTGAAAGACTGTTTTTGCATAGTAGTAGAGCTTTAATGGATTGAATTTGGTATTATAGTGTAAGTAGGATGTAGTAAACTTGTGGATTAAGCTTTTTGTGGTAGGGATTTAGTTTCTGAGTTCAGTTTCAAGCACTATTGTAGTTAGTTGTTTCTTTGCATTTCTTGATCTAACAGTTTGTTTGTAGAAAATGGAGGTTTAGATCACATTCCCTCTGTACATAGCATACGGCCTCTTGGGAATTGTGACTAGACTCCATGATTGTATATATGGTAGGATTGGGAGTCTTTAACAGTTTAGAAAACACCATGGAAGTCTTCTCCTAGGCGAGCCAGGAAGTGTTCGGCTAGGGAAGACAAGGAGTGCATAGCACTTGATTTGCAGGGGTGATCATTTCCTGTCAAGTCACGGTGTGGAGAGGGCAACTAGATGCCTTGCCAAGACTTAGCATGGAGGAGAAAGCTCCACCAATCCATTTGGTGAGAGAAACTCATGACAGTCTACTGTGTGGTCAGGGAAAGGGCTCAAAAAGGCCAAATTTGCTAAATTGGAGGTCCAACCTGTGTACGGGCAGTTGAGGGTTAAGACCACTAAAATCTTAGAGTGGTAGGCATGAGGACCAGGAACCCCAAGAAAAGATCTTGTGTTCTTTGGAAAACTTAGGAGTTCTAACTTGTTTTCTCGGAGGAGGGCTAATTGGGGCTCCTAAGGCTAGTAACCTTTTTAACCCTAAATGAGGGTTTGGTGGAAGTGATGAGAAGATGGAGTTAGGTGGACCCTCAAGAGCCATAATGGGATGGATTGAACCTATTAGAAACACCTCCACACCCCTGCAAAGCTAAGTTCTATTTTTGGAGTATGTTAGCCTTTAGGGTAGATTAAGGGCTCAGGAAGAATTGTGAACATTGCACCAAGGTTGACTTGGTAGGTGGAATTTTGATGATAGTTGGGTTGGCAAGGAGAACCAGGGGAACCTGAACAAGAAGAAGGTCCTATAGGTTAAGGTGGTGAAGCAAGACACCAAGGAGGTCTTCCAGGTGATACCTAGAGTAGGAATCAATGATTGATTCCTCCAACCTCCCTATCAATTAGCTTCTTCAAAAGCCTGATGACAGTTTCGGTTAGGCACATAAATATTTCTTCACACTTCGCTCAATCTTCTTCACACTCTGCTCTAAAATCAAATGATCTTATCTTTATTCACACATTTCACATACACCCTTCATGCTCGCATTGTACAAATGAAGAAAACAATCACTCTTATATATCCACTTCATGGAATTACATTAACAACTTTGTTGGCCAAAAATAAAGAATAAATGAATTACAAACTGTCGGCCCAATTCATGAACAAATCTCAATGCGCACCAACCGAAGTCTATCACAACATAATGAAGACCTAAAACAACTTCCTCAAACATTCCAAACATTAAAATATTAATCCACAAGGATCTGCAACACACTACAACCATCATGTCGTCCAAGAACATGAAAAGCCAAGCACACAACGGAATAATCTTTGATCATGATCACACCAATCAATTCGGACATGCAACAAGAATAGAGCACGATCTAGAAACATCAAAGAACTTTTCACGAGCATACACAACAATTGAAATTTCTAGAATCATGTTCTCTTCTTCCAAAAACATTAGCTACAATAATAGAATAACTGTAGGAACACAAAAACACACAACTTGCACAAATCTTGATGCACACCTCTAAAACTTCTAGAGTATAAACTAGATAGGCTTATCAAAAAACCTTTTAAAACGCAATACCTGAATAGAAACATACTGAATTTTCTACCACATTGAACTTCACAGCTTCACAGACAGCCTTCAACATATTTATATTAATTTTCTCAATATCCTCAACATATACAACCTTCAGAATCATCAATGCTTGACATCAATGAAAACCACAT
Source organism: Sequoiadendron giganteum (assembly GCA_007115665.2). Lineage (NCBI taxonomy): Eukaryota > Viridiplantae > Streptophyta > Pinopsida > Cupressales > Cupressaceae > Sequoiadendron > Sequoiadendron giganteum. The sequence continues at coordinate 615,269,648 of CM021104.1, forward strand.
ATCAGCAACACAACCACAACATCCAACAATATTTCCCTTTGGCATTGATAGTAATACATGATGTGAAAAATACCATCAACACAACTAACTCTTGACACAATGTTCTTCTCCTCCTTACTTTAGGCTCTTCCATCTTCTTCCCCTTAGTGCTTATTACTCTTCTCCCCCTTTCTTCTACAAATTTTTTTCACATTACTCTTCTCCCCCTTTGACATCAATGGAAAAGGTACACAAGCTCTAAACCACATATCTGAATCATCTAACTACTCCCCCTGAGTATCAGTCACCACAACATCAATTTAAAACAAGATATGATTATGAATGCACGGATTGATGCAAAGACTTGCATCTTAGTTTAGATTAGGAGGGTGAATCACCCCTAACTTGCCTCTAATATACTCAAAAGTATCCTTAGGCAAAGACTTAGTAAAGATTTCTGCAATTTGTTCTTTTGTAGGCACATACTCCAGTCTAGCTTCTTTATCACTCACTTTGTCTCTCAAAAAGTGATATTTAATAGATATATGTTTTGTCTTTGAATGCAGCACCGGATTCTTAGAAATTTTTATGGCACTTGATTTATCACAAAATATAGCAATAGTCTCATCATACTCAATTCTGATATCTCTCAGCATCTGCTTCATCCATATTACTTGAGTACAATTATTTGCAGCAACAATATATTTTGCCTCAGCAGTAGATAAGGAAATGGAATTCTTCTTTTACTTAACCAAGATACCAACTTCTTCCCCAAGAACAAGGCACCACCACTAGTACTTTTTTTTTCATCCACATCTCCTACCCAATCTGCATTTGCAAAGGCATTCAAATTCAGATCATCATCTTTAGGATACCAAAGACCAAATTCAACTGTCCCTTTCAAGTATCTAAAAATTCTCTTTATAACAGTTACAGGTGATTCCATTGGATCAGCTTGATATCTAGCAACCATACATACAACATTCATGATGTCTGGTCTAGTATGAGTCAAATAAAGTAATCCACTGATCATTGACCTGTATCTTGTTTGATTTTCCTTGAGAGAATCATCATTTTGTGTTAACTTGCATCCGGTTACCATGGGTGTACCAACTGACTTTGAGTCTTCCATGCCAAACTTTTTCAGTAACTCTCTTACATATTTGGACTGAGATATAAAGATTCCATCCTCTAACTGAGTAATTTGCAATCCCAAAAAAAAATTTATCTCTCCAATCATTGACATTTCAAACTCACTTTTCATTTCATCAGCAAACTTCATACATAAGTCATCATCACCTTCAAAAACGATGTCATCAATAAAGACTTCAATAATCAATTCTTTATCATGATCCATCTTGACATACAAATTATTGTCAGTAGCGCCTTTATTGAATCCAAGCTTCAACAAGTATTTATCCAATCTAGCATACTAGGCTCTAGGGGCTTGCTTGAGTCCATATAGTGCTTTCTTCAATCGACAAACCATATCTCCTTCACCAGTCAGTTGAAATCCATCTGGTTGCTCAACATACACTTCTTCTTCTAACTCACCATTCAGAAATGTTGATTTTACATCCATTTAATAGACTTTGTAGTTCTTAAAAGCAGCATAAGCAAGAAATAATCTTACAGCTTCAATTCTAGCAACAAGGAAAAAGGTTTCTTCAAAATCAATACCTTCCATCTGTGAGTACCCTTTACATACCAGTCTTGCTTTATTCCTAGCCACTTCACCTTGTTCATTCAGCTTATTCTGAAATACCCATTTGGTTCCAATCACATTTTTATCCTGAGGTCTGGGAACAAGAATCCATGTATCATTTTTCTCTATCTACATCAATTATTCCTTCATTGCTTCCATCCAATATTCATCTTTACATGCTTGATTGACATTTTTGGGCTCAGTCTTGGAAATTAGACAATGCTCTTCTGCAATTCTTCTTCTAGTCTACACACCTTTGTTCTTGTCTCCTATAATCTGATCTTCTGAATGATTTAGCTTTACATCGTAATTATGGGATTCTCTCAAACTTTTGGTTCTTCTACACTTCCACTAGCTTCTCCTTCTTGATTCTCTTGATTCACCGAAACAATTTGAACTTGATTTTGTGTCTGATCATTCTTTCCACTATCAGTACTATAATGTTGGTCATCTGAATCATATCCATAATATCTGGATGATCTAGTAGTGTCTTCATCAACTTTGACATTTGCACTTTCAACCATTTTCTTCAATCACTCCAAGCATCAAACTTGCCAATATCTTCATCTCTCTTGATATAACATCTACTTCCAAAGATTTTGAAATATCTAACAGTAGGCTTATAACCAAACCACAACTCAAAAGGAGTCTTACCAAAATTACCATTAACATTTACCCAGTTAATAGTATATACAGCAGTGCTTACAACTTCTCTCCAATAGATATGAGGAACATTACCTTCCAACATCATAGTTCTAGTAGCATCTAGAATTGTTTTGTTCTTTCTCTCAACAGCTCCATTTTGTTGAGGAGTCTAGGGAGCAGATAACTATCTTTTGATTCCATGCTCTTCACAGAAAGAATTGAACTCCCGGGAAGTGAATTCACCACCTCTATCTGACCTTAAGCATTTAATCTTCAAACCTGTCTCATTCTCAACCATAGCTTTGAAAATTTTGAATTTATCCAATGCTTCATGTTTTTCTCTCAAGAAAGCAACCCATATCATCCTAGAGTAGTCATCAATAAGCAACATAAAGTACCTTTCTCCTTGTAGACTTTTGATTCTGGAGGAACCACCTAGATCAATATGCACCAGCTCTAGTACTCCATTAGAATGATGTTGTTTGCTCTGAAAATAAATTCTTGTCTGCTTTCCCATCTGACATTCCTTGCATATAGTGTTAGTAGGCTTCACTAACTTAGGAAGATCTCTAACTTCTTGAGTGGAGATTACTTTGACAATGTTATCAAAATTCACATGACACAACCTCCTATGCCATAACCATCTTACATCAACTTTAGAAATTAAACAAATCTCACTAGCAACACTCAGGTGAAAAATGCTACCTCTTGTCTTTGTACCTGAAGCAATTACATTTCTAGAACTTCCCAGTATCCTACATTTTCCATCTTTGAACTAAATATTGTATCCCTTGTCGAACATCTATCCAACACTCAACAGATTATACTTCAATTCTTCAACATAAAGGATATTATCAGTATTATATTTACCACCAAGAGAAATAGTGTCTTTGCCACAAATCACACCAACATTGTTATCTCCAAATCTTACAACACCACCGTCATATTTTTCCAAGATTAGAAACTTTCTTTTGTCACTAGTCATATGATGTGAGCATCCGTTAACAATCACCCACTCATCCTTTTCATCGATTCTGGCTACAAGAGCTTTTTCAATATTCTAATTTCTAGGAGATTCAATGGACACCGGACCATTTTCCTTGATAGCAATGAATACCCATCCATCTTCATTTCCATTTTCTTTATTAGATTCATCATCAGTAGCACCTTCTTCAACATAATAACATTTCTTTTGGAATCTAGACTTGTCAGGTTTGTACTTAGGAACTCTTTTAGGACACCTTAATGCAAAATGACCTATCTTACTGCAAGAGAAACATTTAATAGGAAACTTTCCTTTATACTTACCTTGTCCTTTAGCTTCTCTTTTCACAATCAATGCTTTTAGCTCTTCTAACTCTCTTTCTTCATCTTCAATCTATTTCATCTCATCTTCATACTTGAATGTATTTTTAGAACTTTCTCCCAGATCATATCTTTGTTCGTTTCTTTCGGATACAGTAGCCTTGAATGCAGATTTTGTCTTAGGAGTAGATTCACCAAATTCACTCAACTCAAAGGCAGCAAGTTTTCCAATCAACATATCTCTTGTCACATTTGTTACTGTCCTAAGCTCTTCAATAGCATGAGCTTTCGTTTTGTAAGAAGTAGGCAATGATCTAAGTATTTTAGCCACAATATCATCTTCTTCCAAGGTTCCACCGGCACATCTAATACCCAACACTAGTTCATTTACTTTTTGCATGAAAGCAATAATGTTTTCATCTTCACTCATCTTCAAGTTTTCCCACTTACCTTTCAGACTTTGTAGCTTAGCAACTTTCACTTATGTATCTCCTTCATATAATGTTTCCAGTTTCTTCCATATCTCATGTGTTGTCTGCAAACCCATCACATTTGTCATCTTTGAATCTGTTAGAGCACTCAGTAATGCTTCCATAGCCCGAATATTATTTCCAACTTCCTTGATCTCATCTGGAGTAGAGGGACTATTCTGAGGAATAGTATATGTGTTCTTTGTAATCTTCCAAAAGGGTTCACCAATGCACTTCAAATGACACTCCATTCTAACCTTCCACAGAGAGTAGTTTGCTCCATTGAATCTAGGACTATCCTTCTTGTATGATGCCATCTCGAATCACCTCAAGCTATTAAACTTCTTCAGAGGAACCTGCTTTGATACCAATTGTTGGCAAAACAAGAATAGACAACTGAGAGGAGGGGTGAATCAGTTGTCACAGAATTTAAAACTTATTCAACCTTATTATATTTTAATCTCATATCTGATAATTAATAGTGAAAGCATGAATCAACAACACATCAGAAATATAAGAACACCAAGATTGTATACGTGGAAACCCTGTTAGGGGAAAAACCACATTGGATGTCAGTCCACAAGATTATACCCTATTAAAAGTATAATGAGAATGAATAAGTAATGCACATGCATTCAGGCACACTACCTAGAGCTCACTACTCAAAGAAGACTCACTGTCTTACATAAAAAAAATTAGATTAAATCCATTTGAAGAGGTTGAACTGAGGAATTAGCTTCTTCAAAAGCTTGATGACAGTTTTGGTTAGGCACATAAATGCTTCTTCACACTTCGCTCAATCTTCTTCACACTCTGCTCTAAAATTGAATGATCTGATCTTTGTTTGCACATTTCACATACACCCTTCATGCTCGTATTGTACAAATGAAGAAAGAAATCACTCTTATATATCTGCTTCATGGAATTACATTAACAACTTTGTCGGCCAAAAATAACGAATAAATGAATTACAAACTGTCGGCCCAATTCATGAACAAATCTCAATGTGCACCAACCAAATTCGGTCACAACATAATGAAGACCTAAAACAAATTCCTCAAACATTCCAAACATTAAAAGATTAATCCACAAGGATCCACAACATGCTACAACCATCATATCGTCCAAGAACATGAAAACCTAAGCACACAATGAAAGAATATATGATCACAATCACACCAATCAACACGGACATGCGACAAGGATAGAGAATGATCTAGAAACATCAACAAACATTGCACGAGCATATGCAACAACTGAAATTTCCAGAATCACATTCTCTTCTTCAAGAAACATCAGCTACAATAACAAAATAATTGTAGGAACACAGAAACACACAACTTGCACAAATCTTGATGTGCACCTCTGAAACTTCTGGAGTATAAACTAGATAGGCTTAGCGAAAAACCCTTTAAAACGCAACACCTAAATAGCAACATACTGAATTTTCTACCACATTGAACTTCACAATACTTCACAGCTTCACAGTCAACCTTCAACATATTTATTTTAATTTTCTCAATATCCTCGATATATACAACCTTCAGAATAATCAATGCTAATAGTGTTGACATCAATGACAACCACATATCAGCAACACAACCACAACATACAACATTATTCTCATCAACTTCATTCAAAACAACTCTCCAACCTCAATGGCCTTTCTCTCGAGTGATATCTCAACCTGATTAAAATATTCATTGTATCCTTAGAAGCCTCTTATGACTGTCCTTCATCATATCTTTGTCCTTTGTTTCTTTCTAGACACTCTTTACTAATGGATACAACCTACCCTTGTTCCATTCAACAAGACCTTGGCTATGGATGCAATCTACCCCTTGCTCCATTTTTACTTATGATGTATTTATATTAGGTGTATTCAATGTAAAAAATAATTGTTCCATTCCTTGAATAAACAAACTACATGCAAGCCCTATATTAATGATATTTTATACTTTATCCCTAATCAAAAATATCTTAATTCCAGCATATGCTAATCTGTCAATACATTGAGAAACCTCTTTTTGCAGTTTTTCCTCAACAACAGTTGCACTGACAAGAATCAATTACCCTTCAACTGTAGCCCCATTGTGATCATTATTTCTCTCATCATCTAAATCAACAACTCCTATTTTTGATATTGCTAGAGGATAAATATTCATGGTGGTTGTTGGCCTCCTCTAATGATTCAAAAACTAAGCTCTTAAAGTTGTAACTCGGAGATTGGACATCCATACTGAATAGTTATCTTTATCATCATGAAGGTTCATTTAATTATCAACCCAGGGATATAAACTTGAAATGGGTCAGCACAATATGTGCACTAAGAATCCATTGTAGCCATATTCATTCTACAACTAGAAAAGACATGATGTTGTAAGTAAATTGCTTGAAAGGAAGTAACATGAGCATTGAACATCAACCAAAAACTATACTGAACTAAAATGCATGACAGAAATAGAAATCTTAGCAAACAGACAGGAAACTACTCTATCAGCTTTGGCTGCAAGAACAATCACCGAATGGAATTCTAGTAGCTGCAAGAATAGACAATTTCCAGAATTGAAACTATTACTGAACAAAAAAATGATGACTGAGCTCAAAGACTGATTCCTCATCAAGTGGGTCCCCTTGGGTGAGTCTCCTTTGAAACTAACTTAGATGCAACAAACTTATAACTTCATTTTATTCATTGAAAAGTGTGATTACAATGGAACAATAACATATATGTATTACTTGAAAACTAAAAATGCGAGTACAATATCAGATCAATCAACCTTTTAAGGAGTGTCTGAGTCTTATTTATAGAAGGAAACTACTAACTAACTAACAACCTCGGCATTCAACTCCACAAAATTAAGAGGACGTTGCTTTATTGAAAGCATAGAAAATGGAAAGGAGGTTATGCATGCGTAGGAATTGGTCAAACCAGTTTTTCGTGAACCCAGATTTAGCATAATAGCACCTCCTATATTCGCTCAACTAACAACTGAGATCATTTACAAGGCAGTTACATTCTTTAATTTTTAATAGGATTTTCCCTCCATCGAGATTCTTCCTCCATTGACCTATTTAATGACCACCTTCTTGACTTTATGGCAACCAACCAACTGGCAAAAACTTCCTCAACTTTGTAGGCTCTTAACTATATTTGCATAACAACATTAGCACGCACAACCAACTGCATATCTATAACTACCTTAAAGAAACATTCATTAATCCACATGTCAAATTAACATAGATAATTCACATAGCATGTTAATATCATTAAAAATCACAAGGATAAACTTATCCCCAATGTCTATGGTTGTGAGGAAATAACATGGAAAATGCCAACAACCAAGTGTCAAGGTCATGGCAACACAACAAAAAAATAGATAATAACCTTATCAAAATTGAGTCATTAACTAAACTCATCACTCCCCCCAACCTAAGATCTTGTTGGTCCTCTAGGAGAGGAAGTACTACTCATTTTCCTAGTTAACACCCTGAAGTCTGCAACTTCTAGTTGCCCCACATCTATTTTTGCAATGTCTGAATTGGGGTCCCAGTAGAACCCTTGTTTTCTCTCCAACCTACTCCATATTTTCCTTTCTACAGCTATATCATACCTGTAATACCTAAAATATGTCACATTCCATAATAATGTTGGTGGGTGAAAAGTTAATGGAATCCAAAACCGTTGCTTCACTCTTACAAGCTGCATGTATCCGTCAACTCTTTTGCATGCTGCAACATAGTTTTGCATAGAGTCAGGTTCATCCTACTTCAACTCATCTGACAAACTGTTCCATCTTTGTGACAAGTACTCCATTACCTACTTCCCTATATTTTTTTCTATCTTCTCATATTCTTTGTAGGTTACTTCTCTTACAAGCATGATTCTTCTATTGTAGCTTGGTCGATAAAGAAATATGTCTCATTCTTGGAAAATATTTCCAGGTTTTCTAGATTCTGCTCTAATAGGCAAGGGGATATTGAATTCTCTTTCCCTATAAGTCCTAAACTATTGTCCCCAACTAATTTCATTCTTAATCCAGGACAGAAATGCCCTTAAATAGAGATCCCCAACATACAATATTGGGTTCCAATCATGATCATGTGACATAGCATAATTATGCAGGTATAATTCACACAATAAATTTTTAACTTCAAGAGGTGAAAATTGATAAACCTAGAAAAGTTCATGAGGAGTTTCAATAGAAGGATTCAAACTTTAAATGATCCTTGATAATTTAAAAGAAATATTTTGTTCCTTCAAATACAGGGCATAGACTCTGGGAGGAGTTCTACATGCGAGCATCAGAGGCACTAAATTTGTCACATTATCCACCTTTTCCTTCAAGGCAACAACCTATGTGTTCGTGTCTTCAATTTTTGCATATTTCTTTTTAATTTCTTCCTTCAGCTTGTGTTTCTCCTCTTTCCGTTCCTCTTCTCTCCTTTGCATTTGACTCCATAGGTTCATGGCTACTTGATTCCATGAAAAAATAGTGGGTCTATGTGTCCCAACCAAAATATTCCTTGGCAATGTTTCTTGATGTTCATATAGCACCAACTGTCATGACTCTGACTATTCACCATGTTCTGGTTGTAGGGTTTCTTGCTCTTGTTTCAAGAACTCTTGCTCTTGCTACAGGAACTCCTAGTTCACATCATGCTCTTGACTCTCAACATTCACCTACCCCATAGGGGCTTCTGTATCCTCCCTAGATGTTCTTTGAAGCCTAGGGCTTCTCTTTGGATGCATACCAGTGGCTGACCCAGTTGGATTTGATTTTTGAGGAGGGATTTCATGTTTTTTCTTCAGCTACAGGAAGAGCAGTGTTAGCCTTTTGTTTCTTAAGGTTTTGTGCTTCTTTTTCTGTTGTTTTCTCTTTGGATTTCCCTTTCCTCATTTTTGCCTCTCTCTTTTGTGCCTCCTCCTTTCAAATTGTGGTCCTAGTTTGAATTGGGGTTTCAGGAAAAACATTATCATCACGATCTGAAGAGGAACTATCTTTGTCTGAATGTTCTGACTCAGAAGAACTAATTTCTATAGCTTGTTCGACTACAGGAGGGTTTACAATATGGTTTGCAATGGAAGTTGAGGCACTAGGAGTGGTTTCATCAACACTCCTTATCCTACTAACCCTACAAGGCTGAGGCTGAGCCCTAGATCGCATATTTTATGGTCTAAATTGGTCAATGTTTACAAATTCCTCCCATGTCATATCAGAAACCTCTTGCAAATATTTATTAACTAAAATTTTGATCAAATAATGGTGTGAGACAGAGTTATCCCTACCTTTTTGAGTTTCAACTGCCATAATTGCAAGGAGTTTACAGAGCACATTAGGCACATTCATTCTTCTCCCATGCCGCATATGATTTAGGAGCTTGAAGTGTACAAAATAGAGATTTGACTTGCGACCCTCACAAGTAGTGTACTTCACAATGTGGACAGCTACCTGCTTCCACGGCTCTGGAAGAGAGGTTCTCTTTGTACCTTGCTTATTCACTTCCAATAGAGGGTCATCGTGTTCACTAAATTTAGCCTTGGTTGACCTTGCATCTTTGGTAGCAGGGTATAGTTCTCCATTAGTAGGAAAACCCGTTACCTCATAAATTCACTCTTCAGTAGCTATCACCTCTAACCCTTTTACCGTTGCCTTCCCTTCAGATGATGTTTGCACAAATTCTAGTGCAATGGCCTCATTGTAGCTGTCAAGCTTCAGGAAATAATCTAGCCACCTGCAATTCCTGAATTTTGCTAGAGAAGGTGCATCCTACATTAACATGCCATGGACTGAAGGTTCATTTCATATCAGTTGGCCACCCATTTCTTGAGTTGTCTGCAATCAAACAAGCACTTTTGTGAGGTTTCCTTTCCTGCAATCTTTCTTTGGAGACCCAATTTTTGTTTCTTGCAACTCTTCTTAAGTTCTAATGCCAGTGTCATATGAATTTTACCTTTTTGGTGACTTAAGATTATGAATTAAGGCAATAAAGACAATAAGGAATCATAAATGAAGGGTACTATCGAGAAAAATGCGGGTGGTTTAGTGTTATTTCGCACATGCAAGCCATCTTTTCACTCTATCATTCAAATTGGCTCAATTCAAATTTTGTTGACATGGATTGACACGTGGACGTGTTATTCACACTTCCTCCCCAACCTAAATTGTAGAATGTGTCCACACAGGCTGGGTAGCAATAATGATTCGATAGGGCAGGAGATAATTATATGCTATGTAGAATATCAACATTATTTTACAGTAATTAAACAAATGTACTAAAGATAATTAAGAGATAACAAATTGGTGCACATGTACCTGAAATCTTGGAGTATCCGTTGCAAAGAATGTGGAAGAAGTACCAGTTACCTTTTTAAACCTACAGCTGAGAAATTAATCGAAGTGGTGATGGGATGAAGTGGTGGTGAAGTGAAGTGAAGTGAAGTGATGGTGGAGTTATAGAAGATAGAGAAATGTGGAGATGGATGGGCAGATGAGTTAATGAAGAATTTGACGCCCAAAAAAGTGGAAGTCTTTATTATGATAAAGTGCATACCTCAATTAGGAAAAAGGTGGGACATTAGGTCTACTTCCTTTGGCTATAGGAAGTTTGGGATCTTGTTGTTGAAGAAACTATTGTAGGAATTCTTGCTTGGAAGCCAGCTTATGATACAACCCGAGGCAATGATCATTGACAAGCAGCTTAAATATGACATGGTCAATAGTTGTGATTTGCATAGCACCATTGGAGAATACTTTAGCAACTTCATATGGTCCTAGCCACCTTGTTTGTAGCTTGTTTGCATTATCTTGATACCTAGAATCATAAAGGAGGGCCCAGTCACCTAGTTGGAACTTCTTATCCTTGATGAATTTGTCATGCCATTTGATTCTTTGATTTTGCACTATCTCTGTGTGATGAAGGGTTGACTTTCTCATTTCATCCAAGGCATTTAGCTGCATGATTTTGTCCTTCTATGCTTGAGATATGTCTATCCCAAGATCTAATGAAGTCCTAAGAGTTTTATGCTAAAACTCAATGGGCATCATAGTTGTCTTGCCATACAACAATTCAAAAGGAGTGAAACTAGTGGTTGTCTTCCAACTGGTTCTATAGGACCAGATGGCTTCTGGCCACCTATTCGCCCAATATTTCCTATGAGTAGCCACTATTTTGGTCAAAATAGCTTCTATTTCCCTATTGGTCACCTTAGCATGCCCATTGGCTTGAGGGTGATAGGGAGTAGACTTCCTATGCCTGATGTTATATTCATTGACCAATGTTGTAACAAGGGTTGATTTAAATTGAGCCCCTTGATTTGTCACTATCTCTCTTGGCACCCCATAAAGTGTGAAGATTTCCTCATAGATGAATTCAGCAACCTTATTATCTCTAGCATGCTTCATAGCTTTAACTTCAACCCACTTGGTCACATAGTTAGTGCAAACCAAGATGTAGGATTTACCATTTGATGGTGGGTCAATGGGACCTACAAAAGCAAGTCCCCATTTATCAAATGGTGCGATGGCAACTTGGGGGTACAAAGGCATCTCATCAGATTTAGTTACCCAACCCATTCTCTAACATCTATCACACTTCCTAGTATACTTGCTTGCATCTTTATGAAGTGTGGGCCAATAATATCCTGTATTAAGAATCTTTATTGATGTTCATTGATGTTCTCTTGGCTGAAAAATATCCTCCACAGGGCTCATTGTGACATGCATGCAGTATATCATATGTCTCATCTTCTATCACACATCTCCTCATCACATGATCTAGTCCAGTATAGAATAGATATCTTGCAATCCATGAGAAAAGAAAACATTTCTCATTGAGAACCCTTCTCTCTTTTGGAGAGAAATGAGGGGGAAGTCTGCTTGTGACTAGATAATTTGCTATGTCTGCATACCAAGGTGTGTGGATACTGATGGAAAATAAGTGTTCATCAGGGAAGGAGTCATCAATTACTTGATTGTCCTCAGATGTAATCAACCTTGAGAGAAAGTCTGATACAACATTTGTTTTCCCTGTCTTGTCTATGATAGTGATATCAAACTCCTACATGAGAAGCAACCATCTTTCTAATCTTCTAGTGATTAAGGGTTTATTCATCAGATATTTTATTGTTGCATGATCTGTATGGACAAATATCCAATATCCAGTGATATAATGTCTAAACTTATTGAGGGCATATATGACTGCCAACATCTCTTTTTTTGTGACAGTGTGGTTGAACTCTGCTCCTTGTAGGTTTTTGCTGACAAAGTAAATTGCATTCTCAATGGTTCCCTCTTTTTTTCCCAAGATAGCTCCTATGGCATAATCAGATGCATCTATATGAATATGGAAAGGTAGTTCCCAATTAGGGCCTTTGAGTACAAGAGCATGAGTTAAGGCTTCCTTCAAAGAAGAAAATGCTTTGTCACAATTATCTATCCATTGGAACTCAACATCTTTAGTCAAAAGACTATAGAGTGGTGTGACCATCTTACTGAAATCCTTGATGAATCACCTATAATAGCCTACATGACCTAGGAAACTCCTAACATATTTTCTCTTTGCAAGAATAGAGATATTTGTGATTACCTCAATCTTGGTTGGATCCACTTGAATTCCCTTTTGAGAGATGAAATGGCCAAGGACTACTCCTTCTTGCATCATCATGGATCATTTTTCACTATTCAAGGATAGATTATGGTCTTCACATCTCTACAAAACCTTCCTTAGGTTTTCCAATGCTTCATCAAAGTCAGCACCATAAGTTGTGAAATCATCCATGTAGCTTTCCATGCATTCATGTGAAATATTTGAGAAGATACTAATTACTGCTCTCTAGAAAGTTGTAGGTGCATTGCAAAGACCAAATGGAAGCACTGAATAGGCATAAGTGCCCCAAGGACAGGTAAAAGTTGTCTTCTCTTGATCCTCAAGTGCAATCTTTATTTGATTATGGCCACTGAACCCATCTAGGAAAGAAAAATACTTCTTTCCTGCAAGTGAATCTAGTACTTGGTCTATGAAAGGAAGGGGAAAGTGATCCTTCTTGGTGGCAGAATTTAATTCTCTATAGTCAATAAAAAATCTCCATTTACCTCCCTTTTAAGGCACAATCACCAAAGGAGACACCCACTGGTTGTTCAAGATAGGGTAGATGAATCCCGCATCCAATATTTTTTGCAATTCTCCTTTCACAATCTCCCTTAGTGCAGGATCGATTCTCCTTTATGGTTGTCTTACATGTGTGCAATCATCTCTGATGTAGATCCTATGAGTATAGAGTTTAGGATCTAACCCTTTCATATCATGGTAATCCCATGCAAATGCAATATGATGCTTTTCTAACAAGTTTTTCAAGGACAATTGTTGCTCCTTCGTGAGCTTATTATTGGTGTTCAAATGTTTACCTTCTGAAACTTGCACTTGTTTTATCAACTCTATCATATTTTTTTCACTAATTCTTGGCTTTTTTAGTTCATGTGGCAACAATATATGAGACATAATTGTTGTTATAGGAAGTTCAGATGCAAAAAGAGCAGGCAGAAGTGTCTGCAGTGGACCAGCAGAAGTAGACTCGGGAGCAGGTGATTCTTCATGCATCTCATTAACTGTTTTGAATCATATTTGAAAATATTTCATCTTCTTCTTGTAGCAGCATGAAAGGACTTATGCCTGTCATCATGAGTTGCACTACTGAATTGATCTCATCAACTTCTTCACCAACATGTGGCCAGACAAGGTTATCCATATCATGAGTTGGCTGAGCAAGAGGATAAAGGCCAAGTTGTTTAGTACTTTTTCCATCAAAAATAGTCATGTTCCCTACCTGACATCCAATGCAGGAATCAGTTGTAACCAACCATGGCCTTCCCAAAATAATGGGATACCCTCCTAATGTACCTTTAGGGGATAAAATCATGAAATCAGCTGGATATTCCCAAGAGTCTAGAACAATAACAATATCTCCTATCACACCATCAGGTTTGACAGTGGAACTGTTAGCAAGTTGCAAGATAGTAGGAGTAGGCCACAGATTTGTAACATTCAGTTGTTGTAGGATATCATGAGTCATCACATTAAAAGCTGCCCCCAAATCTATCAAAGCATTCTTCACTTGGATCCCATTTATGATGACTTCAACTGCAGGGTTTTTGGGGTCAGTGTACTTAGGGACAGTGACTTTCCCAAGCATGATATCAGCCAACTTCCCTACTACATGGATAGTGGTGGGGTCTTTATTTTTCCTCCTAGGTTGTTTAAGGTATGCTTCCTTTATTGCCTTACCATATATGGGAACATATTTTATACCCTGGAATAGAGGTATCTTGACACATATGTGTTTCAGCTAATCCAAAATATCAAAGGTGGCTTCCTCCTTTTGCTTAACAACTTCCAACCTTTGAGGAAATGGTGGTTCAGGAGTAGTCTGTTGAACTGGTTCAGGGTTGGTAGGCACACTTGACTGAGCAGGGAAATGGGGTAAACTTTGACGTTGCTCCTCTTCCACAGGAAGCTCTGTAATAATTGGAGTGGAAGGTGATGGTAAAGTGGTTCCTGAACGCAGGTGGATATTACTCAGACTCACAACATAGGCATGATATTGGTTTCAATCTGCAAAATAGACTGGCTGCTTATGTGGTTTTTTATTTGGGTTGGGTGTGAGTTGAGTTGGTAACTGATTAGGTCTTGGTGTGCTAGTATTTGATTTAGGAGGAGGCATTAGGGTAGGTTGTTGAGGTTGTGGAGGTGGCTACATGTAACTAGTTGTCCGGTTTGGCCATTGTTTCCCTCCCTTCCATTGGGATGTTTGTTGCAAGTTTCTTGGAGGTTGTTGCAAATTCTCCTAGTTTTTCTACCATTGGGGTGGAGTGCTTTGGTAATTAGACCAAGAATTTTGAGGGTTGTTCGAAGGTTGAGGTGGATAACCTCCAAAGTTTGATGGATATTGGGGCTACCATTGACTATCAGATGCATAAGAATTCATGTAAGCTCCATTAAAAGATAATGGGTTTGGTGGCATACCTTGTCTTGGAGCCCATGGCCTTCTTTGTGTAACATTAAAAACTTGTTCTTCATCTCCCTCAATTAGCTTGAATTCAGTTGGAATGTGCTTTTGTCAACATTGGCCACCATTTTACATTTGTAGCCTTTTTCTTTTGCCTGCAATTAGGGCAAAATTCTACTAGAATTTCCTCTGCCTCCTCATGTTTCTTCTTTTCTTGTAGCGTATCTAGTTGAGTTTCCATATTATTTATTATGTCCTACTTGAAGTCTAATATTAGGTGAGTGATTTCCATCCTTGAAACTCCATTAATGAAATATTTACCCATAGAAGACTAGTAACCTCTCCCTTTCTTCATTGCTGCTCTAGAGTAATTCTGACACAATTTCTTAATATTTGCCCAAGGTACTTGGGTGATATCTCATTCTCCTATCAAATCCAGAGCATCAACACAAGCCTCACTGATTCCTTTAGGGAAGAGCAATTTTTGAGACTCTTCATTAAGTGCATGGTGTGGAGACTTCTTTAGGCTAAACTAGAACCTTGACATATAGTCCTTCAAACTTTCATCCTCCTTCTCCTACATCCTGAAGATATCATCTCCTCTCATATCACTACCTCTACAATATTATTTATACTTCTCAAGAAACTTTTCCTTCATATCATCCCAACTGTTTACAGTATTCCTTCCTAAGCTCATGAACCATCTTAATGCAGCCTCTTTTAAAGTAGTAGGAAACAACTTAAGCCTATGAGCATCAGTGGTATAATCATAGCTTCTACAGAGGATGTCAAACTCAAACAAGAAAGTTTTTGGGTCCTCCGTTACAAGCCCATAGAATTTAGGAAGAATTGAAGCAGGAATGTTCTTGATGATGTTAATATCATTTTATGGAGGGATAGGAAAATGAAAGGTTGGTTGGTTAGGCCAAGTTGGATTATCCATATTTTCTTGATGGTTTATTAGAGCAAATGGATTCTCTATCAGGTTTTGGAAACTTGTTCTTCAGAAGAAATTTCAGAACTAGCCAAATCTGGAAATGCATCAGCAAAAGGGTTTGCAACTTCTTCTTCTTCTGGAAATTTTTGAAACTCAACTAGTTGGTTATCAAGGTTAGGGTAATTGGAAAGGAATCTCCCAAAATCATCTCTTCTCCTACCCCCATACATGCATTATTACTTAGTATCATCCAACTCACACAAACAATTTAGCAAAAGAATGGTGGGTCATTACTTATTCTAATGAAGGGGTATGCTTAAAAAAAAAAATTGAAATACCAAAAGCATGAAAATGACTCCAAAGAACTTCCTAGTTTGACACCATCCCTGACAACAGTGCCAAAAATGTTGGCCTCCTCTAATGATTCAACAACTAAGCCCTTAAAGTTGTAACTCAGAGATTGGACATCTATACTGAATAACTATCTTTATCATCATGAAGGTAAATTTAATTGTCAACCCAGGGATGTAGACTTGAAATGGGTTAGCACAATATGTGCACTAAGAATCCATTGTAGCCATATTCATTCTACGGCTAGAAAAGACATGATATTGTAAGTAAATTGCTTGAAAGGAAGTAACATGAGCATTGAACATCAAACAAAAACTATACTGAACTAAAATGCATGACAAAAATAGAAATCTTAGCAAACAGACAGGAAACTACTCTGTCATCTTTGGCTGCAAGAACAATCACATAATGGAATTCTAGTGGCTACAGGAATAGATAATTGCCAAAATTGAAACTATTACTGAACAAAAAAATGACGACTGAGCTAAAAGACAGATTCCTCACCAAGTGGGCCCCCTTGGGTGAGTCTCCTTTGAAACTAACTTAGATGCAACAAACTTATAACTTCATTTTATTCATTGAAAAGTGTGATTACAATGGAATAGTAACATATCTGTATTACTTGAAACCTAGAAATGCGAGTACAATATCATATCAGTCAACCTTTTAAGGACTGTATGAGTCTTATTTATAGAAGGAAACTACTAACTAACTAACAACCTAGGAAGTCAACTCCACCAAATTAGGAGGATGCCACTTTATTGAAATCATAGAAAAAGGAAAGAAGGTTATGCATGCGCAGGAATTGGTCAAGCCAGTTTTACCTGAACGCAAATTTAGCATAACGACACCTCCTATATTCGCTCAACTAATAACTAAGATCATTTACAAGGAAGTTACATTCTTTAATTCACACAATTATTTTCCCTCCATTGAGATTCTTCATCCATTGACCTCTTTAATGACCACCTTCTTGACTTTATGGCAACCGACCAACTGGCGGAAACTTCCTCAAATTTGTAGGCTCTTAATTATATCTGCATAACAACATTAGCATGCACAACCAACTGCATATCTATAACTAACTTAAAGCAACATTCTTTAATCCACATGTAAAATTAACATAGATAATTCACATAGCATGTTAATATCATTAAAAATCACAAGGATAAACTTATGCCCAAGGTCTATAGTTTTGAGGAAATAACATGGAAAATGCCAGCAACCAAGTGTCAAAGTCTATGGTAACACAACAGAAAAATAGATAATAACCCTATCAAAATTGAGTCATTAATTGGACTCATCAGTGGCCTTCAAGAGTTAGGGCTTGGCAACAATAACAACTTCTTGAAGATGCCATTAACACTACCTTCGCCTTTTCTATGAATTGCCTTGTAAATTTTTACCACTACAACATGATCTCCAAGCTTTCAAGTGTCAACAAGATCATCCTCTCATATACAAGCTTTGAGAGAAGCTTCTATTGATCTACAAATTTTAATTATTTTTCCAATGTTCCACTCAACAAGGCCTCCTATCGACAAGATCCATTGTCAAGCTTCTACTATGTACTGTGATATTTCTCGCATCTCTAGTTATTTATGTTATATTGCACTTTGTTTTTGTTTCCCTAAACATCCACCCATGTCTCACCATGATGAGAATCCTAATGTTCATGAGCCCAATCACTAGCCAAGGATGGACCACCCCAAGATTTTCAATCATGTTGTAGTTGGTGTTCATCAGCCCAATCACTTGCTTGAAATGGGACATCAAGCTTAATCATTCTCAAAAGAGTGATTGAATCCATCTAATATTGTTCTTGATTGAACCGATATTCTCAACCCTCTTGTCCTATCACCATTCACCTTTATAAATATGGTCCCATTGTTTACCAAGATAGTTGGTTTAGTGAACAAGAAGAGGAGGTTTTGGGGGAAAAACAAGAAGAATTTCTTGTTGTTGGTAAACTTGCACATGAGGTAGAAGAGGAAAATCATGAGCTACAAGTTGAAAAGCATGGATTTTTGGGGTAGTGAGATAACAAACAAGAAAAAGGTGGTGAAAATGAGGATTTGATACTCTTATTTGATGAACTTCCTTATTTTGTCGATGAGGATGAAGGGAGCATACAAGCTTCAATACTATTACAAGTTTTGAAGAAGATAGAAGATGAAAATGAGCATGAGAGAATGTTGGTCTATAAGGAGACAAATGAGAACAACCTTATTTTGCAAGTTAGAGATGAAGTTGACACACACAAGGAGGGATTCTATGAGGTCATAATCGGTCCTCTTATACACAAAATCAAGGAGGAGGTTAAAGAATACTTGTTTTGGGATGATTTAGAAATATTTTGTGAAAGTTTAGATGACAATCCAACACCTATAGAAGAGAAAAATCATGAACAACAAGAGCATAAGGAAGAAATATCTATATTTTTTCTAAATCAATCACAAGAGGTGGCCTTTAGAAGTCAACCAAATGATGAAGAGGTAGCCCACAAGTGAGAAACCAAAAAGGATACCTCAAAGTTTATCCTTTCACAAGGATTTCCAATTAGATATCTAACCAGAATGGAGGCCACCAAAGTATCACAATTCATGCTTGCACCCAAGCATGAAGTTGTAGCTAAAGAAGAAAGTATTCAACCTACTTATCCACTCTAAAAAAACAGTGTACATGGACAAAATAAAGAGGTAAGTGGTTTTACTTTCATTCTTTCAGAGATATTGTATCCATTGGTTAAACATTTGTTTAATCTCCATCTCCTCTTGGGCACTCATGAACATGTGAAACATTGTAAACTCATGAGAAAGGGAAGCTATTTCAAGGAACTAGTTAATAGTTTCATTTGAGCAAGTCTTCTTACTAGTTAGTGTAGGTTCAGATGGGTTTCCTTCAAGTCAATAAGTGTTATTGCACATTGTTAGTTTGTCTTTTTCTAAGTGTTGAGGCACAGTTAGTTTAGGTGTTAGTTTTTTGTGAGGTGTTATAGCTAGTTGTCAAGTCTTTTTTCAATTTGTCTCATATTTCCTCTTGATTCCTATGCCCAACGGATATTCAAGGCTACTAGTCATGTAAGTTTTAGCAGACAATTTTTTTGTAGAGGTCGCCAAAAGTGTTAACCTATTTTCTCTAACTAGTCTAAATATGTTACACCAAATAGTTTATTAGACTTGTGAAGGTTTAGAACTTAATAAGGTTTCCAAGAAAACCTCAATCTTGTCAAAAGTGTTAAAGAGGTCTTATTAAATTCTACCAAGTTCACGTGCATGAGTTTAGGAGGCCTGGACTTAGTCTTATTCACATGATTAAACATTTGGACGGAAGATTATTTTGTGAAGTTGAGTTGAGCTTTATTAGGGTTTTGGTTATATTTATCTTGAAAGACCATATTGAGAAGGTAAAAGAGAAGCATGATAGGTTGCAAGAAAAGAATGTTTTTCAAAAGTCATGGTACACTTGTCTCATATGTTCATGTATATTCAAAATGGCAATTGGAATGGAATTTTAATTGAGATTTATTAGGGTTTTGGTTATATTTGTATTGAAAGACCACGTTGAGAAAGAAAAAGAGAAGCATGATAGGTTGCAGGAAAAGAGGGTTTTTCAGAAGTCATGATACACTTATCTCATATGTTCATGTATATTCAGAATGGCAATTAGCATGGAAGTTGCATTTTTTGCCTTGTATGGAGTTGAAATTTCCACATTGCACGAAAGGAGCAGAGCTTTATGGCACATTGAATGGAGTTTGAAAGAGCCCTACTTTTCATTCATATCCACATTACACATTTCACATGAATCTTTCCATAATTTTTTCCAGGTACCTTTTTTTGTTGAGGATTTGAACATGATAGAATTATAAAGATATTCAAGTTACATGATGATATATAGAGGTTGTTGGGGTGGAAAGAGCTACTGTGGAGGACATAGATATTGTTGTGTGTGTTCACCTCAATGGGTGAAAATTCATATTTCAAAATGATGTTGAGTGCCTCTCTGAGATTTCAAAGTTGTTTGAAGCCTACAAAAGACAACAACATCAATGGCTTTCTGGTCTAATGAGCTTGTTATTCCTTTCTATTTGTTTACTCTTTCTTGCATCATCCTTCAAATGATAATATTTTACCGGATCTCAATTGCTAGCTTGAGTCACATGCTATTTTCCCGCTATCATTTTTTTTTTAATATTCGTACCACTCCAATATCTTTCCCTTTCATTGTTCCATATCTTCTTTTTGAAAGCACATTTGTAACTAAGTTTAATTTTGTCCAAAAATTTTGAACATGGGTACAAAAATTTGACAACTATTCATTTTTTAGGCTAATACCAAAAGAAGAGGTGATCAAATTTTCCACCTTACACTTGGATGTAGTAGCTCGTGAATGGTGGTATCATGGTTTGGTAACCTAGGTCCACAATCTCATTACCACTTGTATAGGAGCAAATTTGCACCCCTTACGCAAATTCCCCTATTACCCTCCTTCAATTTAGAAAACCAAATTCGAAGGCTTAATTCCACCTAAGCCCACTGCCTCCCATCCACTTGGTGTTTTTTTTTAGTGTTGATAGAAGAGAAACCATCGGGGATGCCCACGTGGTGCACAGACATCCACACAATAGGCTTGCGTCCCTGGCATATTCCTGTAGATGGAGTCTGCAGAGACGTTACACTTCCTATTGGAATTCAAATTGTAACACCTCCCTTCGGCTAGTCGACCTAAATATGGTCATTTCTTCATATCTCTTCTTCATATTCACCATTCATTCATTCATTCATTTGAAGGCTAGTTGAATCTTCTACACACTCATCCACAAGCTCTAAGCATTCACTTCAAGCATTGAAGCAACATTTTGCACTCCATAGCAACAATCTCATCACTCCATCACTTCAATAGAGAAAGCGTAGAGCGACACCATTGCAGTAGAGGCTTGAGTTCTCATTTTCTCCACCCATTAGCCTTGAGTGCTCTTGGTGGAGGTGATAAGCTTATATTCCATCTTCTCTATTACTTGGTTGAGTTAGCACATTACTGTTTTGTAGTGTTTTAGTGTACTTTTCTTGTATTTCCTTCTTTATCGTATCATTCCTATATCATTGCAAACTTGGTTGTCCGTGGAGGTGGAAACACCAAAATGAGGGTCTAACTGAGGCAAACCCCTAAACAACCCCCCAATATTTTCCATCTCTTTTGTGTGTAGGTGGAGATATCTTGGAGCGAGCTGGTGAACAAGCTATTGTGTGAGATCATTTTCATCACCCTTGCGGTAATATACTTGCTTTATCACATCCATTTATATGTTTTGTATTTCATAGTGTTATTTTTTTCACTTAGAGATCATTAACTAGGTCAATAGTCTATTTTTCGTTGATTAAACTTTGTCTTTCTGGTCCTTTGGTCATGCGGACGCTAACACACCTGAGAGATGCCAGTGTGTCGCGTTGTCATCCTAGAACCGCGCTTTTGTCCTCTAACAGAGATCTATCTAAGACAGAGTTGATCTTGAAAACTAACTTGCCTAGTCTCCTTTCAACTATCACGCTTGTAGGGTGATCGAAGGACCTCATACTCCTCATCATTCTCATCTCGCCTTTTCTAACATTCCCTTACACTGAGGTAAGTTAGTGCAGCCTACTACTCTTAGCCCTTCATGACCTGGGGCCTTGGTGTAGTTGGTCCCCCTCTCTTACATTTTTGGTGAATCTGACGTGAACTAACGTCTACTCATTTTTCGGTGTTCTGAGCTTTTCCTCTTGTACCCTTTGATCATTATACTCCTACGTGTTGTGAAGTTTTATGAGAATCACAACCCAGTCCATGAACTCTAGGTATAATGTTAGGAGAATTCTACGACACGTTTTGATGGAGAAGACGAAGGTATCATCTAGTTTCTCTACCAGTCTTTTCTTCGGTTCTATGGTTGGCTTGTCTACGCAGGAGCATGTGTCATAGGGCGAGTCTAGATTCTTTGATGAAACTAATTGGGTCCCTACCCGTCCTGCATCACCTACCTCATCATCTATAGATGAGCGTGAAGTTGTCCACATCCCTTCTAAATATGTTGCTAGTCTAAGCAAAGGGTTAATTTCTTTGGAAAATCACTTGGAGAAAGACCTGAAGCTGGCTAGGGCCGCTGAGGTTATCAGCAAAATAAAGTATATGGTAGGAAAAGACCGAACAAGTGTAAAAATTTTGGCTAGTCTCATGGGTCTGACTGAAGTGTGTGCTCCCTTGAACCATGGCAGCATGATGTGAGGTAGCCCCTTTGAGGAGCATGAGAGATAATTGGGAGTGTCCATGCCTCCCACATCTGTGTACATGGCTAACACGGTACCTTCGATCACTATCCCCACTGCTTCTGAGAGTTCTAAAAGTGTCAAAGTAAACAAGAACCCTTTGGGTTTTCACTTTGCCCCTCCTATTGCCTCTAATGGTTGATGATTTGGCAGGATGATTAGTGGAGGCTTTGGTGGTGGTAGCTTTGATGGCAGAGGTGGTACTGGCGGAAGTGGTTCTGGTGGAGGTCATGGTAATGGCTTTGGAAGTGGCGATGGCTCCGATGGAGGTCACACTGGTGGTAGTGGCATCGGTGGCGGCTCTGGCGGTATTCATGGCAATGGTCTTAGCGATGGCTCTGGTGGTGGTTCCACTAGTCCTATGTCTTCTAACAACCCAATTCTGAATACCCTTCTTCAGAATATGGGGAAGATGCAAACCAGTTGGTGAACCTTTCCCAAGCTTCTGCCTAGCCTATCTTCCAGCCCTTCTTCTGACATAACCCGTTGTCGATGGTGATTCTAAACACTACTTTTCCGCAAGGGATGGAGATTCCTAAATTCGAGAAATACGGAAACAAAGGGGACCCGCAAACACATGTGTCTGCCTTTAATGTCTTATGCACAAACTTCTTCCATCATGATGCATTGATGGCAAAACTATTCCCTCGATCTCTCAAGGATATAACGCTCGAGTGGTACTGTTCCCTGCCTGAAAATTCCATCTTTACGTTTGATCAACTTGTGAACCAGTTCCTACGATAGTTCCAAGCCAACATCGGGCCTAAGACGATCTTCTTTGACCTTGATCAGTGTAAACAAGGGAACAATGAGAAAATTATCAACTTCATAGTGCAATATCAAGCGATCTTTTCATAGATCTCATACATGTTACCTAATTCTGATGTGTAGAAGGTGTTCATAGGGAGCTTACAAAGGCCTTGTCAAGAGAATTTTACCCTTATGAAATACCCTTCTTTCGCACATTTACGTGCAGCCCTATAGGAGTATCAACAGACGGTAGTTTAGTTTGGGGGATCTTCCTCATGCTCCCGTCCTAAAGGGAAGTCCATTGTATCGATCTCTGGGAAAGGAAAAGTCATCATGAATGTAGTAGCCATTATGGATAATAATGACCTCACACATGACCAAAAGTTCACAAAGTTATCAAAATCTTATTCCTCCATCTTACAAAAGTTGTTGAAGGATAAGATCGTTAACTTGACAAGTCCAAAACTAGTTAGGGAACCTTACCCTAGTTGGTATGAACCAAATACCTATTATCAATACACTCGAGTTAATGGACATGATATCAAACGTTGCATGCACCTACGTCATGAGATACAGGATCACATCGAGGATTATACTATTCATCTCGATGGAAGAAAACAAAATACGAACAAATCATTGGCGAAAGCTAATAATGAATTGTAGATATACACAGACCCATTTTTTTTGCATTCTGCTAATATGATTATCGATCCCTTTGATTATGTTTCTCACCCTGAAGAATATGTTAACATGATTATTGTTACTCCTCCTCTTGTGACCGGTTTTTCGAATATAACATTCACTTTGCAAGATGTATCAACAAATGAAAAACTTTCTCCACTTTACATTCCCACTTGCCTCAATGGAAACATTGTGATAGGGGTCTTAGTCGACCCCATGAGTAGAGTGAATGTCATCATAGAGGAGACTCTATTTTTGAGCTCCTTGCAAAGGGAGGAATATGAATAAATAAAGTCCATCATCCGTACGCATGATGTCCTTGCTCTTAAACCATATGGATAGATAACTATGTTTGTCTTGGTTGGACCTAGGAATTTAGACAGTTTTCGATGGCATTCCTAAGTTGGACCTATTCAGGGTGAATCTAGGTATACCTTGGCTAGCTTCCATGAATGAGATCACCTCTGTAATTCATAAGTGTTTAAAGTTTTCCCATGAAGGTGTCGTGCACGTGGTGCATGATACTGGATACCAGCCTATGGTGTCCCGTGGGGGATATTCATTGGATCACTTTTGGCCCACCCCAATTGGTCTACTCCCTTCGAGAAAGGACCTACTTTATAAGAACTACGTAAAGTATAAGACTGGGGGCAAGGGACAGTCGAAATTGACCCTTCCTATAGTAGAGCAATCAACTGCTTCTTTTTCTCAGAAGGGAAAGGAGAAGCTTGCTCCTTCTCGGGCCACCTCATCCACTCCCCTCTCTTGGGAGGAGTATTGGATGAGTAAGCCTAGTCTTTACCCACTGAGTCTGATGGTGCCTGCTTGGTGTAGACCCAAGATCAAGATATCAGATCTCCCTATTGGATCCCCCGAGCCTTGGTACTATTTATATGGTAGAAAGAAAGGCTCATGAAGAGAATTTTCCCCACGGCCCCTTACCGTTCCCGCTCCTAAAGCAGCGAACGGGAAGAGGCCCACTGCTGAGGCGCTAGAGTCGATTCCCCTTGTTGTTTTTGAACCTATCCCTCCTACTCCCATGGCTGAGCAAGAGCCTTCAATTCCTTTGCAACCTCCAGCCTCTAGTTCGAAGAGTCACATAAACCGCCTTGCATGCAAGTGCAAGCGCCGATGAAAGGCTCTCCTGGCTGAGCAAGTCACCTCACAAAAGAAGGAAGAGGAGATGATTGCTCCTGTATCAAGACCTCCTACCATGTCCTCCTCTCTCCCTTCTATTCAAACCATCTTTGTATCACTTTCGGCTTCTGCTGCGAGTGTACATGCACCTGGAAAGGTGCAGGTGTTCATTGCTCCTTCGGTGGATCCACCTTTGTTGACATATGTTCTGTATATCCCACCTTTCTTGAAGCTTTTAGATATGATTAACACTTCGGTTGTAGCTATTGCAGTTCTTTCCTCCTCTCCCTCTACCCTTCTTACTTTGTCTATGAGGATTTTGCCTCCTTTGATGAAGAAAAAGGTAGAGAGTGGTCCCTCCAGCAATGGAGGACGTAAGAAGATCCCACCTTCTCTGAAAGGTGGCCCCGTGCTGACTTGTTCTATCCTAGTGATGGAACCAATCCTGACCTCTCTTGAGTTCGTCATCGCTCCCGAATCGCTCGACAAGCCTAGTGGTGAACCTCAAGTGCAATCTCCTCCATCTATTGAGGTGAAACATGGCACTCCCATTAAGTGTATTTTTATCTCGATGGATGAAGTGTCGACCTTGTCAGTGATCTTTGTGATGTCATTGACCTTGGACCCATAAGAGTTAAGTGATGGAGACCTCATAGGTCCTTCTTCCTTATCCCTTGTTACAGGAGGGTCAGAAGCTCCACCCCTTAACATTACACCACTATAGGCTCGCCATCCTTCCCCTATGATGATCTAGAGTGGGAAGCTAATGACCTTTTGGTTGATCAGTGTTAGAGGGAGACCTCTTTTTAATCTTTAGATTGGATGTGCATGTGTGTTGTGATGTGCTTCCCCCGTAATCGTGATGTGTACTTGGATGAACCTCATCACCCTTTTGGTTCTTGGATACAAGTGTGGTGTTTGTGTTGTAAACCTTCTTCTATTTGTATCATCATTCTTCCATGTTTGTGATTGACTTTCAATAAATTGGGGACGATGCAAAGCATTGGGAGCATGTAGACTTCCTTCCATGTTGACCCAATTTTTTATTTTTAATTTGTTTTCTGTGCATTCTCCCTGATCTAGTTGGGGATTGATGATATTTCGCCCTTGCACCATGATTAACTACTATATATATAAGCAAGCGCAAATCTGACCTTGCGAAACCAGATCCCCCTATGTTCTTTGTTCGTGTTCTCTTTCCTTTTTTCTTTCTCTTTCTTTGTTCTTTGCTTGAGTTGTCCCTCTCATGTGTGACAACGACACCTTCTACATTACTTGGTCTTTAGAAAATGTATTTGTTGCCAACAAATCTTTTCTCAAGAACCTTCACATACTTTTTTGTTAGAATTGCATTCTCAACTTGAAACCCTAACGAAACATGTTTCCTTCATCACAGGTTCGTAAAGAAAGGACTTGAAAAACTTTCTCCGAAGCGAGAACAACTTTGATCTTCCCTTCGCATGGGGGCATATTCTTCCTTTTTAATTCCTTGATGAAGTGAACATATTTCGAAAGGATTCCTTGATGATGAATCGATTTGAGAAGGAAGATCCCAACTTTTGAACAACATGTCCCTTGATTGGACCCTTTCTTGTCACATCGAGTTCCCAAGGGACCCCTTCGAAAGTCTTCTTTATGACATCTAGCTCAGGGGTAGCCCGACAAGACTTTTTTCTCATCTTGGCACCTAGCTTGGGGGCAACCCGACTAGACCTACTTCACATCCTTACGTCTAGCTTGGCGGAAGCCTGACTAGACTTTACTTTCAAAATAGTGTATCCCTTGAGTGGACCCCTTTTCCTTTTGAAGGGTTCTCGAGGGATCCCTTTGAAAGTCTTATAGCTTGGCGACGATCTGCATGACTATCCGTTTATTGGCCTATGCGATCGCTTCTTGACGTGTTCTGTCTGTGGGTAAACATGTCATCACTTTCTGACTCTGTGAAGTCCCCTTTTCTTGGTTTCCCTCATGTGAGAGCTCTTAGGGGATACCTTCCTTGCAGGTATGCAAGGCACTTTTCCCGGTTTCCTTCATGTGAGATTTCTTGGAGGATACCTTCCTTGCAAGTTTGTGGGCCTGTAAGGCACTTTTTTTCTTCAGCTTCATAGTTCTGTGAAGCTACTAAGTCCTTTGCTTGTCCTACACTCTCGGGTTCACCAGATCGTGATCTGCTTCCTCGAAGGTTCAAGTATACATCTCTAGCCCTACTACTTCTTCGATCTACTTTACCAAAGCACTCATCAATACTCATGCTCGTTAAAGTGGGGGAAAAATGTATAGGAGCGAATTTGCACCCCTTACGCAAATTCCCCTATTACCCTCCTTCACTTTAGAAAACCAAATTCAGAGGCTTAATTCCACCTAAGCTCGTTGTCTCCCATCCACTTGGCACCTATTTTGAGTATCAGTAGAAGAGAAACTATCGGGGATGCCCGTGTGATGCGCTTACATCCCTAGCAAATTCCTATGGCTAGAATCTATAGAGGCATTACACTTCCTATCGGATGTCGAATTGTAACACCTCCCTTCGATTGGCCGACCTGAATATGGTCATTTCTTCATCTCTCTTCTTCATATTCACCATTCATTCATTTGAAGGCTATTTGAAGCTTCTACACAGTCATCCACAAGCTCTAAACATTCACTTCAAGCATTGAAGCAACATTTTGCACTCCATAACATCAATCTCATCACTCTATCACTTCATAGAGTAAGCGTAGAGTGACACAATTGCAATAGAGGCTTGAGTTCCTCTCATTTTATCCACCCATTAGCCTTGAATGCTCTTGGTGGAGGTGGTAAGATTCTATTCCATCTTCTTTATTACTTGGTTGAGGTAGCAGATTACTGTTTTGTAGTGTTCTAGTGTACTTTGTTTGTATTTCCTTCTTTATTGTATCATTCCTATATCAATGCAAACTTAGCTATCTGTGGAGGTGGAAACACCAAAACGAGGGTCGAACTGACGTAGACCCCTAAACAACCCCCCAATATTTTCCCTGTCTTCTGTGTGTAGGTGGAGATATCTTGGAGTGATCTGGCGAACAAGCTATTGTGTGAGATCATTTTCATCACCCTTGCGGTAATATACTTGTTTTATCACATTTGCTTATATGTTTTGTATTTCATAGTGTTATTTTTTTCACTTAGAGATCATTAACTAGGTCGGTAGTCTATTTTTCGATGATTTAACTTTGTCTTTCTGGTCCTCTGGTTGTACGGACGCTAGCACACCTAAGAGATGCCAACGTGTTGCGTTGTCTTCCCAGAACCATGATTTTGTCCTCTAACAAAGAGCTATCTGAGACACAAACTTGATCCTGAAAATTGACTCGCCTAGTCTCCTTTCAACTCTCGGGCCTATAGGGTGATTGAAGGACCTCATAGTCCTCATCATTCTCATCCCGCCTTTTCTAACATTCCCTTAAACTGAGGTAAGTTAGGGCTGCCTACTGCTCTCGGCCCTCCGTGACTTGGGGCCTTGGTGTAGTTGGTCCCCCTCTCTTACACCACTTATGATGAGTTTACCAATAAACTCATTGAAATATTTGACAAGAAGGACCTGAAATTGTAATTCAAAGAACTTAGACAACTGAGAAAGCAAGGAACATTTGATGCCTATATTACAAAATTTTAGAGGCTTTCCATGATGGTACCAAATATTTCAAAAAGAAGACATGATTTTGTTCATTGAAGGGATAATTGAGCCACTCAGGGGGTGGGTAAAATATTTTGATCTTCCAACACTCCAAGAAGCCACCAAGAAAGCAAGGTGCATGGATTTTTTTGTTCCTAGGAGAAGATTTCAACCAGGGACCTTTCAACACAAAAAGGATAAGAGGCATTTCCACAAGGAGACAAACTAGTCCTAAAATTTCCCACATAAATAAATAATGACCCATGAAGTGGGCTAAGGGGGAAGAAACTGTGCTTTACATGCAAGGAGCCATGGACCATAGGCCATTAATTCTCTGAGAAAGGTCAAGTGCATCATTTAGAAGTGTATTCAGATGATGAATATGAGTGAAAAAATTCAAAACAACAAGTTGATTTGGAGGAAAATGAAGAAGTAGAAGCACCAAAAGATTCTAAAGAAGAAAAGGAAAATGAAGGCACCCTTGCCCAATTTTCAAGTTTTCAAAATAATGAATCTTTAAGGGTTCATGGAGCCTTATGTGGGAAGAGAATTATTTCTCTCATTGATATAAATGTTATACACAACTTAATTGATGGAGTTATTGCATGAAGAGCCTTTAAGACTAAAAATTTTGAAGGGTTCAAAGTTATGGTTGCTAATGGATCCACTCTTACATGCACAAGAAGAATTTGAAAAATGAATTTACAATTGGAAAAATATGAATTCAAAGGTTATTTCTATGTGGTGAGTATTGAAGATACCAATATTGCTCTTGCCATCCAATGACTTTGTTCTTTAGGAGAGATCACTCTGAACTTTGTAACACAATGGGGCTAAAATTCGAAGTTGATGGGAAGATGGTTGTTTTGAGAAGAATGTCAAATGGAGTTCCTCATGTTGTAACATACAAGAGGATGGAGATAATGGTTCGTCATGGTCAAGTTAAGTGGGTTTTGTAATGTGTCATTATGCCTACCATTTCTGAAGAAGATAAAAGAGAATAACATCTAAATGTACAAGCATTATTGACTAAGCCTAGTAAGGTCTTTAGTGGAATACCACTTGGAAGGCCTCATGAAAGAGAGATTGAACATGTGATAGAGTTGGAAGAGGGGGCCAAGCTAGTTATCACCACTCCCTATCGACACCACAAGAGACAAAAAGATGAAATTGAGAAAGCTATAAAGGATCTTCTAGAGATGGGTCACATCCATCCAAGAACAATCCCATTTGCATATTCTATGGTGTTTGTGAAAATAAGAACAAGAAAATACACGTGTGCATATATTATAGATCCTTTAATAAGAAGACCATAAAAAATTTGATATCCATACCAAGGATTGTGAGCTCATAAATGAGCTACATGGAGTTGTCTATTTTTTAAAATTATAATTAAGATCCAAATAACATCATATAAGATTTCAAGAAGAAGATATTGAGAATACTCCATTCAAATGTCATTTTGGATAATATGAGTTCCTAGTTATGCCCTTTGGCTTAACAAATGCTATAGCAACTTTTCAATCTTGTATAAATAAATTTTTCGACAAATAGCTCAAGAATTTTTTCTTGGTATTTTTTTATGATATCTTGATATCATTAAGACTTGGGAGGAACATATGTGGTATTTAAATGAAAGAGGTTCTAGGTATTCTTGAGGTTGAATATCTATTTGAAAAAGAATCCAAGTACAATTTTGGCATGAAATAACTCCTATATCGTGGTCATGTGATCAATTATAAAGGGGTTAGCATTTACCAAGAAAATAATAGGATATTTTAGATTGGCCCCCACCAAAAACTCTCACTCAATTGAAGGGTTTCTTTGGGCTTTATGGATTTTATTAGATATTTATGAAGGGTTTCTCATAGTGGGCTACCCCACTTACTTATCTCACCAAAAAGGGGGAATTTGTATGGTGTGCAACAATGCAATAATATTTTGATCAATTTAAGTAAATCATGAGAACTAGTCCTATTTTTGTCCATATGCAATTTTTCCAAGCCCTTTCGATCTTGAGTGTGATGCACCCATTAAAGGAATAAGCTATGTCCTAATGCAAAACAAGAATCCCATTACATTTGAAAGCATAAAGTTGAGAGAATGAGAGAAGATGTATTCTATCTATGACAATGAAATGCTTGATATTATGCATGCCTTGACAAAGTTTAGGAAATATTTGGTTGGAGGGAAGTTCACTGTCAAAATAGACCATAATAGTCTCAAGTACTTTCTCAATCAAAAATATCTTGAAATGAAAGACAACAAAAGTGGGTGAGTAAGCTACAATCTTATGATTTTGAAATTAAATATGTCAAAGGGAAGAAGAATGTTGTGGTTGTTGCATTGTCAATAAGGCCACATTTGATTTCTATGATGGAGATAACCGATGATTGGAAGGAGAAAATTCTTGTGGAGTATATAAATAATCCATCTTTCAATAGTATCTTAGAGGGTACATTGCAAGATGAAAAGTACAAAGTGGTGAATGAGTTGATCCTCTACAAAGAAATAATATTTCTAATACTTGAATCAAAGCTCAAAGAGAAGATTTTGAGGACTTTCCACGATGCTCCCTTGGCTGGTTACCAAGGATTTTTCAAGACTTATAGGCAGTTTTATGAAATATTTTCATGGAAGGGACTTAAGGATGATGTTCTTAAGTATATTAAAGAATGTAAAGTGTGTCAAAAAACAAAATTGAGCACACTTTTCTTGTTGGTCTACTACAACATTTACCTATTCTCAATCAAAAGTAGGAAAGCATTCCAATGAACTTCATTGTACAAGGTTACCAAAGGCATAGGGAAAGGACTATATTTATATTTTGTTGATCAATTGATCAAAATTTCACACTTCTTTGCTATTTTTATAGACTTTAGAGTAGCTCAGATGGATAATTTATTCTTTAGAGAAGTGTTTGAACTACATGGCATGCCAAAAAATATTTTTAGTGATAGGTACAACAAGTTCCCAAGCCTTTTTTGTCAATAAATTTTTAGATTAAGTGGGATTGAAATCACTCGTAGCACCAATTATCACTGGCAAATTGATGGACAAGCATAGATTGTAAGCAAGTGAGTGGAGGGTTATTTAAGAATCTACATTTCAGAGTAGTAGAAATCTTGAGTAAGATGCCTTCATTTGGGTGAGTATTATTACAACTCTACCTATCATATGCCAATAAAAATATCTCCATTTATGGCATTGCAAATATATAGAGATCCTAGCTTCATTGACCTCTTGTTTAGTGATAATAGAGTTCCCCAAGCTAAGTATTTATTGTAGTAGAGTCAAGATATCATGAAATCCTTGAAAACCCATCAACATGCACAAAACCAACAAAATTTGTATGCATACCACCATATAGAGTGCACATTTGAGGTTGGAGATATGGTGTATCTAAGGTTGTAGTCCTATAGGAAGTCTACTCTCAAGAAGAGTGGATCATAAAAGCTCAAGCCGAAAAATTATGGCCCATTTAGGTACTCCAAAAGGATTGGAGAAGTGGCATGAGTTGAAATTAGCTAAAAATAGAAAAGTTCATAATATTTTCCATGTATCTCACCTCAGGAAGGCACTTGGACACAATGCGGTTGCCTCTTCAAATTTACCTCTTTTGGATGAATGAGGGAAACTCATATTGGTTCTTGAAGTAGTGATTGATTTCAAGGAACGCACCTTGAGAAAGAGGAGCATCAAAGAGTATTTAGTTAAGTGAAAGAATCTACCTATTGAGGATGCTACTTGGGAGAGTGAGCAGATATTGAAACATCTAGACTTGCAACTACTTGAGGAAAAGAATTTTAGGGAGGGAGGACTATAATGTCCCCTTCTCTAGCATAAATAGTTTTTGGACAATTAGCCTATTTTTTGAGATTTTCCCATATGCTAATTAGTGAGCAAGGGAGAACTCCAAAGTTTATGGAGAGCACATGAATAGTCTAACAAAGGTTTTATTCATGGCGGTAAGTTCAATTAGCCTTGGTAAACCCCATGATGCTTTCAAAATTTATTTTTGACATTTTGGAGCTCTCCAAACTTCTTGGAGAAGAATTCTATTTTTAGATAGTCACCCAATTGCTCTAGTTCTTCATCCAAAATATTTAATGACATATTGGTAGAGTCAAAATCTCATAATTATATCATTTTTATACTTTCCACAACTTCAATGGTTTATTAAATTATTAAATAATTATTGCTTAAGTTGTCCTAAGGAGAAAATATTAAAAACAAAACTAAGTGTGATTATTTATTTAAAAGCATTTTAAGTGTACCTTAGTGGGGTGCCTAGGCACAAGGGCGTCATTTTAGACATGATTAATCATTATTTTTGTTAAAAAGAGTTTACGTAGGAAAAAGGGAATTATTATTATTATTATAATATTTTTCCCTCTAAAATGTTATAAAAAGGAGTTGAGGGCTCATTTGAGGTGTAAAACATGATTTGATATTACAGTGGCTTCAAAGAGAACCTATATTCTTCTCCTATTTTATTTAGGATGAAAACCCTCTTGAAAATATTGGTTTTGCGGATGAAAATCCCCTAATTGGGTAGAGTGATTTCATCAAAGAAGCACTAGTGTGCCTAAAGGAGATTTGAGGAGAGGTTACACCATATAGTAAGCCATATTTCCCTTGTAGGCCGTACATCCCCTTAGTCATACCATCATTATGAATGATTAACATGATTCTCCTTTAATTTTTTTTGTTGTTTGAGATATCAAGTCATTCCATGTAGGTCATACTAGTAAGTGCAAATTTCTAGATATTATGATATATACATCATCATAAGGGATCATAATAGCTGTAAATGAGGACATGAGAATCCAAGAGTGAAGCACTTGGGTTTAAGAGCTCGAATTACCCTTTTAAGGGATGTCGTGACCATTTTTTCAACCTCTAAGACATTTCACGATGAAAAATTGATGTACTGTGAGTTTTGGGGAAGAATGTGCTAATTGTACCTAAAACAAAGGAAAATAGGGTTACAAGGGGGATATAGATAAGGGGTTCACCACAATGGTAAACATTATAGATGGACCTATTTTCCTTTATTTCATTAGGAAATGAGATCCACATGAAGAATTGACTTACAACCCTTAGGTGAGTCAACTCAATGAGGGAATCTATTGATTTCCTTATGATTGAGGATGGGGGTATCAGCCTAAACAACAATTTTGGGAGAAAAACTAAAACTAGTAAATCAACTCAATCATGCCCATTCAAACTTGAAATATCAATTTAAAGCTTAATACAAATAGAAATAGTGAACTTTCTGTAGATCTGAGAAGGGTTAAACACTATGTACCAATCACCAAAAGGCAGTTTCAAGAGGCAAACTGGGAGTCATTTGTCCATGGGTGAATGGGTCTTTGTGTAGATTTTTCAAACAACTTTCGAGAGCCTCTAATGTTAGTCTGTAGCTTCTACTTGATCTGGGTTTCAATGTTGGGAAGTGGGAAATCAAACCTGTAGGTGAGATATCGTGAATTGACGACAACTTTGACAACTTTTGCAACTTTGACAAATTTTCCAATTATTCTCTTCAAGAGATCTTCAATCCTTCTTCAACCTAAGATCTACAACAAAAACAAAATAGGGAAAAAAAAATTGTTTTTGTTGAATGGGGGTTTGCCTTGGTCAAACCCCATTTGGTTAATTAAGCCTTGAATTGAAATAATGAAATATGAAAGGAATGATGAATGAATAATTCTATGTTGTAACTCACCAAACCCTTGAATAAACCTTTGGAAGTCTGTAATGTTGATCTTATTCTTGCATGAAATGGATTCAATGGATGTGGATCTTGATGCTTGAATATTGATTTGAATGCTTGACTTGAATCTTTGAAACCTACATGACAATGTTAGCTCCAAAACGTGCATGATGTAAAAGACTTTGACATGATGCTTGATATCTTGATTGCTAAAATAAATCACTAATAAATCTACTCTTGAATGCCCTTGATCATAATATTTTCTATGTTTTTTGCTCACTTGAATTTTTAGGTGTCTTAGGATTTGAATTTGATAAATTAACCTTGTATTTATAGGTATGTATCCTTAATTTTCTGAAAATTAAACATCACAAGCCAACATCAAAATTTGAATTTGGGGACAGTAAAATACTGCCAAAAGCATATTTTAAATTTAGGTTCAAAGGCCTAGGGAGGACCCATTCGCCTATGGGTGAATGGATCCCAGGTCCCTATTCTTGGAACACGCATTGTTCAAGATAAAGTGTTATGTGTTGGCATTAATTTTTGTCACGTTTCCCCTTCAGAAAATGTAATTTATTAGGCTTGTAGATGTCAAATAGGGCTTATTAAGGCATAATTAAGTCCAATTTAATTGAGGGGACCCAAAAAAATTATGAAAATATAAAGGAGTGCATTTTTCTACACTACAGTACCTATTGAACCAACAACACAAATTGTTGTTATAGTCCAATTTAGATATGATTTTTGTTATTAATTTGTTATGATATCTTTTACTATGATTTTTGGGTGTGTAGCAAGGAGTTTGAAGTGTCTTTTCAATAGTATGCAATTTGGTGTGTTAATATGTTCCCTTTCAATTTTTTCTAAGCATTACCAATCGTGTTTTAGTTTTGTTATGACAACAAGACAACAACAATAAAGTACTATCATATTATACTCCATCCCTTCAAGGTATTTTGTTGGTGATTCATAGTTTAGATATTTATTTCATGTCATTTAGCTTACTTTTGGAGTGTTACAATAGTCTTATTT
The DNA here is from genome assembly GCA_007115665.2 of Sequoiadendron giganteum. NCBI lineage: Eukaryota > Viridiplantae > Streptophyta > Pinopsida > Cupressales > Cupressaceae > Sequoiadendron > Sequoiadendron giganteum. The sequence goes on from CM021104.1 coordinate 615,305,309, forward strand.
ATGATCAGTACTAAAAATAAATTCATATCAATAATCATACTTCATATATGATGTTTTAAATGCTTTGAGGTAATTTTGTAATACCCTAGATGGTAGTACCATCAATGGTTTCTTTCTTTATTTTTGATGTATTTGCTCACCCCACTTAATAAGTGGAAGAGATCTTTGCTCACCATTGAATAAGTGGAAGTGGTTGTGACTATTGTAATTGCACTCAACACTGAAAAGTTGGAAGTTCTTGTGCTTATTGTATCTACACACTACCGAATAAGTGAAGAAGTGTGTTTCCTTTTCAGTTCATGCATATCACACTCCACTAAATAATTGATATAGCCTAGAAGGACTAGTAGTTTTGGGTGGTTAAATGAGGCATGATATATCATTAAAAAACCCACCTTAATGGTTTGGCACAGTTAGTTTTATAGCATGACATATAGTTTTCTAAATTTCTTACCAAATGCCCTAACACCACCAAATGCAACATTTGATAGCTTTCCACTGCTTGAAAATTACTTCAAGTTGGAAAGAATAATTAGAGGGATTTATAACGGAATTGACTATCCAGCTTTGGGTACAAATAATTTATTCATAAATATTATAAATTGTTTGCACTTTCCCATCAAAGTTTAGACATTTCTATCTCATGTCTCTTAAGAATCCTTGTACAAATGATGTATCCTATAAGGTTTAAGAGATGTGGATAGTGAGTACTCCTCTAAAATTAACCTAAACCCTTGATATGTTGGTGTAATAAATTTTATAACATGAAAAATACTATTTATGGAATTGGTCACTTGATACCCAAACACTACACCAAACTAACGCTCTTGGTAACATTTGATTTCTTTCCACTATGAGAAAATCTCTTTGTGTTGGAAATATATTCTTAGAGTATTTTGTAAAGAACTTATCTACATAATTGTAGGAATACATGATTCATGCATATGTGTCACTACTTTTATTTACTTTCTTATCAAATTTTGACATGTTTTCCATATTATGTCTCTTGAGAGAATTTGTATATCCAAAATATCCCAAAAGGTCTTAGAGGCATGGGTCCAAGAATGCAACCTACTTTATTTACCTACCCAACTCAACATATCAGTGAAATTAGTTTTTACCCACAATATTTATGATGTAAAATTGATCTCACAATGCCCTAACATGTTGGCATAATTTAGCATAAACAAATATTGAAGTATGTAATAATTTAGCATAAATTAAAATAATATGATATATATTTCATATGATTTCCATTATGCATTTTTTTTTAATTATTTCTTACTAATAGGGTAATTGAATAGAGAAATATATAGTAACTCATTTGATGGAGAAACAATCACATGTCACTTTAAGACAATCCTATATCTAACCATGACTACCATCATGACAAGAAAGAATGTTATGTATTGAAGTAGGAAACTATATATGATCTTTCTACCAAGAAAAACAATCATAAAACAAGAAATCAATCTATAACATGTTATTGTTCATAATTCAACCATTCTAAAGTTATTATACATTCAACTTTTACAACAAATTTATGGAGTTAAAATCAGATCATAACCCAATTTTTATAATGTTTCTTTGGCCAAAAAATAATAAACCTATGATAACAAAGAAACCTAATCATCGACACTTTCTAGAAGGAAAAATTATAATAAGCCAATAAAATTGATTTATCTTTAAGAAGCTTTAAAATAAATAATAAAAAAGAGGAAAAAGAGTAGGAAAGGGTTCATAAGCCATAAATTTATAAGTATAATACAAGAGGCTCTTGAAAGATGTATAAGGGAAAAAAATAGGAAAAGGAAAATAAGTTATTTTTTGCCAAAAGCTTGGTTTGATGAGGAGTATAAGGTAGTAAGGAAAGCTCTCAAAGATCTAGATGAAGAAGGGGAAAATCAAAATTTGTACCAATATATTATAAAAGCAAAAAAGAGAGTACATGGTCACAACGAGAGAAAAACTAATTTATTTAGGTAAGAATAACCCAATTTTTCTTGGGGAGAGCTTCAACAAATGAAATAAAACATAGAGAATAACATCATATCTAATTAATGGATTAAATATGTAAGGAATTTGTATAAAAATGAACCACAAACAAAGGCACCTCCCACAATCACCACAACACTGCAACTATTTACTTTGCAAGAGATTAAAGAAGGCATCAAGAATTTTAGAATATGTAAGCCTTAAGATATGGTTGAATTATAGGTAGAGTACTTAAAATGGGGAAAAAAAAATTCTCCCCATATCAAGAACATTTTTTACATCATCAAACTTGGGTTTATAAGAGATTGGACAACTAGCCTTGAGAGACCCCTTTTTAAGACTAGTAATATAAATAATCTATCCAATAAATAGATTATCATGAAAAGTCCTTTGTTTACAAAAAAATTTAGAAGCATGGTCGAGCACATGATCATCAAGAGGTAGAATAAAAAGGTAAGAGAGAAAAAGGGAAAGCATGTTTTAGACCAAAAAAATTAACTTTAGACCATTGCATCATTGAGGCACACCATTGAAAAAGTTTGGGATGGTAAAGAGGAAGCCTATTAATATTTTTTTGACTTCAAGAAATATTTTGATATTGTTCCTAGGAGAAAATTATGGTGTAGAATGAAGGATCTTGATATCCCAAAGCAATATAGAGGGGTTATTTATAGGCTTTATGAAGAAGTTGTTATCAACTAGGATTGCACCCTGGCTAAGCCTAGACTCAGCTAATCTGTTGAAACATTGGAATATCTTCAAGTTGTGGGTACCCTATAGTGAAGATAGACCTTCAGATTATGGGTCGGTTCCCCTTTTGATTTTCTTACGAAACTAATGATTATATAGGAAAAAGGATAGAAGGGTTTAAAATGAATGGAAAAACCTAACTTGAAAGGGTGGTGACGCACCTAAATGACTATAAAAATGTAAACTGATTCACAACTCACAATCAGCTCTAAAAGACATTTACTTTTCACAACTCCAACTGAAACATGCAATACATTAGTGATTTGTATGAAGGTTTGAAATTAATGGTTGTTGAAGGACAAACAAATGTTCAATCGCAACTTCAACCTAATAAGATCACCTAACACATCATACAACCTACATTACATGAAACTTTTGCATTCATATTTGCAAAAATGAGACATAGAAAAGGATTCAAAACTAGAATCACAATTAAACCTCAAATCATTAACTGCAAATGAGACAAAAGATGGTGAAAAAGGAATGCATTGATGTCTTTAATTGATCTCAAAGGAGCCTTTGTATCAAACTATGAAAGCTGAATTACAAAACTTATAAACTCTCTGCAATACTCAAGCGAGGAAGAAGCTAGAACTGAGAAAAAACCTAAGTCTTTCCTCCTATATACAAAAAAGAGTCTCTAAGTGCCAAGAGATGTCACTTGCAGTTAATTGCAAGTAAAAATATCTCCCAGAATCTCTCCATGAGAATAAGAGAAAAACCCTAAAAAGAGGAGTCTAAATTGATGTAAATTGATAAAAAATAGCTCCAAACTCCCCCTTACAATTAGTTTGACCCAAGTGGACTTCAAATTCAGCCATCTAAATGGAAATCAGGCCCAAATGCTCCAGTTCAATTCCACCTCTTGAGATTTTGCATGATTTTGGGACTGGGGTGAACAATTTAAACAAATAATAAAGTAAGGGTTAATTTAATATGTGTTGTGTGACTGCCTCCATGACATATATTGATTTAATTTATAAAAACATTATCACCAATATTTGTTTACATTTTCGTTTATGTTTCACCATCATGCAAAAAAATAAAAGGGGGGTGAATTTATGTTTCAAAACCATGCAAAGTATAGAAAGGCACTTAATCATAAGCCAAGGTATTAATTTTGCATGAAAAGATTTAAATCAAAGGAAAAAATTCCTCCTTCATTAAGTTGGCCAAAATAGGGTAAAAGAAAACCCTAAACTCAAAATCACGGCCTCTCCCACTTCATTTCATTTTACACTTGCATTTTCTTTGACTCAATTGGTTTGGCACTACCATGCTAGGGTTTGAGCTCAATCCTTTCATGGAGTCCTCTGGGAGTTTCGAGCCATTCATGCAGATTCTCTTACATAAGATGAGCTAAGACTGTGAGGTGAGTTTTTTATTTGCATAGAAACGTTGTAATCTCTCATTTTTGTGAAAGAGAATTTGTGCCTTTTCATTTGTCACAGAGAATGATAAAAGTGCTGATTATTTTGTATTTTCACTTTTCTTTTTTTTGAAATTTTTGTAAGAAAAGATAGAAAACTCAGTATTTTTCTTTGAAATCTCTGAAAATGTCAACTGTACTCATCCTTATTTTGCAGGCCGCTTTTTCATTATTTGCATTTATTTTTTTGAAAAGTGTGGGTAAAACCCCCCATTCATGGTTGAGGTTTCTTTTTTCATTTTGCCCTTCTGGGTTCATCTCCTATGTCATGGTCAAGAGCGTCATTCTGGATAAACCCATATGCTAAGGATTCATCTTGGTCTCATAGGCATTATGTAGAAACAACTAGCTGAAAAAGCCACTATTCACTCTATTTAAACATAAAAACTCTCTGATGATTGCGTATCTTCAATGCTACAGACATGTATTCTCTAGAAAACATTTTTACATGGAAAAAATGTCCACTCTTTCATCCTTCATAAGTGATTTTCCCTTTTTACAGACAAGCTTTCATAATAAGTTTATTAACATGCACTTTTAAAGTACAAGAGTTTGGTAGAAGCCAGTAAAGTATTTTATCTCATGAAAGAATAAGAGATCTTGTGGAATATGAAAAATTTGTCCTTTGATCACTCCAAACCGCTTCTACATGGCACTGTCACTGCTTGTGAATTTATCCATGCTCTATTTTCATGCTCAATATCATCTTTCATTGAAAACACATTGATGCTATAGTGCATTGTTATTTCATCACTGTGCTTGTATCCTTTGTCAAATAGAAACATGACCTTCATAGACTGCTTACATGATGACTTGCATGACCGTGTTCTCATAATTGTCATTTACCTGAAACTAACCCTGATATAGTCCTCATGTTGATTGTTAGCTATCATCCATTTCCTCTTTGTATTCACTATTTTACTATGACTTGCAAGTTTGCAATGATTCTCAATCTATTTTTTTGCTTCAAGAGGAAAATTGATGGTTGGTTCCTCACTATGTGATATTTTTTGACATAAGTGTTTAAAGATTTATCAAGGACTTTGGTAAATTGTCTTTACCCCTAGGCTATTGTGAACATTTGACTATGAACTCAAACTCATTTATGGACTATCCCTAGGCACTTTTGGATGGATAGTAATTAAAATGTATGCATTTCATATGATATAAACAACAAGAAAAAATAATGTGACAATGACAATGAAGTGATAAAAATTAATGATATGACCACATCTCTAAGGCTCATTTGTGATTGTCACTTCAAAGTGAAGGGTTGCCTTCATTGCACTCTCTGAATTGACAGTCATGAGTGAGTAGTCCTATGTTAATTATGCACATGGTAACTTGTTGATATTATTGATATGCCTTCTTGAAAGCTTGTAGTGACTACATGAAAACTAAAATGACTTCCATAGATTTGAACTTCAAATCCCTCTTAAAATCCAAGAGGGCAGCATGTTGGGCTCAACCCTTGTGGGAGCCCATCTTCTCCACATGTTGTGATGTTAAAACATGAAAATATGGAAAATCAAATTAACCTATACCTACACAGTGAACAAACAAGTTAGCAAAACAATGAAGCTAAAAGCTTCCAATGATGCATTAATTCTTCTACCCCTGAATGTTTGTGAAATCTGCATATTTTATCAAATGATTTATAGGAGTGGATTATATATCTGTTGATGTATGCATATGAAGAGAAATTTGATTCCGATCTCTAACACAATCTATTTTTGTAGGTATCTCTAGAGCAACCAATGAAGGAGCTAGAGCTAAAACTGAAGACACAACTATCAACTATGTGATTCGTCATTCAAGAAATGATGAATCAAACTTCCTTTCGCGTTCCTACTTCTTCAGTTGTATATTTTACTCTTTATGTTTCATTTCTCATGTATTTCTCAGTTACTCCCACGGATTGTGTGGGACATCATATTTTGTACAATGAATAAAACAACAATTCTTTTATGCAAATTGTGTAATCTTTCCTATTGTTGTAAAATATTTGCATAATAAAACTGAACTTCATTTGAGAGAATCTTTTGTGTAATGACAAAACTTTTAGCAAAAAATTTTATGTACCTTTTTCCCTAGCTGCAAACTATGTTTCAGCTCTACCTAATTGAGATGTAAGTGAAAATTAGGCAACATTTTGGCGACATCTTAGGCGTGTTTTCCTGCTAAACAAATAGGATCAGTAGCCTTGCATATCCATTGGGAATAGGAGTCTTTTCTTTCTCTTTTGTGACTCAAATAACTCTGTAACTCAGCTATTAGGAACTATACAACAACAAAACTAAAACTGAAAAACAACTACCATGGCTTTGTTTAGGGCAGAACCAACAAACGTGTGCATCTACACTTATTGGAAAATAACAAAGGCTGAAATAAAGCATCCTTCCTACCTAAACTAATTAGACGAACTAGGTTGTCTAAACAAAGTCATTAACTGGCTGGGAAAAATAGCTACCTTTTCTTATCAATTGAATATGCCTTCTCTGCTTGTAAGCAACCAACAAGGGGTGTGGAAAAGGTGGTTGTCAAATAAATTCATGTGATGCCTCTCTAAGAAAAAGAACAAAAACACATATTCACTTGTTTTGACTAAAAATGCAATTGTTTTGGGGTGGATAAATCAGTTGGTTCTCCTATTCCTACTGCTCATCCTCATTCCTTGCAACAGGCCTAATAGGTGGTGGCTTCTCCCAACTTATTTCTGATTGGATTAGATGTTGAATTGGGCATCCTCTTGATAAACCTATGTGCAAAGAATCAATGTTGATTTGTTGTTTGCATTTTGTTGCCTTCTTAACTTGAATATGAATTATGGACCGATTAGGGGGGTCTAAAAACTTACCCAAACTGGAGTTATCTAATTCCTAATCCTCTTCTTGAGTGAATGTGTGATCAAGGAGCTTGTTAAAAACTGCCTCTTGACATTTGGCCTCTTTTTCCAAAGGCTTTAGCTGAATAATTCCCTTGATGTATTCAAACTGATTAGTTTCATCTTGTTCAAATGCAAAGAGGGAATGTTCAGAAACTTGTTTTACTTTGTAGTCCTCATCACTCACTTGGTCATCATGAGAATTCAGTAGAGTGGCAAGCTCTCTACAAGCTGAACAACTAGGATCCTAACAATCAAGCATTGAGTTGTCTTGAAAAGACTGATCTTCTTCAATTAATTTGCTTGATTGTTCTTTAAGGCAAGCTGCCTTCAATGTATCTATGATAGCTTCTCCTTTGTCAATTGACTCTTCAACCATCACCTTTTTTTGCTCTATCTGAACCATGCTTTCAATCTCCTGATTATGCTCCATTTTAGGCATGTTATCATGCATACCACACTCTTGCACCTCCACAATAACGTTGTCGTCACTCATTTGTTCATGGATCATCTCTCTGTCAATATGATTTTCATGCTCTTGTTGATCACAACTTGTCAATTTTGTTAGCTCACATATATTCTCTTCATCAATAGTAACAAATAAAGGAGGTTCTTCAAATAAATTAGTTAAAACTTGAAAATGATCAGCCTTTTATTGATCTATACCCTATTTCTCTTGATCTACAACCTCATTTACCTCTTGTAACAGGTATGATCTATCAATTTCTTGCTTTATATCCTGCTGCTCCAACTTGCTATGTTCACTGTAACAACTCTTTGTAGATACAATAGGACCAACTAGATAAATTTGTGGAGTTTCTTGGAATGTTAGAGGACAAATAGGCTCTTCAAGAAGCTTCTCTTGAGGGATTGTAGACTGAACCTGATCAAGAATAGGTTCATCTTGTATGAAGCATAGTGTATTGAACATAGGAATTCCTTTTCCAAAAAAATGGGTTTGGAAAGGAAATAGATGGGTTAACTTCTTGCTTAAGTACAGGTTTTTCTAATAAAGGAGAAGGGGCTAATTGTGATTCAAAGTTTGCAAGCTTCACCTCATATTTATTTTTTTGAGCTACCAATTCTTTTGCAAAAAGTTTTGCAAACTGTCTACCTTGTGCCTCCAATTCTTTTGCCTATAAAGTTGGGCTTGATGAGCCAACTCTTCCTAGTCATGGAGATAAGCTTGAAAAGAACATTGTTCCAACTACAAATTGATCTCTTGCTCCCTCTTAATGTCATCCATTTGCTTGTTGAAGCCTAGCAAGGTATCTTTAATCATGTTTGTCATATCTCTAAACTCCATAATCTCATAATTTTGAAGTTGATTGGAGGATTGGGCAGAGGTGGGTTTGTGGTAAGCATCTTGAGTATTTGGACTAAAACTAGCATTATAGCTACTTGGGTATGGCTGATAAGGAGCCTCATGGACAACATTTTCATAGTATGGTGGTGGATATTCATATGGACTATGAAATTTTGGCATTTTTACTCATATAAAGAGTTGGAAAATGGAGTGAATAGATGATTTTTGTAACATACCAACACTAGATCTTTTGAAACCAGTAGATTTGTACCTTTAGTCACCAGGTGTGTGTGTAGATCATGCCTCCAAAGGCTATAAATACTGATTTTCACAAAAAAATCAAAATTATGAAATGATGACCTTTGAACTGTGAAAGTTCAAAGAGTCCCACCGGGCGTGCCAAAAATTGTTATCAACTAGGATTTCACCCTAGCTAAGCCTAGACTTAGCTAATCTTGTTGAAACATTAGAATATCTTCAAGTTGTGGGTACCCTATAGTGAAGAAAAACCTCTAGATTATGGGTTGGTTCTCCTTTTGATTTTCTTATGAAACTAATGATTATATAGGAAAAAGGATAGAATGGTTTTAAATGAATGGAAAAATTGAACTTGAAAGGGTGGTGACACACCTAAATGACTATGCAAATGTAAACTGATTCACAACTCACAATCAACTCTAAAAGACATTTACTTTTCACAATTCCAACTGAAACATGCAATACAACAATGATTTGTATGAAGGTTTGAAATTAATGGTTGTTGAAGGACAAAAAAAATTTCAATCACAACTTCAACCTAATAAGATCACCTAACACATCATACAACCTGCATTACATGAAACTTTTGCATTCATATTTGCAATAATGAGATGTAGAAAAGGATTCAAAACTAGAATCATAATTAAACCTCAAATCATTAACTACAAATGAGACAAAAGATGATGAAAAAGGAATGCACTGCTATCTTTTATTGATCTCAAAGGAGCCTATGTATCAAACTATGAAAGCTGAATTACAAAACTTACAAACTCTTTGCAATACTAAAGAGAGGAAGAAGCTAGAACTGAGAAAAAACCTGTCTTTCCTCCTATATACAAAAAAGAGTCTCTAAGTGCCAAGAGGTGGCACTTGTAGTTAACTGAAAGTAAAAATATCTCCTAGAATCTCTCCCATGAGCAAAAGAGAAAAACCCTAAAAAGAGGAGTCTAAACTGATGTAAGTTGAGCAAAAATAGCTCTAAACTCCCCCTTACAATCAGTTTGACCCAAGTGGACTTGAAACTCAGCCATCTAATTGAAAATCAGGCCCAAATGCTCCAGTTCAACTCCACCTCTTCAGATTTTGTATGATTTTCAAACTGGGGTAAACAATTTAAACAAATAATAAAGTAAGGGTTACTTTAATATGTGTTGTGTGACTGCCTCCATAATAGATATTGATGTAATTTATAAAAACATTATCAGCAATATTTGTTTACATTTTCATTTGAGTTTCACCATCATGCAAAAAAATAAAGGGGGGTGACTTTATGTTTGAAAACCATGCGAAGTATAGAAAGGCACTTAATCATAAGCCAATGTATTAATTTTGCATGAAAAGATTTAAATCAAAGGAAAAAATGCCTCCTTCATTAAATCAGCCAAAATAGGGTAAAAGAAAACCCTAAACTCAAAACTTGCGGTCTCTCCCACTTCATTTCATTTTACACTTGCATTTTCTTTGGCTTTGCTGGTTTGGTGTCGCCATGCTAGGTTTTGAGCTCAAGCCTTTCATGGAGTCCTTTGGGAGTTTTGAGCCATTCATCTAGATTCTCTTACAGAAGATGAGCTAAGACTATGTGGTGAGTTGTTTATTTGCATAGAAACATTGTAATCTCTCATTTCTATGAAAGAGAATCTGTGCCTTTTCATTTGTCACAAAGAACGATTAAAGTGTTGATTATTCCACATTTTTACTTTGCTTTTTCTTGAAATTTTTGTAGTAAAAGATAGAAAAATCTGTATTTTCCTTTGAAATCTTTGAAAATGTTGACTGTACTCACCCTTATTTTGCAGACCACTTTTTCATTATTTGCATTTTTATTTTGAAAAGTGTAGGTAAAACCCCCTCTATCATGGTTGAGATTTCTTTTTTCATTCTGCCCTTCTGGGTTAATCTCCTATGTTGTGGTCGAGGGCCTCATTCTGGTTAAATCCATATGATAAGGATTCATCTTGGTCTCACATGCATTATGTAGAAGCAACTAGCTGACAAAGTCACTATTCACTCTATTTGTTGCATAGAAACCCTCTGATGATTATGTATCTTCAATACTGCAGACCTATATTCTCTAGAAAACATTTTTACATGGAAAAAATGCCCACTCTTTCATCCTTCATAAGTGATTTTCCCTTTTTACAGATAAGCTTTCATAATAAGTTAATTAACATGCTTTTTTAAAGTAAAAGAGTTTGGTAGAAGCCAGTAAAGTATTGTATCTCATGAAAGAATAAGAGATCTTGTGGAATATGACAAATTTGTCCTCTGATCACTCCAAACTGCTTCTGATCACCCCAAACTGCTTCTACATGGAACTGTCACTGCTTGTGAATTTCTCCATGCTCAATATCATCTTTCATTGAAAACACAGATTGATGTTATAATGCACTGTTATTTCATCATTTTGCTTGTATCCTTTGTCAAATAGAAACATGACCTTCATAGACTTCTTACATGATGACTTGCATGACCATGTTCTCATAACTGCCATCACGAATTGTCATTTACCTAAAACTAACCATGATATATTCTTCATGTTAGCTATCATCCATCTCCTCTTTGTATTCACTTTTTTATTGTGACTTGCAAGTTTGTAATGATTCTCAATCTATTTTGTTGCTTTAAGAGGAAATTTTATGGTTGGTTCCTCACTATGGATATCTTTTGACAGAAGTGTTTAAATATTTATCAAAGACTTGGGTAACTTGTCTTTACCCTTGGGCTGTTGTGAACATTTGACTATGAACTCAAACTCATTTATGGACCGTCCCTAGGCACTTTTGGATGGATAGTACTTCAAATGTATGCATTTCATATGATATAAACAACAAGAAAAAATAATGTGACAATGACAATGAAGTGACAAAAATGAATGATATGACCACATCTCTAAGGCTCATTTGTGATTGTCACTTCAAAGTGAAGGGTTGCCTTCATTGCACTCTCTAACTTGACAGTCATGAGTGAGCAGTCCTATGTTAATTATGCACATGGTAACTTGTTGATATTATTGATATGCCTTCTTGAAAGCTTGTAGTGACTACAAAAAACTGAAATGACTTCCATATATTTGAAATGTACTTCAAATCCCTCTTAAAATCCAAGAGGGCAGCATGTTGGGCTCAACCCTTGTGGGAGCCCATTTTCTCCACATGGTGTGATGTTAAAACATGAAAATCTAGAAAATCAAATGAACCTATACCTGCACAGTGAACAAACAAGTTAGCAAAATAATGAAGCTGAAAGCTTCCAATGATGCATTAATTTCTTTTGCCCCTGAATTTTTGTGAAATCTACATATTTGATCAAATGATTTATAAAATTAGATTTATATCTGTTGATGTATGCATATGAAGAGAAATTTGATTCTGAGCTCTAACACAATCTATTTCTGCAGGTATCTCCGGAGCAACCAACGAAGGAGCTAGAGTTGAAACTGAAGACATAACTATCAACTTTGTGATTCATCATTCAGGAAATGACGAATCAAAATTCCTTTCATTTTCCTACTTCTTCAGTTGTATAGTTTACTCTTTATGTTTCATTTCATCATGTATTTCTCAGTTACTCCCATGGCTTGTGAAGGACATCATATTTGCACAATGAATAAAACATCAATTCTTTTATGCAAATTGTGTAATATTTTCTGTTGTTGTAAAAAATTTGCATAATAAAACTGAACTTCATTTGCGAGCATCTTTTGTGTAATGACAAAACTTTTAGCAAAAAATTGTATGTACCTTTTTCACTCTAGAGTTATAAACTATGTTTCAACTCTACCTGATTGAGCTGTAAGAGAAAATTAGGTAATAGAAGTCTAAGTAAAAATCAAAACTCAAGAAAGCCTTTATGAAATTTTTAGAAGTGGCATAAGTTTCAAAGAAGGGTCTCTTCTTTCCACTAAACTTTTTTGTCTTTATATTGACAAACTAGAAGAATGGCTAATATGCAAAGAGGGGATGATGTTATTTTGAGAGAGTATGTTGTGAGGCCTCTCTTGTACGTCAATGATCTCATCATGATCTCTAGATCCATGCAAGAATTACTAGAGAACTTATACACCTTAGAGAAATTATACAAGGAGGTAGGTATGGAAGTCAACACCAACAAGACTAAGATCATGATCTTGTCCAATAAAAGGGACAAAAAGTAGCTCAACTTTTATTTTGAAGAAAATATTCTAGAGGAAGTAGCAAAGTGAAAATATCTTGGGATTGACTCTAATAATGCTCAATTGGGATACTTGCATAAGGAATACAATTTTGGGAGGGTGGAGTGCACTATATGCCTTGTGAAATAGAACCATGGAGATAGAGTTATGGGATTATAAAACTATCTGAATTCTTTTTGGGCCTTTAGTTATTCAAATAATTCTTTACGAATATGAAATATGGTCTAGCCACACTGAACAACAAAAAAATAGAAGCAAATAGAGAGGATTCAGAAACACGTGGTCACAAGTAGACTCAAACTCAAAACTTTATTCCCTTATGAGATTCTTCTTGTTGAAACAAGTAACTTCCCTATTGAGACCATTGGTATGGTTCATCTCATAAGTTATCTTAAGAATTTTGAACAAATAGACACATGAATGGTCTAAGGCTATCATCAAATAAGTGTTGAATGAGAGAAAAAAGTCATGAATGAAATAAAATATCAAGTGGATGAGAAAATGGGACATTCACCTAAGTATGTGCCCAAATAATAACAAATAAAAAAAACTTTTGTTATAGATGAATTTCACCAGTGGAGAAAGAAACATTATCTTGAAAAATTTAACCCCTTATGATCACCAACAAAAGGTATACATAGGGACAAATATACCTTGGAGCGCGAAGATTCTTTTAGCTCAATTGAGGACTGGCTCCCACCATCTTTGATGTAAAATGTGTGATGGAAAAGGCCTAAAGAAGAATGAGAGGAAATAGTTACCTTTTGCATGATACCTAGGTACTTGAATACACTTTATTATAGAATGTGAAGCTTACTATGATATTGTATGCATATACTTTAGCGATTACTTTGTTATAAGATTTATTCAAAGAGGATAAGATTGGAAAAATATGAGAGCTCATTATCAAGCTTCTTAGTAGTTGTTCAACAAGTTTGAAAGCTAGAATGATGGTGTCTGTTATCCTATAGATCATCTTTCACTTTATAAATGTTAAAATTCTTCTATTCTATTCTATTCTACGATATTTTTAGACCATATATACACATAAAGTTACAACAATTTATTAAAAACTAAAAATAAAATCTCAAAATAATAAAAAATAATTTTATATAGTAACTATTAATCCTAATGAATAATTTATAATAAGAACTAAATAGTCTAAGAGATCTACAACTCAAATTCAAGTAAAAAGGCATCTACATTAACCACTAAAACCATTATAAAGTCTATATACAAAATTGATTAATCCTTTCTATGTTTTTGTTACTAGAAGGTGTTCCCTATATGAAGTAAACAACTTGCTTTTGAAAATCAATGGTTGAAAATTATAGAGAAGGATGAAAGACCATTGAAATGATCTCAACTGTTATTTTTTTTAAATATTAAAAAATACAATATATAATAATAATAAAAAATTACATTCTTATCTATTCTTAGCTTTAAATTAAAAAAATATAAAGATAAGAATTGTTTTTTATTTTAAAATTTTTAAAACTTAGATTTTTAAATAAATAATAATAAGTTTTTAATATATATATATATATATATTTTAAATAATAATAAATCAATAAATTATGAATTGACTTTTTATCTTTTGAATAGATTTCATTTTATTTTTCACTTTTTAAGTTTGATGTTACTTGTAATTTTAATATAAAAGTTATAATTTTACTTTTAACGATTTTAATATAGTTTATTTTTATTTTTAATATTTTATTTGAAATATAGTTTTAGTTTTTAAAATTTAATTTATTTAATAATATTGAGTTTATCCTAATATTGTTTGTAGTATATTAATTATATTTTTAGTTACATGTTTTATTAATATTTCAATTTTAATAAATTAAAAAAATAGTTTTACTTTTTTATTTAATCATTTATTAGCTTAATAAATTTATTATTTGTTATTAATTTTTTAAAATTATTATGTTTATTAATATTTAGATTTTGATATAATTTGACTTTCTATTTAGTTTATTTTATTTTATTTTTTAATTTAGATTTAGATTTGAAATTTATTTTTATTATTTATATTTTTTTATGAAATTATAAATAATAGTTAAAAATTATTATAATTAATTTAATTTATAATTATTTATCTTATTAAAACTTTAATTATTGTAGAATAATTCTATTTTGAATTTTAGTTATAATTTATATAATAAAATAAATTTCAAACTTAAAATATAAATTAAAATTTATAAAGTGAGAGAGAGAAGGTAACTTTTGATTAGTCGTTTCATGCCAACAGTTCAAGGATAGCACGACCCTAAGGAGTTATGCTCAGGGTAGCATGCCATTTGATTAAGGATATAATTCACCTTTAAAACTTCTTTAGTGTACCCATTGCATACTTAGGAGAAAAATAGAGAGAGAAATAGAAACATAGAGAGGGAGACAAAGAGATACAAAGATAAAAAGAGAGATAGAGATACAAAAATAGAGGTATAGATATAAAGGAATAAATATGGAGATACAAAGAGATAGAGATAGAAGAGAGATAAAGAAAGAGAGGAAAATAGAGAAGAGGAGAGATAGATAAAGAGATAGGAGACATATATATATATATATATATAGAGGTCGAGAGATCAAGTGATAAAGACAAAAAGGAGGAGAGAGAGAGGGGGATATAAGTAGGGATAGCAAAAAATAGTAAGGGGAGAAAGATAGGGAGATGGAGATAGACAACAAAAAGAAATGAGAGAAAGATAGACATAGAAAGAGAGAAGGTAAGACAAATATAGAGAGAAATAGGGGAGAGAGATGAAGAGAGAGATTGAAAGATAATATAAATAAATAAAGATAGAGGAGACAAAGATATAAAGAGATCTCTCTCTCTCTCTCTCTCTCTCTCTCTCTCTCTCTCTCTCTCTCTCTCTTCCCATATATATCTATATATATCTCCCCATATGTACCTCTCGCTACCTCTCTCTATATATCTCCCTCTCTCTCCCTCTCTCTACATAACTTCCTATCTCTATCTTTATATCCCTTCATCTCTCCATCTCTCATTCTCTCCCTCTCTCTTTGTATCCCCCTCTTTCTATCTCCATTTCTCTCTCTCTTCCTCTCTCTCTCCATTTCCATCTCCATATCCATCTCTATCTTCCTCTTTATAGATCTATCTCTCTCTATCTCCTTACCTCTCCTTAAATCTCTTTCTCTCTTTCCCCTCTATCTTTCCAACTATATTTATCTCTCTATCTCTCCCTCTTTCTATCCATATCTCTCCCTCTCTCTTTCTCTCCCTATCACTCTATCTTTCTATATCTCTCAACTTATCTATCGTCTCTCCATTTCTCTCCCTCCCTCCCTATCTATTTAAATATATCTAGATCCCTCTCTATATCTATCTCAACATCTCTCTCACTCAAACACACACACCCTCCTTTTCTCTCCTTCCCTATCTCTATCTCCTTATCTCTTTCACTCACACACACACACACATTGTTTCAGCCTCCCTATCTCTATCTCTATCTCTATATCTCCCCCCTCTCTCTATCTCTCTCCCTCTCTATTAATTATCTCTGTCACCTTTTTTATCTCTCACTCTTGCCCCCTCTATTTCTATCTTCCAAACTCCCCCTCTCCCTCTCTATTTATCTAATTATCTCTCTCCCTCTCTCTCTCTCTTATTTAATCCATCTCTCCCTCTTTCTCTCCTACTCTCTCTTTATATATATCCCTCTCTCTACCTCTCTCTATATCACTTCCTATTTCTTTATATTTCTCTCTAATCTCCCCCTCTTTCATTGTCTCCCTCTTTCTATCTCTATCTTTCCCTCTCCCTCTTCCTCTCTCCTTCCATCTCTCCCTTTATATATTTCTCTTTGTCTTTGTCTTTGTCTCTCTCTCACTCACCCTTTCTATCTTTCCAAAGTTATATTTATCCCTCAATTTCTCCTTTATATCCCTATCTCTCCCTCTCCCTATCACTTCCTCTTTCTATATCTCTCTACTTCTCTTTCCTATCTCTATTTATCCCCCTCCATTTGCCTCCCTCTCTATCTATTTATACATATCTATCTCCCTCTCTAGCTTTCTCCATATCTCTCTTACTCATACACACATACACTCCTTGTTTTTCCCTCCCTATTTCTAGCTCTATCTCTCTATATTTAAATTTTTACATATCCCCCTCTATCTCTATCTCATTATCTATCCATCTCTCTCTACTCCTATATTGTTTCCTCTCTCTACCCCTCTTTGTATATCACTTCCTATCTCTAACTTTATATTTCTATCTCTCTCTCATTCTCTCCCTCTTTCCCCCTCTCTATATATTTATCTCTTCCATCTCTATCTATCCCTTTGTCCTCTCTCTTTATCTCTCCTCCTCCTCTCCATATCCCTCTATCTCTATCTCCTTACCCTTATATCTCACCCTCTTTCTATCCTCATATCTCCCCCCTCCCTATTGCAAACATAACATGAGCCTATTGGTAATGAATGAATGAAAGATTTTAATGACATCCACGAGACTAAACAGTCTAAGGGACCAAGACAAAACCAGGCCTAATCTGTCTTCATGCTCTTTTCTAAGTCGAGTCTCCTACTATTAATTTTGACTAGAAGGCTAGCCATCTGATTAATCTTGTCTTCCCCAAAGAGTTGGTGCATATTATCAACTTTCAAACTATTTTCGTGCTGAGTACGGATATCCTTGTAAGCGGTGCATTCCATAATGAAATGCCATTCCATTTCCATAGTCCCCTTATTGCAGAAAATACAAGTTCTTTCTTCCCAAGTTTCTTTGGGTATCTTCCACCTACCGGTCTCACATCTAAGGTGATGTGATCCCGTCCTCAATTGTGCAACTAAAAACCGTGTTTTTCCTTTAATAGCTGCACCTAGATAAGTTTTTTCACCATGATCCTTTTCCAGGTTAAATTCTTTGATGTAGTAATCTTTTTTGCGCCCAATCTGATTTGCCCACATGGCAGTTCTAAATTTTTCATTCACATAGCTTTTTATTTCACTATTGGTGCTAGGACACTCTTGCAAATTGATGTCCCACTTGTTCATCCACTTGTTGTTCTGCCTCATCCAAGTTTTTTTCCTAGGATCTAGCGTCTCCTTCATAACCATTTTAGGCCAACGGTGGTCATCCATGTTTTCAACCTTCTTTAAATAGATTATCAACCGAGTTAACGCTGATGCTTCCAATGGAAAAGTCCCAGCTTCAGCTAAAAGAATTTCATATGGGATTGTGGTTTTAACTTTGAGACTACTTTTTATTAGATGTTTCTGGATTCTTTCTAGTTGCCTCCAACTGCACTTTGACATGTTGCTTCCCCACACTTCGCACCCATAAAGAACAACTGGCACAACAAGCAAACCAAAAAGGGTTTTCTTGGTTTTCCAATCCCAAAGCTCAGCTTTTCTACACCTGTTCTGCAAAAGGTAGGAGGCTTTCCAACCTCCTAGCATCCTTTTCGTATGACAAGTCTCCCAACTAAGCTTATAATGAAAGTCTCTCCCAAGAGACTTGTATTCTTTCACAATTTCAAGGGGCTACCTTCGAAAAGAAAGGTATTTTGTTTATCTTTTCTATTCAATGAGAAAATCATGATTTTAGTCTTGGTGATATTCACTTGCATCCCAACCTCCTGACGAAAGAGTTAAAGAGTTTTCAAGTGTTCTCTTAACCCATAAGCTATTTTTGAAATTAGGATAAGATCGTCAGCATATAATATAAGTTTCACCACATAGCCTACCAGCTGAATACCATCCCTATCCGTATTGCTTAACCAAGCTTCCAACTTATCAATGTATAACCCAAAAAGCATGGGGGATAGAGGGCAACCCTGTTTAGCTCCAATGTCGCTACCAAAACACTCTGACATACCATCACTAGTTCTGATTTTAGCTCTAACCTTCTCATACAAGCTGTGAACAGCTGCTCTATACTCATTTGGGATGCCTAATTCCTCCATTCTATTCTATAGTTTGTCTCTAGGTACCGTGTCAAAAGCTTTCTTAAAGTCTACAAAACAACAGTAAGCCTCCTCACCCTGGATGTTCCAAATTTATCAAATGTCTAAGGGTGATACAGTGATCAATGGTAGAGTGTCTCGACCTAAAGCCTGCCTGCCCCTTTTCCCTTTTGCCCTCATTTTCTGCCCAACTGCTGATCCTCTGTTCAACCATGTTCCCAAAGAGCTTGCCAAAGATAGGATTGACCATAATCATGTGGTATTTAGATGGATTATTGATATCACCACTTTTAAATAAAGGAATGACCACACTGGTAGTCCATTCCCTAGGGAAACCATCGCAATTGATATTATTGAAAATTCTTTTTATGTGAGGGGCAAAAGTCTCAATCCCCCACTTTAAAAATTCAGCCTGTAACCCATCAATGTCTTGAGCTTTACCACTAGCTAAATTCTTTATACCTTGTTTAACATCCTCCACCGTGAATAGTTTCATTGATGTGTTAAGAATAGGCGGATGGTCTTTTTTGTGGACCCACTCGTAAAGAAGCCTAGCATATTCTAACCATTGGACATCCGTAATACTGTTTTTAGTCTTCTTTTTCCTTTGCTGCAGTTCTCTCCAAAAGCCTTTAGGATTCTGTTTTCCAAGAGAGATTAGCTCCTTCCTTCTGTCATTAACATAATCAGATTTTTTAGACTGCACTAATTTTTCATATTTTTTCTTGTATTCTTTGTCCATTCCATTCTTTTTTAGTGATCTTTTGGCTGCCTTACCATCTTCATCATACCACGGATTTGCCAGGAAAGTGTTTGCAACCCTCATCTTGGGGTGAGACCTTTTGCATGCCTTTAAGGCTTTGTGAATTATTGGAATCAGCGAGTTGTTGTGAATGCGAACATCCCCCTCTTTTGTTGTTTTGAACTCTTTGTTATTCTTTAAATCATGGAAATGTTTTTCAAGAACACTAAATATCTCTCTATTTTCTTTATTTAGGAGGATTTTACCCTTGGAGAGGGTGTTTTTTTGCATGTGTTGAACCTGTTTAATGTGTTGGATGACCAAGGACATGTAGAGCTTAACCAAAAGAGGGAAGTGGTTAGATTTCATCCCGATAGGGCAGTCCTTAATATCAAACTCCATCAATCTAGAGACAAAGCCTTGAGAACAAATCATGTAGTCCACCACACTTTGACCATTATACGTTTTGCATGTGATACCTCCCGACTTTGGCCAATCTCTCATCCCGTTGTAGATAACCATGCCATATAGACTACAAAGTCCAGGTAATTCTACCCCAAAAGGGGTCACCTCACCATTCCCATCTTGGGATGTTCTTTCCCAGTAATGGTCTTCACCTTCCTCCAACCAAAGAGGGTTATTCTCCCCTTTTTCCTCCTTGCTCAACTAAAGAGACTGATTATTAGTTGTCCTTGCATTAAAGTCGCCCATTAAAACAACATCACCAAGCGTGTTGAAAATAGATATATCTTTTTTTAGTGAGGCATACAGGTCTTCATTGTCTAAATTTCTTTTTCTATAGAACTTATAATTTTTAGGAGCAAAATAACAAGCTATCAATCTGAAAGTCACCCCATTTTCAGTTATTTGCAACCATATGTACTGCTTATTTGCGTCTTCTTTTTCGAGTTCAACAATTCCCTGCCACTTCTCACTTATTAGCACTGTAACTCCCCCGTGACCTTTGCCTGAATCATTCCCTTTGTTCCAAACTGAAACTTTCTTATACCCTTCAAAAATTGGAACCTTGCAACCATCGTGCTCATGTGTTTCAGTAAGAATGATAATATCTTTGCCTTTTGCTATGGGCCCCAATCCAGGTCCTCTTCTCCATGGATATCCTCTACAATTCCAACTTACAACACATAAGTACTCCTGTGGGGCCCCAAATCCCTATTTCTTGTTTGAAAGACGATCACCGATTTGGGCTTTTCCATTCTTCAACCATGCCCACTTTCCTTCATTTCTTGTTGTTTTCACTTTTTCCCATTCTTTCCTTTGTTCTTCCTGCTGCTTGAAGGTCAGATCTTCATCTAGATAGATATGTGAGCCTCTAAGTAACCCTCTATTTTTTAGAATCCTATTCTTATCCTCTAAGCTAATCAAGGTAACTCTTACATGTCTATCTCTTCCTCCATCTATCTTTTTTCCAATCCTGTTTGCTTGCTGAATATAACCTGTCCACTTTAGCTCGTCTTTAAGGAAGTCCCTTACTAAGATGTCGATTCTCTCCTTTTCACCAAAATCTTTCAAACCTTTGATAATAATGTTTGTAGCCTTGCTTTGTTTGTCTTTTTCTTCCCTTAGCTGTCTTCTGACTTGTTTTTCAATGATTACCTTCTGCTCACTTGATGCTCCACTTACCGCTTGTGACCATGATTTGGCCTCTTTAATCTGGTCTCTTAACTGAATCTCTTTTTTCTCCATATCTATTAGTGCTGATTGGATCATCTTTAATTCCATTTTATTTTCATCTCCCTCCTTGTTTTCAGTTGTTTTGAGTTGATCTAATTCTTGCTTTAGAGTGAACAATTCTTGTTGTCCCCTTTCCATGCTAGCTTGCAGATTTAGAATTTGTTCCTATAGTGTTTTATTATCTCTTTCCAGCCTACAATTGACCTCTAAAACTATTTTAAACCTGTTGTCTTCAAACAACCCCTTTGTTTCTAGAACATCAAGTCTATTTCTCATTCTCATGAGCTCTTCTACATATAACTCCGATGACCATAATAGAGGTGAAGACGTAGGGCTATAAAGTTTTGTGGGCATTTTTTTAGTGACCTTCTTACTTGCAATGATCTCTTCCGTTTTACCCATGACCCCCTCCACCTTGCTCATGTTTGACTCGAGGTTCTTTATGTCTCCTATTAGTTTTCCCTTTCCTTTGCACTCAGTTTGATTCATTTGCTCTTCTTTTTGAAATGCCACTTTAGATAAACTTGCCTTACCATTATAAACCTTTGGTAGAATGAGAGTGAATTTTTTCTTTTGATTCTGTTTTAGTTTTCGTTTTTGAGCTTGTCTACGCCTTAAAATCCCATTAGATTGCTTTGCATTTACAAATATTAGCCTTTCTTATGTGTTTACAAGATTCAATATGCTTGATAAAGGCGATCTTGCAAGCAAAGAGCTCCAAAAACTCGCTAAACTCTCACCTTGAACATTTGGGTAGAGAGTGGACCACCTGTTTGACCACTGTGGAGTGAGATACCCCGAATCTATTACACCCTCCTGACCTAAAAGAGTTAAAAGATCACTCAGTTGCAAATGGGGTTTATTTGCCATTTTATTATTGCCTAGTAGATGCTCTAAAGCTTCCAAATGCTTTGAAAATGGGTTTGTGTTCAAGATTTGTGTCCCTTCTGTAGGAACCCTCTGATATACCAGTTCTAGGTTTTCCCCCATAACCCCTTATTAAACTCTCACGGATTGGTGTGCTGAGTTTGTGCTATTTTATGCAGGTATGCCAGTTTGTCTTTTACGAAGAAAGGAGACAGAGAAAACTTAAAATAAAATAAAAACAAGGAGAGGTGACAGGGAGACCTATTGGAATACAAGTCCACTGCCCACACTTTCATGTGCTCTTCTTCCTACCTTTTTCCTTTGATTTGTGGGGTCCCTTTGATTTTTCTGTGCTTTTTTGTGGGGTCCCTTTGAACACTTTCATGTGCTCTTCGTTGCCCTGGTGTATACCTGCCTGTGTAAACCTGTTGTTGCTGCCCTGGGTCCCTGCCGTCACTGCCCTGGGTCCCTGTCGTCACTGCTTTGCCCTAGGAACTTGCAATTTAACCAACCATCACTGGTTCCCTTGCCGTCCCTGGTTCCCTCATCGCCGGTTCCCTTGTAATGGAGTCTTATTATCTTTTTGATTCAGAGGTTTTGTTTTAGTTGTGTTTGGATCCCTATAAGTGGATGCATAGTTGATTTGAAGCTATTACTTTTCCTTTGAGACTTTTGTTGCATAAACATCATTTTATAAATGACTTACCAATTGACCTCATATATACTACACAAATGTATGTAAAAAATGAACAATTTTTTTTCCTTAATTGACCTTCCACACTTCTTTCGTGTAATATACTTCAAGTGCTCATTACATCGCCGCCAAAAAAAAATAAAAAATTGGAAAAATACTTCGTATAAAAACAAATTTCTCGACAAATTTGTGAATCTATACTTTCACACCATAAGCATAGGACTTAAAACGGCGAGTCAGTGGGGTTGTGGATAGGAGGAAGCAAGCAACACGGATACAATGGCCATGGCTGCTACCGCACATCCACCACTTACCTCCAGGCATTGTTTTCCAACACCCACATCGAAGGTGAGTTCTCTACATTTTCTGTACAAAATCCAAATCAACCTCTACATAATCATGCATTAATCTTGAAATTCCAAACATCGTTTTTCTGAAATTCATCAGCCATTGTCTTTGCTTATTTTGACAAGACTCGCTGTATGATATAGTTGTTAACTGATTTCAGCTGTTCCTCAAGCTGTCAAATTCTTCAGTTTCAATGTACATTTAGTTCACTATCAAGTCTGCTGATATATAGTGTCTCTCCTATTGATTTGGGTGCCACATCCCCGTCTTAATTTCTAAGAGAGGATTTATTATGACATCTTACCGTTCAACTCTTAAGCCCATGAAACAAGAGTATTGTATCATGTTGGTTTTGGCGTAATGGTGTAATAGTAAAATGGTGCATCCTTCGAGAGAGAAACTCAAGTTCAAATCCTTAGAACTTGTCTGGGTGTTTAGTACCCTTAACCAAGAAAAGAGAATGCAGGGAGCAAATTGCTGGTTGACAACCACAGAGGGTGATAATTCCTGTAGCATTCTGTTATTGTTAGTTTTTCTTGTCATCGTTATTGATAATGAATTTGTGCTGTCTGGGAAGCTCGATTCAAAGATGATTATGGCCGAAGATCACTCTATTTCAGTACCTATAATTTGGTGTTTTCTTATTAATGGATTTTGGGGTATTTTGTAACTTGCCTTGGCAATAATCATTTTCATAAGTTCGATTAAGGATTCTGCTTGGCCGTTAGTCTTTGGAGTTCTATTGTTAGTGCTCTGTCTTGGAGCTGTTACTGCTGTTTTTTTTTCTTTCTTTAACAAAGCATTTTTTCAATTGAAAGATAAAAAAAAAAATGAGAATGCCATAGGTTACCCTTAACCAAAAAAATGCATGCATTAATAATTTATATTTAAATATAATGACGAGGAGATGTGGGTACAGAAAACTGTTTCTAGGTGAATAGCTTTTGGGTTTTTCCTCTATTTGCATGTCAAAGTAGTCTTATGACTTGAACTCTCCTGCATTGTCTAGAGTCACTCTAGAACTTCTAAATGATTTTGTTATAAAAATACAATGTACAATTTAATGGAATAAGGAAATGAATTCTGGTATAACATTCTGCATGATGGGAATCTGCCCAAGAAAACTGAATTTTTCCGTGCCATGACTTTTCTAAGCATGTCTGATAATGGATCAAAAATTATTTAAAAATAACCTCCGTGCCCATTCTCATCTACATTCTCTACCGCCAGAGGATTACTGACCTTAAATATTAAGAGGGGTTTCAGACATTATTTGTGCAACTTCTTCACATTTTGATACAGGTCAAATGCTGGGCCCAGACATGGCCTTGTCCATTAGCTTTATTTCCTTTGGTGAAGGTTTTTTCTCTTACATGGGCATTTATAATGGTTGTATTGCATGGCGTTGTCTTTTATGACATGTTTAGCCTTCGCTTGATTTGGATTAGAACTCTTGGTAGCTTGAAGCTTCCTTGGTTGTCAGTTAGCTTTGTATCATCTTATCTCAAGGTTTGGAGATTTTTTTTCTGGCTCCTTCCTGCCGTTGGTACAGGATATACTTCCAATTCTATTGGACTTTTTTGGTCATTCATGGAACATTTTTTTTTTAACTTTAAAAAGTCTCCTAATTGTGAAAAAGACAAATGGATTTCTCAAAAAACTGGATACAAGTTCCATGTTTATGTGTGTAACTTTTATTTGTGAAGTATGATGAGTAACTGTTGGCCTAAATGGTAACTGGATTTATAGTAAGGGCAAACCACTTCAAGATGATCCAATCTCTGAATGTCTAAAGAAATTATCCCAAATGAGATCTAAGCCAATAGGATGACAGCATGGAATTGTGGCTCACTTTAGGCTGACAGATTCAATGGCATGAGTTGTATTGAAACATAGATCTGTGAGTATCAATTTTACTTTTACATCATACACATGAATCTATGCTGCTTTATATGGGTATTTTTAATCTTTTTAAAGGTTTGTATTAATCGTTTTGCTGATATGTGAACCATCCTAGAAAACACACTTGTACAATTTCTAAGTAGCAAGTAACTATTGCACAGATTAGGTTCTTAGGTTTTATTTTTTTATTACAAGGAGCATCCCCTTCTATTCAAAGAGATTCTACTTCACATTGGTTCCATTTTGTGTCATACTGAAAATTGCAAATTAAAATGCTGACACACCACTTGAACATAAAGGCTAGATTATGATTAAAGCATCTGTTTTCTCATTCCTTAGTTTACCCTGACTTTTCTCGGGAACCATTACATCATTCTGAGAAAAAGAAACATTAACACTATGGAAATTACTCTAATTCTGCGTTACCATGTAGAATGATTACACGAGTGACTATCCTGATGCCGTTGCCACGAAAACCCCATTTTTGCTTCAATGAATCTAATTGCTTGAGAACTTTCATACATCAGGTCACGTGTTAGAACAACTTTCTGACAACCCTTGACTCTGAACATGGTCACGTGTTACAACAACAATTGTTGCATTGATATAAAGCAGATAATAAAGTCTTTATTTGCACATAACATCGTAAGGTAGATATTAACATTTCAGACTTTGCTAGAGCTTGAAGTCTTACTCAGTAGCAAATCTTCCCAGAAAAGTGACCCTATATGAATAATGAAACTGTCTCCTAGGATGGTTGCATTTAGCACATATTAAATCCCCATCCAGGAAAACTAGCACTTTCCCAATTGGACAGCCTTAGTTTCACCATAAATGGTCAATCAACTGAGCAAATGTATCATTCAGAGATTGCTAATCTATACTTTAGGCTCTAAATTGATAAGGAGCCAGATAGTAGAGGATTTATAATAATGAGAAACGAGGATTGTTGCATACTTTGGAGGGAGCAAAGGTCCAATTAATTTCTTGATAAATTTAGAATGTTTGATGGAGTTTGCAAATGCCAGAAAAAACAGAAAGGCTATCTAAACGTTTTAGAACAGAATCTAGCTTGCTTTATGAGGGTTGCTACTGTCAGTAAAACTAGAAGGGTTTTATATGAAGGTTTTTGAATACAAAAGATTGGATGAGAATACTGTCTTGATAGAGAAGCATGACAGCTTGAAGCCTTGAACTATCTAATGGTATGATAGCATCATACTGTGAATGTAAGGATGAACATGTCTAACAAGGACCAATGATAAATGAATGTTAGATAGGTATTCCTCTAAGTAATGTTCCTAAAGCTTTATGAAAATGAATTGGAATTGTTTCATTCGCTACCCCCATATTTGCATAGGCATACTGAGAAAGATTTTGGAAATGAATTATCAGACTGAGTTTGAAGAGCTTAAAATTCCTGACAAATGTTTTGTAAATCCATCAAATTCCGTCTATATTATAGGTTATGTTTTGCAAATCAATTGAATTCCATCTATGTTATAGGTTTTCTTTCCTCCTTAATGTGCAAGTGGGTTCTGAATGCATTATAAACTATTTTATGCTCTCACAGGTAGCAGTCTACAAAGTGAAATTGGATTACCTTGTCAATGTTCGATGCTCCTACAAGAAACATTTCTCTTCACATGTCAATAGCACATGGGAAAACTTTCCATTAAGGTCAGAGTTATCAATTATGTCTTCTCTCTTTAACTTTGATACTTATTGATGCTTCTACTTTGCATTTGATAATTTAGGATACAAATGGTGAATCTTTCTAATCATATATTGTCAGTCATATGTTTACAACTTCCCAGTGACCTTTGATCTAGTTAGAAATTTTGAAGTAATGGAAATGTAGGTTTTCAATCACATCCTAATTATATAAGCAATACTGATGAAAGCATTTGCTAAAATGCCATTTAGAATTCTTTCGGATTGTGTTAAAATCTCACATCACCTATGTTGTTGTTAAGCACTATTTACTTTTCTGTTCATTAAGAATCCATAATGCCTCAAGAATTTACTATTTGATATGAAGATAAAGTGGCTCAAGTATGCAAGATAGCCAGGAATTTGATGATAATATGCAAACCTTTCAGGTAGGATTAGAGATTCACACACAAGCATAATTTTACAAATCAGTATAATTTCAGAGAGGAAAGAGGAAATTATGAGCTTCGTTGTTGAGGGGTTGTGTTTAATGTCTAGAACGCTGTGTTTAAACTTGAGAGCTTCTTGTGAATATATAAGCCTCTTTCAAGCATCCTAAGATATCAATTGATCTTATAACCAGGATGGTAAAACAGAGCAGGCTATTTCCACTCATGATCATGATTCTCATTAGGCAGTTTGCCTTTCTCTCATTGTTGCATGGCTAGACTCCTGAATTACGTGCCATTTATGTCATCAACTCCTGATTAAGTTTTCTGAGTAATTGGCTTTCTTGTAAGTGAATTTTTTTCTGGCAATTTTCTTACTTGAGTTGCATGGTATAATCCTCTACATGTTCTTACTGGGTATCTTTCGACAGGAATCAAGAAGCAATCATAAAAGATGTTCCACTTGTTTCTTTCACAATCCCACTTTTATCCAATGATAAGTGTAATAGATTGACAATTAATTCTGCAGCTGCATCAGATACAGGTAAATGTTGGATAGCATCTTTGGGATAAGAATATGATATACTTTGGTGTCTTGCAATATATTTGACTCTGCAACTTGAATAGTTTGTTTTTGGATGTTGCTAATATCAGAAGCTATAGTATAATTTTTTTCACTTTCAATTCCTTGCTGCTTTCAGGTTTGGAAACATCAAAGCCTGAAGTTTTGGTGATAAATGGTAGGGAGATAACAGTTGAATCTCGCGAGGATGGAAAGATCCATGTGAGAACTTGTTTATTCAAAAAGGGATTTTGCTACACTGTGATTCTATTTGTTTAAGCTGTTTTCCTTCTCAAAATATAAATACAAGATATGGCGGGGACTGATGTATTTAAGTTGTAGTTCTGGTTATTTTTACAATCATGCAACATTGTTCTCAATCTTTTAGAATGAAAGGACATGATTTGGAGTATGTATAATTGGTATTGTTGGTTGCCACTTTTAGGCCTCGTCATTTCCTTTCCTTGTTCCAAGAGTTGAATTCGACCATGATGCAACATAAAATAGAATAAAATATAATGCTAGTTATTTTGTACAAGTACTGTATGCTTCAGGTTGATATGATGCACTATCTGAAAACATTTCTTGTGGGGGTAGACCAGATAAGCAAATCTATCTATTGCTAGTTCATTAATGATGTGTTGATGGCTTTGGCTCTTGAGTGTAGGTAAGAGTGGACGTGTCCGGTGAAGATACAGAGAGGACATTTGATGACGTTCTCACAAAGTTATCCAAGGAGGTAGGACCTGTTCCTGGATTCAGAAGACAAAAAGGAGGTCAGTATGAAGAGTTTTATGTGATAGCTTGTTTATGTGCCAAATGAGTGTATCCACAAATTATTCTGGTCTTATTTAGTTTGGAAAACTGTAAAAAACACTGCATATACTCTTGTTGTGGCTTTCACAAGGGTAATCCAAAAGTACTCTAATGTTGCAACGTTTATTTTTACATGTAATTATTCATCTCTTACTAGTGTTTTCTTTTTATGTTTATGCTTCAGTTGGGGAAATGAAAGTGATGCTGTTATTTAATTTAATTGTTGTACCAAACATGGATATCTAACAGGGTGATTGGTTTTTTCTTTTCAATTTGACATCGGCAATCTGGATGCTTCAGGAAAAACTGGCAATGTAAGTATAATAATAGCCTATTGTGTGTTTTAAGCAAATGTTTTCTGAGAAGCCGCTAGAATTGGTTTCATGTGTGAAAATACAGCTCATATAGTGAAGATGAATGCATCATTGTGATCGTCTTAAAATTAAATCCATTGCTATTGTTGATGGTCCTTGAAATGAGTATCTTTGATATATTTTTTTGCATTATAAGTGGTCAATTCAATAGTAACTTCTTACTCTGGCTTTGATAAGTAGTATCTTCATTTAATTTGAAGACAATAAAATCTAAATGAGTTTGTTTCCAACAATGATATATTCTTTGGTTATTAGAACATCCGTTTGCAGACATCTCAGTGAACAAATCCAAAAATTCTGTAAAAAGAATTCAGCTACAAAACTTGTAACTAACATTTGGTTAAATACAGAAAATATGCCACAAAAATACCCATCATAGGAAAGTTTATAGGTGACCACGTATGCAAGAGATATTACAATTCTCTTAACTCCTGAAATCTGAAAATATTATCCTACTGGAATGACCCTTTGAGGAAACTGTAAACCATAGAGCTGATATTCTAAAAATGGATTAGTCACTACAAGTTTTGCTTCTGTAGGAGGCCGAACCAAGATCTCTGAATGATTTCTATGGACAGTAAAACAAGCAACAGAGGAGTGTGCTTATTTGCTAGTCTCTTGAGCTTGAAAATGCTCTCACCAAACTTTTGGTTTGCAAGCTATGAGTAACATCCTTCACATCATTGGGACATATAAGATGTAGTAAACCTCTTGACATCCATTTTTTCCAGCACATAGACCTTTCCAAACTTTCTCATAATTAAGAGTAATATTATATGTGCCAAGCCATCTAAATATATATGATACTGTGGAGAAGAGATTAAAGTGTTTGAGAAATACTGAACATATAGAGAGGCTTGAAATGAAAGAAACAGAGGCCACTGGCAGCTAGGGCATAGTTTGAGTGTCTTTGTCAATTAACAAATTTCATTGGATAGCAATTTTTTTATTTGTTGTTTTGGGATTTGTGTTAATCAAAATCTTGTTCCTTTTATCAAACTTCTAAATGTGACCTTTAGGTAGTTAATGGCTATGATGCTCCGCTTACTGGTGGTTTATTGGCACTGAGTTAATATCTATGAAACAGTAAGGATTATGTTGTTATACAACACTGGTTTATGTCGTGAAAGATTGAGTTCTCTTTTGTGTTCTGTATATCTTTTCACCAATTGACTTATAGTTTGCTTAATGTTGTTAGTTTTAGGATCGGATTTGTAATAAGCAGAAATACAACAACACATGAACAATAGAACACAGCATATACCCTGGGAAAACCCTCCTTCTCGAGGGAGAAAAACCCAGCCAATAATATGTCTCTTATATACTTAATGAAAGAGCAGAAATCTGCTTACAACTCTGGCCTTACTCAAGGCTGAAATAATACAATGAATAATAGCATCACTCCTTGATGCTAAGTACAAATAGATATGCTTCCCCTTGAAATCTGATCTGCTGGACGTAGGCGAACTTCTGCTTTGTAGAGAATGTGAATATGAATATGAGAATGACTTGATTCCATCTTGTATATATACAAAACATGGTGACTCTTCACATAGGTCGGCCTTCTTTTAATAAATAATATAATTTGTGATTAAGGCCAATTTGCCTTATTAATTATTTATTATATTAACTTAGGAGAAAATATCTCCCTAAGGTACAAACACTAACACTCCCTCTTAGCTAGGGAGGTATTTTCTAGATATCTTTGTCATGGAGTCTCTCAACATGACGTCCACAATGGCTACACCCATTTGTGGAAAACTCAAAGGTTCATCACGGAGTCTCTCAACATGATGTCGTCATGGAGTCTCTCAACATGACGTCCACCATGGCTACTCCCATGTGTGGAAAGAAACACACGTACAAGTGTCCATCACGGAGTCTCTCAACATGATGTCGTCATGGAGTCTCTCAACATGACGTCCACCATGGCTACTCCCATGTGTGGAAATACACAAGTACAAAGGGTTCATCACGGAGTCTCTCAACGTGATGTCGTCATGGAGTCTCTCAACATGACATCTCATCTCAGTCTCAGAGATGAACAAGGGCTTGCACCTCATATTTCTCCGTCTCAGAGAAATATACACTACAAGGGCTTTCACCTCATACTTCTCCGTCATAGAGAGATATACACTACAAGGGCTTTCACATCATACTTCTCCGTCACAGATAAATATACACTACAAGGGCTTTCACCTCATACTTCTTCGTCATAGAGAAATATACATTACAAGGGCTTTCACCTCATACTTCTCTGTCATAGAGAAATATACATTGCAACAGATCTTCATGATGATGTGACTCCCTCTGAAGCTCCAAGTACTTGCATCAACCTCCTAACCTCCTCGTCCAAGGTTGCCTCTGTTGGTTTGTCAGACTCCCTCTGAATGTTAATTCCTCCTCTTCGAAGAGGCTGATCACGATGACAATCTGTATGGGTTCTTCCTCTTCGAGAGATGTCTTCAGCCACCAACTTAGTCCCATGGCAGCAAGCTGTGTCTCCATTCTTCAGCCTGCGTGACTTCCTCATAGGATGCATCAAGCTCTTCGTCTCTTGAATGCAATCTCTTATGCTTCTCGGTCCATCCTGAAAACATTTTAGAGAGTTTAATAATAGTTCATAGAACTCAACTATCCCGAAGAAAAACACCAATGCTAGAAGCATACATGATTCACTATCCCAATGTTATAGCATGCATTAATAACTACATAAAAATTCATGAACATTATTCAAACATGAAATACTTATCTTGTTGAAATCAAAATCTCCTTAAGTGTTGCGCTTAAACGCTTTTCAGTTCTGCACTTATCTTTCTGGACCCAGTGAACCCTCACCAGAGATGAATTGAAATGCTAGATACAGTATGAGCCAAGTCCCCGACTATGGCGAATGTGAGTTAACTTTTGTAATCGCATAATTACTATCACTTCCCTTCGTCCACGGTTCCTCTTAAGATCTCCCTTGTCATCAATGGATTCCAAATCCTCTCCAAAACGGGAAAACAATCCTACCGAGGCTCCAACTCACGAAGCCCACGACCAACAAATGTTCTTGATGATTTCTTCGTTTCCACATCCGACTATACTGACTTTGACGATATTCGTTCAGGCCGAACTTCCAAACTTGAGTTAATAGCAGCGGCGAGTGCTTAGAGAACATAAACATCAGGCCTCAGTGCGCCAGGCATTTAAGTGCATCTCCGAAATAGACTTCCTGAGTTTCCTTCTATTCGTATATTGTTCTCGATTGGTGTTTTATGGCTTCTTAGACTTTTGTAGATCACCACCAGCATTCAGTTACATATGCGCTGCCTTGATAAACTCGATACCCAACTCCAACTTTAAGACACCTGTAATTTCCGCCACTTATGTATATTGAATCACCTTTCATTAAAGCGCCATAACTTCCTTGACGATTTCAGACCGTTTGAGAACGACACCTTTGCAGGTATAAGCGGCATCCATAGGTTGAGTCGTCACTATCCAAATAACTATTTTCATATGCATTGACCATATTAAGGCGTCAAATGAATCTCAAACCCATCAGTAAGGAATACGCCAATGCGGAACTTTATCTTCTGCCAATTATTTAATTGTGACTCACTTCCAACTCACACAGTATTTCCGACTTCCTCTGAAGACTCCACGTTACAAGAAGATGATGCGCTGCCTTTGCTAGGATCCACAATTTGGCTTGAATTATAATAATCTCTCCATATTGTCCCGTTTCCGGTAATAAGACATTGGCTTTAAAAGAAATATTAACACCGTTTTATGATGTAAATCTTTGCAACAAAATACGTGTTTACACACAAAAACTAGAATATATTGCTTGCTTCGTGACTTCTAATCCTTCTTTTGTGTGAGGTAGACGGCTCTTTTCTTCTCCACAAAACTTTACCCGAATTCTGAAACCCACATATGCTCCCTTACAATGACTCACCGACAGGAGGTGAAATAGAATAGGATATTATTTGTCAATATGCCCGATAACATCATGAATGGCATCAATGTTAGTGAGGATCAATTTGTGCGCCCAAATTATTACAAGCTTAAGCATCGACTTGATTTCCAAATGTTTTCCCTGCAGTTTCAAGAATTGACCCCATCCACACTTCACAATTCCGAATTGATTTATAACTCAAGGATATCCACAATGAAGTGACTCTTTGAAATACGATTGTTCAATTACAAGCTGCTCCCGATAATTCATTGCTTTCCAAAAATGAACTTCATGGAGAATATGCTTAATTAAATCTGATCGGATCTCTAGAACTTGGCTTTGATACCATGTTAGTTTTAGGATCAGATTTGCAATAAGCAGAAATACAACAACACATGAACAATAGAACACAGCATATACCCTGGGAAAACCCTCCTTCTCGAGGGAGAAAAACCCGGCCAACAATATGTCTCTTATATACTTAATGAAAGGGCAGAAATCTGCTTACAACTCTGGCCTTACTCAAGGCTGAAATAATACAATGAATAATAGCATCACTCCTTGATGCTAAGTACAAATAGATATGCTTCCCCTTGAAGTCTGATCTGCTGGACGTAGGCAAACTTCTGCTCTCTAGAGAATGTGAATATGAATATGAGAATGACTTGATTCCATCTTGTATATATACAAAACATGGTGACTCTTCACATAGGTCGGCCTCCTTTTAATAAATAATATAATTTGTGATTAAGGCCAACTTGCCTTATTAATTATTTATTATATTAACTTAGGAGAAAATATCTCCCTAAGCTACAAACACTAACAAATGTCATGCTGAGCTTCCATGTTAGCTAGATAAATTGTTACACTGATCTTTGGTGTGGTTCAGGGAGCCACAATCACAGAAGAATAAACTAGGAGACTCAGAGTCAAAATGATACAGCAGATTAGAAACACAAGCTCAAGTTGCTCAATTCATTTAACAATAAGGGTGAATTTTTAAACTAATGTCTGTAATTGGATAACCTAAAATTACAACTATAAGAGTTAATTTTATGAAATGATATGACAGATACCGTAGGACCATGCCCCAAAATTTGTTTGTTTAGAAAATTAGAGAATATTGGCTCATCAATCATTTTCAAGTGGGCAGTGTTTTTGCAGTGTATCAAATTATGTGATACTTTATCGAGATTCAACTACATAGTTTTTTGAGTCAAACTTCATTTTCAAGTGGACCATTCATGCTCATGAGAAATGGGTTCTTGTGAACCAATACTCATGAAATATAGGTCAATGAAGTTTGACTCAAACTGCAAGAAACATCACCTTGTTGAGAAGAATGAGTTAAAGGAGTTCTATAATGAATGGTTCATAAGACACAACACTTGTTGAAGGATTTGCAAATGGGGTAGCAAGCTCAATGGGCTTGATCTTGGGGTAAGCTCAGCTTGCTTGAGTTGTAGTAGCCTTGGGATGGGTTACCTCTCAGGAAGTCATGATGCTTCACTCCCATGAGCATCATCTAGATGCAATAAGTACTAAGTGGATCATTCATGCTGATGAGAGATGGGTTTTTGTGAACTACTAATAGTGAAAATGGGTCAATAAAGTTTGACTCAAAAAACTATGCAATTAATTCTTGACAAAACATCTCATCAATCATTTCTTTATGAAATCCATGAATATTACATGTTCTTAAAATCAAATTGTTATGATTGCAATTCTAGTTGACAATTGTGAAAATTGTCTAATCCAATATTTAAATTTTTTACTTGATATCACCATAGAATTTGTAAGTAGACATAAGAAGAAAAAATTGGTACAGATTACCAAGCTCTCTATCTAGAATATTGTAAGAAGCACGAATTTGCAGTCTTTCCTACATAAAGATTGAATAATTGTGTGTGTGTATACACATATGTCCAAAAAGGACACCATAGTTACATATTCATGTTGGTGTTTTTTGTAAGATAGAATTGAAGCATGATAAGGAATGTTCAACGGTTCGAGAGGCATTTTCCCATTTTTCAGTGACCATCTTTTGGTTTATTTGAGTATTTCTTATATCAAAACACACAGGTTGACTAGGTGACTTTTGGTGTTAGAATTGCTTTGAAGTGCTCAATTATATTTCACACAGGATTTGATGCCACTTAATTGTACTAACGTGAATAGAGATAGATATAACTTGTAGAGGTATAAGGTGCATGATAGATTTCTGTGTGCACCAAGTTTTTATAACTAAATACCAGCAGATTTGGTAATTCCAAGAATCTACTTTGCCTTTATCTTACTAAATATGCCTGTTTAAATATTTTACTTCAAAGTGCTTGGTCTGAAATGATGCTAGTTGTGTCCACAGGTTCCAAAATTTGTTCTATTAAAGATGCTTGGGAGATCCACAGTTAGAAACTTTGTGATCAAAGAGCTGGTCAGCTCAACTTTTGCTGACTATACTACACAGGTAAGTTAAACATTTGATGCAACTTTCCATATTCCTCTTTCTTTGATCATGGCCATCTTTATATGGCACAGCAAGTTCTCATTTCTTCAGCACTGAAACCAGGAAAATTTAAATGTCAAAGACGAAGTAAATACTAAGGAAAGTGCTGAAGAATTAGATGCAGCATTTGAACCAGGAAAAAAATTTAGCTTTAGTGCCATGATAGAGCTTGAAGAAGAGAAGCCAGAAAATGAACAAGAAGAAGAGCTAGAAAACGAACAAGAAAAGGAGCCAGGAAAAGAGGAAGAAATAAAAGTAGAAACAACTAGCTGATACTTTGGATCCAAACTTCATAGTTTTGAGGTTCACAGTAATCTGTTCATTGGCTTCATTCTGGAAGATTTTTTTCCCTCCTCTCTTGGATGTTATTCATAAGTAGCCATAGAAAGTTGCAGAAGCTTTTGTTTGGCTAAGTAATTTTGTTAATATAGTTACAAAGGTCCTACTTCATGACAAATCGCATGGCTTGTGATTCAATAGGAATGCCATTTAATTTGTTATATTTGGGACATCAAAATTCTTAAGGGCAGGCCTGGAGTAATAATAGGCATTACTCGGAATTTACACTGTGAATTTGTGAGTGATTCATTTCTTTAAAATGTGTACTGTTAGTAAATAAGAATAATAAAGAGCATAATCTAAATATGGTTGTATCACAGGTGAAAATTAGATGTACATGGAAGTATCAATTAAAGATTGCAGACAATAATTGTTTTTGTGAGCAGTTTTGTATTGAAAAAATTGTGGGTGGCAGAAAGTTTTAGAAAAATGGTCAACATTGCAGTACAAGGAGACATGGTATACAGAGTATATGAGTAACAGTATATTTAAATGTAATCACCAGGGGATGTCGGTATGGGTAAAGGGACGGGGTCCATTCCCCTGAACTGATTTTTTTCATCACAATGGTTAACATACATATGCAACAGTGATAATAGTCTCCATCTGATAAGAGATTATCTAGTGGAAAATTGCACCACTTGAATGATGGAGATTTAATTTGAACATTTAGGAATGGATCAGCTCTATTGATGTGCAAGTTTGCACCTTTGATAACCTCACCCTAGCAGGCTTAGATGCATCATATTATAACCTGCACCCATACACAATTGTTGGCAAGCGTTCAATGAAACATTAACTTATTATATTCCCCTTCCACAATTGGAGATCCATTGCTGAGCAAAAGGATTTTATTATGTACTTAGTATAAATGCCCTCCTCCATGATTAACTAAAGTTTTTAATGAAAATTCAAATTGATCTAATATGGACTACGGCGTGGTGATGGTAATGGGTCAAATGAACAATTAGTTATTATATGCATATGGTACATAATGGAAGACACAAATGAAGATGTCTCAGAGAATTAACAACATAAGTATTACAAAATATATCATTACAAAATTATTGGCTACTCATCCATAGTGAAATATGCCTTTCTAAGGTTACCAACAATTCCCCCAGATTTGCTTTTTGAAATTTCTGGCAACTTTATTTTTGTTTTGTTTTCAGACTATGCTTTTTTTGTCTTTTTGTTTCAAATAGAACATTCATAATATGTGTATAACAGAGTTATTCCAATTTAAATCATATAAGATACTTATAACATCCGAATGAAAACATTATTTAAATTTAAATAGTATCTAAATAATTTCATGAACCTGATATAGGCTGCGATTTCTTTTCCCAGATGCAGACTCCTTATGCTTGTCTCCCTTAAGGTTTTCCTTTGGACTAGAGCGGCCAGGTGTCCACTTCCTTTTCCAAAGATGCGCCTCACCTTTTTTGTGTGTTGTGAACCCTTTTTCCTTGCTGGAATTGTAGGAGCTACCCTTGGAGGAGGGGTCCTGGTTTGGGGCCCATAGCAGAGGGAAAGGACATCATTGTTTTCGTTGAAAATCATGAGCATGAGGGCTGCAAGGTACCAGTTTTTGAAGGTTTTAAAAAGGTCTCAATTTGGAATGAGTTAATAGAAAGTGGAAAGGGGCATGGAGGTGTGACCATAGTAACGAGACTCGGACTTAGCTAGGGTGACTCGACTCAGGACTCGGGACTCGGTGCCCGTACTCGATGTAGACTTGGCAAAATGAAAAACCTTAGAAATTTAGAGATTTTTAAGGATTTAAAACTTGTTTCAAGCACCCTTTATTGAATAAACCTTAAAGACACAATAACATCATTAAATAGAAGCAAATTTGATCACATACACAAGTATACAACGATCACATAAGTATAAAGTACACAAATTGTAGCTGAGCTGTTGAAGGAAATAACATAATTAGATATATAAATATAGTCAAATGTTTACAAAACTCATGGAATATGAAATCCATGACATCAAATGTTCCATATAAATATGAAATATCAAAAATATAGCCACAAGTCTATGGCTTAGTGGAGCCAACATCCGTCCTACGAAGGCTTCTAAGGGTCCTCGATGATGTAGTAGTTGCAGCCATAGTCTCTGCCTGTGTCTCCATGCCACTCTCACCAACACCAATTGTGTCTCCTTGTGCTCTAGCCTCCTCCTCAGCCATGGCTACAACCTTAGCCTCTCTCTCTGCCAAGTCCACCCAATCAAGGTCCTCATCACTAAAGATTGCATCTGTAGCCTCGGTCATCCACTCAGACTGTGGATCAATCTCCTCTAGCTTGATCAAGGTGGAGTCCTAGTCAAAATCTTCATGTATTTGAGTCGAAGGTTGTAATGAACATATACCAAATCGTTCATCCTCTCCATTGACAATCTATTGCACTTCTTGGAGTGTATGTGCTCAAACATACTCCAATTGCGCCCACAACCAGATGAACTGCATGGCTAGCTCAATATACAAATGACAACATTTTGAAGGTTCGGTGTATCAGAACCAAACATATGCCACCATCTATCTGAGATGAGAAAAAGAAACAAAATCAGTCTCATTTGCAACTTTAATTTTCAAGTTTCAAGTTCAACATTTAATAATAAATTATAATATAAAAAGATAAAAATTATGCCCTTAAATATATTTTTACCTGGCTATAATGTCGTCCTACTCTATTTGCACGATTGACGTGAAAAGAGGTCTCCTAGTGCTTTAGTGAAGGCATCTATCTTGTGCACTATCTGTGTAGTAATAACAGGCAACATTCGCTCTATCGTCAAGTAGAGCCCACTAAGAATCTCTTTATCTGCACGGAAACCACGGCTGAATTGGAAGGCCGGATTTAGGAAACATGTAGCTGCATGGAGGGGCCTATGAAGTTGGTGGTGCCATCTCCTATCAATGATCTCCCATATGTGACGATACTTCTCAACTCCACCATAGACGAATCTAATGGCCTTTTTGGCCCTATCCATGCCCTCATATGTGTAGCCCATTGCAAGCTTCTCCCCATCAACAAC
This sequence comes from Sequoiadendron giganteum, assembly GCA_007115665.2. NCBI lineage: Eukaryota > Viridiplantae > Streptophyta > Pinopsida > Cupressales > Cupressaceae > Sequoiadendron > Sequoiadendron giganteum. Next base: position 615,343,979 of record CM021104.1, read on the forward strand.
TCGTAGGAGAACTAGCAAGGGCTCGGTAAACTACAAAGTGCAAACATTAACTTAAGTGTGAACAAAAATAAACAAATAAAAGTAAAATATGAACAAAAATTAGAACATAATGAAAAATTAAATTTTACCTTCACAATCTCCTCCGCTGGTGTCCAAAACCCTGGCTCGTCAAAAATGCAATCAGCTGTGGCAATCCCTGTAGTGCTTGTAGCATAGGATGAGGAAAACCACTCCTCACCAACAAACACGCGCCTTAAAGTTGCCTTGGACCGAATCAAGGATTGCAATGTGATAAAATTTGTTGCAAACCTAGTGATGCCAAGACGAGCCAACTCCCTCAACCCCGTTATTGCCTCATAAGGTTAAGCACCCATGTGATTGTATACAAATTTGCAAATTTTTTTTGCGGCATCCACACATGTTTTGATCTAGGGGAGCTTTCCAAGATACTCCAATATAAGGTCAATGCAATGGAAGGCACATGGAGTCCAAAATATAATAGGGTGCCTCTCCATCAATAATCTACCAACAACATAATTTCTTGCATTATTTGTCACCACTTGAACTACATTCTCTTCACCCACCTTAGCTATCACCTCCTCTATAACCTCACAAAGGTATGTGGCATTTTTGAATTGGGCGAAAGCATCAATGGACTTGATGAAGACGTTGTCACCTGAAAAAAGAAGCAAAACCAATTATTCAATAAATTAAAAAACATAAATCAACCATATTGAATTATTAATCACTAAATCAAATTCAAATTTCAAATTAATCAATGCATTGAGGGAAGTACAATTACCTATAGAGGAAACTAGAAAATTAAGCGGTGTCCTATTTCTCCTATCGGTCCAACCATCAGTCATGATGGTGCAACCCAAACTCCTCCACTACAAGCGCTGCTCCTCTAATTGTACTTTTACATTTGCCACATTTTGAGTCAAAAGTGGGCCCTTTAATTCATCTTCAATAGGGGCTTTGAACCCCGCCCCACATATAGTTATGGCATCAACCATATTTTTCCAAAAAGGAGACCTAAAACATGTCATAAATAAATTAATAAGTTACTTAGATAAGTATTGTAAAATGAAATTTTTTAAGTTTTTAACTTTAAATTTGAATTCAGTAATGAGATACATCTAGATTCTAAAATTTAAATATAAATTTTAAAAAAATTAAACGAAAAAGAATTACCTAGCTACATGGAAGGGAATGGTGCAATAGTACCAGAAGTTTGTAATTGTTTTCTTCGTTGCATCATGTGCGTCCTTGTTCCAACCCATGCTCTCAAGCGACGGTTGGGAACCAAGAGTAGTGCGTGGTACAAAATATGAATCCACCCTAGATTTACGAACTCTAGGGCCAATACTAACACTTCCACTACCACTAGCAACAACAACAACACTAGGAGTACGCATAGCTACTACAGTAGCACAAGTACTAGCACTAGGACGGAACAGAGGCATGGAAGAAGCATCTCCAACACCACCAATGCTCGCCAAGTCCTCCCTTTGCCTCTTTTTCATTTCTTTTTGCAATTCAAATGTTTCTAATTGCACTTGCACTTCACGAACAACCTTAGGATGTGCTTCAGAGCAGCCCACTACATCATGGACGGGTATGCGTGCAATATGGTATTTTAATCTGTTTATGCCTCCATGATATATTGTTTTGCAATATTTACATTTTGCCTCTCCTTTTTTCTGCCCGACAAATATTTCAGCATGTTTCCAAGCAGAGTCTTTTATGCCTGGGGTTTGAGACATTGTGAAAATATGGTTTGATTTGCAAATGAATGTGGCTGCAATAACAAGTAGAGTTTCTAAAATTATTTAAGTTGCAAGTAGGGTTTGTAAAAGAAAATGCAAACTCAAAAAAACAATGATTTTACAAATTACAATGAATTATTTGTAAAAAACACAAAAAAACCAATTAAAATCAAACTTATCTCTTAGATTAGGTTTGAAATGCAATGCAAACTCCTCCCAATCGCTGGTAATGAGCTCTCAATGCACCTCCTTGTTGGTATGAAGCTTCCCAAATGATATTTGAGCCCGGTTTTGTCTTCAACTGCTTGATGGTTGCCCTACAATGAACTCTTCTTTTTCTTCACAACTCTCTTTTCTCCTCCTATTTTGCCAAGTGAATGAAATGAAGTTGCTTTTAGGGTTGAGGAGATGATATAAGTGAAAAAAAACAACTGAAACAAGTATTTTATGTTTTTTTTTTGCTTTTTTGTTTTTGCTATGCCAGCTATGTCCAGGGGTTGGGACTCTCCTGGAAGCGGCGAGTCCGGCGAGTTCGACCAAGACTTGGCTGTGTCTGAGTTCGAGCTCCCCAAACTCGGCCAGGGTCACTCGGCTCGGGACTCGCCGAGTTCGGGCGAGTCCCGTTACTATGGGTGTGACAATTTTAGTAAGGGAGTCATCATAACGAATCATAAAAATGGAAGAGAAGAACCCAAATAACCTCTTTATATGGATGAAAATTATAAATAGTCTACCATTTTTCTTGTTGCTTGTTACTTTTCCCCTTATAGCTCTGAAACTTACAAGAAAAATAATCTAGACAAGGAAGATCCTTATGAAGTTTTAAAAAGGGACATAGCAAAGTATTGTGCCACGGGCGAGATCATTCTTATGCAGGATGCCAATGCTAGAACAACAAATAACCAAGCACTTTGCCTCAATAGAGAAGAGGGGCTGAATAAGAACTTGCAATGGTTAGACGAAGAAAGGAATCAAAGGTGGGAAAGGGTCTCTCAGGACAAAAAATGAGGTATTTTACATTTTGGAGTTGAGTTGTTGGACTTTGTAATGGCATAGAAATATGGTTGAGATTTGGGAACATCACATGTCAAACGTACAATGGGAAAAGCGTGGTAGACTATGTCAATTACTTGTGGAATATTATACCAATGAGAAGGGAGTTAAAAATAGGAAGCTGCTCCATAGAAATGAAATCTAACTATAACCTTTTTTTTGTAAATATTAATATGCAAAAAGCTGGCCAGCAAAGGGACAATCCTCATATAACTAAAGAAGCAGCTTCGTAAGGAAAAATCTGTATGACCTAAAAGAATCAAGACACTTTCAAAGCAATGCTTGAAAAATAGCTTCAAAAAATAAAAGATACTAGCAGCCCCAACAAAGGAAAAGGAATAATAAACAACAATAACCTTATGGCAATAATCCACAAAGCTCGCATGGTGTGCAAAAGCGTTAAGAGTCATAAGAAGTATCAAAAATAGTTTCCAAACAAACCCTTGGTTTGATGAAGAGTGCAATGCCGCAAAAAGAATGCTTAAAATTTCATGAAGAGTTCGATGAAAAGTGTGAGATCTAAAAAAGAAGAGTACATGAAAATAAGGAGGAAGGAGTTAATATTTTTGGCCAAGCATAATCTTAGAAGTTTTTGGAGAGAATTATAGCAAGCTAAAGCAAAAAATGAAAATAGTACCTCAAGTGTCCAATGGCTTGGTTATGCTAAGGAATTATATGAAAGAGACCAAAATAAGAATCCTCCCCCAATATTTAATACTAAGGCCAAACTCTTGTCTACTAAGGACATAGAGGAAGGAATTAAAAAGTGATGTAGAGCAGGGAGGCAAACCTTCAACAAACACATTTCAAGCCTTTACAATCACCTTTCCAATCTTCAAACCCTAACTCAATGAACAACCCACAATTCCTTCAATTTGCCTTGTAGCCCTCCAAACAAAGAAATCTGAGCATATCTTCCTAAAAACCTTTCAAACCCACAAAAGGATTAGTTTTTCATATACCTTTTATGGCACATTTCAACATATCTAAATTGTGCATAAGGTTGTTTTAGACCTTCATCCCCTAAAAATGATTGTCCCACTGCCCCTTAAGCCAAATAGGCCACATTTACAAAGCAACGCCCAACTAAACTCTCTCCCAATCCAAAATTCCAATTGCAAACTCACAACCAAGTTAAAAAAACACTAAACCAACAACTTTTAACAGGGAAAAGCTCACAAATTCTCCCTAAACACAAAACCCTTGCTTTAGGCTTATTTTGGCTTGCACAAGAGAGGGTTTGTTGAATCTTTAACTTCCAGGCCTTATTTTACCTTACCAACTGCTTGAACACATCAAATATAGTCTGTATATGCTTCACACACCATTACATGGCCAATTCCACAAGTTTTATACAAACCCTACATCCAAAAGCACCACTTTTCACCAAAATCATGGAGAATTGCAACTAGGACAGCATATTAAATCCCCCAAACTGCCTTCCTTGCTCTTAGAAACCACTTGAACCAACATCCTACATCTATTTATGCCATTCCACCGATTATTTACAAGATTCACCGGGTGGAATGGCCTAAATACCCATTTTACACCTTCAAACCCCAAATTTAGAGTTTCTGGCCGTCTACAGAAAAATGTCAATAAAAACTTTCTTTCTTGATGAAATCAAATCTCACAAAAACCAAAATGCACCTAACACATGCCTATATCAAATTCCAAACATTTTTTATCAATTCCCCTTAGTATAGGTTCGTACAGAACCTTGTAGCAACACTTTTTAATGAAACACACAAAAATCTCAATGGAAATAGGGAATCTTATTGTTTGCACTTCACATACAACTCCTCCAACCCTTGCCTCAAGGTTTACAAGTCTTTTTAAACATCAAACAACCTGAATCAACGCCTACAACCAACTTTTTAACTACTTTACCCTTCAACTTCCACTTTGTGCATTTTTGCAACTTTGCATTTGACAACATTTGCAAAATATGGAAACTTTTACAAAACTTGGACCAATGACCCCTAATGACCTCAAATTCATGATAAATGGTCTATTATGACCTTATTACACCAAATACACCAAATAAGACTCAAAATCACCTAAAACCAAACTTAAGACTTCATTCACAAAAACTGACATGGTGCCCTTGCACCATACACCTGGCCTAAAAAGATCTCAAGTCCCTTTGAGGACTAAATTGTAGCTTGTCCACACTTGATCACTTCATCTCCTTGATCCTAAAATTTTCCTTTATCAGGTACTCCTTTCCACTTGATCAGGTATTGAAGTTTTGCACTATTCTTTGCACTCTTGAACTTGTTACCATCTTGATATTGCTCCATCTTCACAAGCTGACTTGCTAAATGTCCTTTTATCTTTCCCTTATCAAAAACTGAAGTAGAACTTGCCTTCACACCTGCAAACACATCTTTACCCTCTGTACCATGAACCATCTTCTTCCTTACCTTTTTTGCATGCCTGAATTCACTCATTTGTTCTTGCCTTTCACCTATATTCACTTCACCATTTGTTTTCATCTTTGTCCTCAAGTCCTTTGCCCCAAGAACCTCTGTGTTATCAGGTTTAGAAACCTCTGTATTAATAGTATTTAATTGTCCACTAGCCTCTTTTGAAACCACAGAGAAAGCATTGTGCCTATCATACTCTTATCATGCCAATCTTGCACTTCCTCTATCAATTCATCCTTGACCTTCTCTTGACCTACCTTTGTCATCATCTCATCATCTTTACCTTCCAATACTGAAGCATTCTTCACACTTGTTGTCTTAGCATCTTCTTCTTTTGTAATAGTTGCACACTCTTTATGTTTGTCTTCCTCAAACTTTACAAACTCCTTCTTGCCCAACATTATCACCTTAGCTGCCTTGGTTTGCTCCTTAACATCTTCCACCAATGGAGTTAATGTAAAAGTGCTTCCATCTTTCTCAATCTGATATGTATTGCTTCTTCCATCATAAGTGGCATATTTATCAAATTTCCATGGTCTTCCAAGCAACAAATGGCAACAATTCATGGGCAACACATCACAGAGAATGATATCCTTGTATCCACCAATGTTAAACTCAACCAAAGCTTGTTCATTAACCAAAATAAACTGATCATCATTCAACCAAGACACTTTGTAGGGTGTTTCATGAGGTAATTTTTCCAATTTCAGTTTATCAACCATTTCCTTAGATACCACATTATCAGTACTTCCAGAGTCTACAACAACTTTTCATACCTTTCCATTGCATTTGCAAGTTGTCCTGAATAGTGTTCTCCTTTGTGTTGATTCTTTCTCCTTGGATGCTTTGACTAGAGTTCTCCTCACCATCAAGAGTTCCCCAACTTCTGGAGCAGCAAGTTGATTAGGAGAGTTTACACTTTCACAATCATCCTCTTGCACCAACTGTACTCTTTTATCGCCACCACTTGAAGTAGAACCTTGTTTCTCCGAACACTTCCATGCTACATGGCCAATCTGATTGCAATTGTAACATCTTTCTAAAAATGAGCTTGAACTTCTATCTCTACCAAATCTTCCTCTGAAGCCTCTAAAACCACCTCTTTGATTAGCAGCTTGGTCTTTATTTTTTCTTGTATCTTCCTGTTCTTCATAGGTCTGCCTTGTACCTCTTCCTCTATTAGTGTTGCCTCTGCCTCTTCCTTGTCTTTCTTGCCTTCTTGTTATCCTTTCCGCTGCCTTGACAACCAACTGAAAACATTCTTCAACTCCCTTAGGTGTAGTGAGGTTGATTTCATCTTGAATATTGTACCTTAGGCCATTTAGGTACCTTGCCACAGTTTCTCTCTCATTCTCTACATGTCATGCTATAATGCTTAACCTATGGAATTCCTCAGTATATTCCTTGGTATCCAACTCTTTTTGTCTTAGGCTCTGCAACTTTCTAAATGCCTGAATTTCATAATTAGTAGGTAGGAATTGTCCTTTCACCTTAGCTACCATTTTGTCCCATGAATTTATCTTTGATTTTCCCTCCTTGACTCTTTCATCTTGGACATAGTTCTACCATGTTAGGGCAGGGCCCTTCAACTTGGTTTTAGAAAATTTCACCTTCTTATTGTCTTCTACTTCTTCAAATTCAAAGTTGTCCAAAGCATCTATCCAAGCCAAAAATTCCTCACTGTCCATCTTTCCACCATACATAGGCACTCCAACTTTCACCTTTGGAGATTTATCCCCCTTGACAACCTTTAGCATCCTGACCATTCTTTCTTCTTCAGGGTCCATTTCCTATTCTTCATGGACTCCTCCTCGAGGGTTCTCACTCTCACCCTCATCTTCTTTATCACTCTGGTCACTAGTGACCACATCTCTTCTTTGGTTCTTCTCCAAGGCTTCTATTTTGGCAAGGGTAGCTTCTTGAGACTCCTTATAAAGTCTTGCCTCCTTTGCATATTGTTCCTTCAGTTCTCTGACTTCCTTGGCCATTGGATTAATCTTTGGAGGCATCTTGCTTATGCCAATTCTTATTCACTTTCCCACTTTTCAATCATAACCTATGCTCTGATACCACTTGATGTAGAGCAAGGAGCCAAACCTTCAACAAACACAATTCAATCCTTTACAATCAACTTTCCAATCTTCAAACCCTAACTCAATGAAGAACCCACAATTCCTTCAATTTGCCTTGGAGTCCTCCAAACAAAGAAATCTGAGCATATCTTCCTAAAAACCTTTCAAAACCACAAAAGGATTAGTTTTTCAAATACCCTTTATGGCACATTTCAACATATCTAAATTGTGCATAAGGTTGTTTCAGATCTTCATCCCCTAAAAATGGTTGTCTCGCTGCCCCTTAAGCCAAATAGGCCACATTTACAAAGCAACACCCAACTAAACTCTCTCTCAATCCCAAATTCCAATTGCAAACTCACAACTAGGTTACAAAATCACTAAACCAACAACTTTTAATAGGGAAAAGCTCACAAATTCTCCCTAAACACAAAACCCTTGCTTTAGGCTTATTTTGGCTTGCACAAGAGAGGTTTTATTGAATCTTTAACTTACATGCCTTATTTTACCTTACCAACTCCTTGAACACATAAAATATAGTTTGTATATGCTTCACACACAATTACATGACCAATTCCACGAGTTTTATACAAACCCTACATCCAAAAGCACCACTTTTCACCAAAATCATGAAGAATTGCAATTAGGACATTAAATCCCCCAAACTGCCTTCCCTACTCTTAGAAACCACTTGAACCAACATCCTACATCTATTTATTGCATTCCACTGAGTATTTACAAGATTTACCAGGTGGAATGGCCTAAATACCCATTTTACACCTTCAAACCTCAAATTATGAGTTTTTGGCCACCTACAGAAAAATGACAATAAAATTTTTATTTCTTGATGAAATAAAATCACACAAAAACCAAAATTGTCCTAACACATGCCTATATCCAATTCAAAACATTTTTTTATCAATTCCCCTAAGTACAGGTCCGTACAAAACCCTGTAGCAACACTTTTTAATGAAACACACAAAAATCTCAATGGAAACAGGGAATTTTATTGTTTGCACATCACATACAACTTCTCCAACCCTTGCCTCAAGGTTTACAAGTCTTTTTAAACATCAACCAACCTGAATCAAAACCTACAACCAGCTTTTTAACTACTTGACCCTTCAACTTCCACTTTGTGCATTTTTGCAACTTTGCATTTGACAACATTTGCAAAATATGGAAACTTTTACAAAACTTGGACCAATGACCCCTAATGACCTCAAATTCATGATAAATGGTCTATTATGACCTTATTACACTAAATACACCAAATAATACTCAAAATCACCTAAAACCAAACTTAAGACTTCATTCACAAAAATTGGCATGGTGCCCCTGCACCAAAAAGTTGGTTGGAGGCAAAGCTCAAGACATAGATGGTTTATAGGTTTAACTCTTAAAGTGGAGCTTGGAAGCTCTGGCACCACACATTAAAAAAATATTTAATCGGGTCATTCAGGATGGCTTCCCAAAAAATTGGACAACTAGTATTGTCATCCCAATACTCGAAGCGGTGATGTCAACAATCTGACAAACTGTCACACTATAATGATCAATCCCGTTTTCGGAACACTCTTTGGAAATATGGTGTAACACAAGATTAGCCTCTAGGCTAAAAGGGAAGGGAAAAAGGTGAAAGGGAAAACTAGTTTTAGGCCAAGGCACTCTACTATTGATCATTACATCACTCTCAAGCATTTGATTGAAAAGGTTTGGGAAAAGCAAGGAAAAGAGGGTTTTTGTTGCTTTTTTTATTTCAAAAAGGCATTTGACATGGTGTCTAGAAGCAAACTTTGACACATAATGAAAGATTTTGGAGTTATAGAACAATATAGAGAAGCAATCCATAGGTTGTATGAGTACGCGCAAGCCAAAATCAGAACTAAGAGTGGTTTATTAGAGTGTTTTGGGAGTGACATCGGTGTCAAACAAGGGTGTATGTTGTCCCCTACTTTGTTTAGAATTTACATAAACAAGTCACATGATGAAGGTGTGAATGTCATATCCCTACCATAAGCCACAATCGCAACCTATATTGAAATCATTGGTAAATAAAAAAATATAGTAGTAACCAAAGAAATATTAAAATAGCAACTCTTCAAAAGGGGTTTAATGGGAGTGTATTCAAAGATTCCTCAATAAAATAAATGACTAATAATTAGTGGAGTTTTGAAGGCAAAGATGCATATTAATTAAACAAGACCAATGATACTCTAGTGGGCAACAATTCCTAAATAACTAATGACATGTAATTTGAAATATATAATGATTGATAAAGGAGGGGTGCATCCCTTGTAAGGGGTGTAATAATTATTAGGGTTGTGACTATTCACCCCTCCATGAAGGGTATAATCATTTGTGAAATATATAAATAAGGTTGATTAAGAAACGAGAGAAATAAGAATTGGAAATTATAAGAGATCTATTGGAATAAATATTATTTGTAGCAAGAATATTATTTGGAAGTAAGTTTTAAATATAATTAGGAATATATATGACCATACAATAGTAATATGTGCAAAATTTTTTGTGAATAATCTACATGCTTCTCTTTATTATATGTGATAAGGGATTTGTATAATAATCTATTTCGACTTAGAGAAATAGATTGCAAATAGGGAGGCCAATCAACCTTTTGGGTTCACGAGAGGTGAAGGGAGACCGACCTTCATGCTCTTATCAAGTACACCACCTTGAGATGGAATGGAAGACCGGCCTTCTGTGCCCTTGGGCTTGATCAAGGAGGACGACCAACCTCCAAGGTGAACTCAGGGATGGAAGGGAAACCCGCCTTCCATGCTCTCATAGTACAATGGTGACCAACCTTGAGACTATGGTTTGCAATCATTTCAACGAATTCCTAATAAGATTATTATGGGAATCCACATTGGAATGGCTATTGCCTTGATTAGATGTTGATGTGACTAATGTACATAGATATCATGATGTTTACTAATGATTATATATATATATATATATATATATATATATATATATATACACATATATACATATATGTACATATACATACATATATATGCATATATGTATGCATACATATGCATATATACATACATACATACATACATATACATATATATTATTATTATCATGGCTTATGATTTAATGCCAATTTCTAGTGACTAATATTGTATGCAGGGCCTAAACCAAAATTTATCTTATAAAAGACAATTTAATTAGAAATTTCATTGTTTTTAAATATATTGCATTTCTTATTTTAATTGGAATTGTGGTTTTAGGGCACAAATTAGGAATATCCAAAAAGGGGACATTACAATGGTATCAAAGCATTAACTGTCATTCAATTAGGATTAACTATTTAGCCCTCTTCTTAAGTAAATCAAAAATAAAATCAAGTAGGCCAACATTGCATTTCTATATGTGTGTGCCTTTCACATGTATGCTTCGTGTCTTACATGTATTTATGTGTATGCTTTGTCTCTTATGTGTATCTATGTGTGTGCTTCATGTCTTACGTGCATTTATGTGTATGCTTCATGTCTGACATATATTTATGTGTTTGCTTCATGCCTGATGTGTTTTCAATAGGTTTACTCCATGTGTGTTTATGATTACTTTATGCTTAAAAATTATGAAAATACCAAATCTATCTAGACTCTATAAGAGCTTTAGAATTATGCTATAAAATTTGTCAAATGCTTCTTGAGTTGAGAAATGTATTTTGGTGTACTTTTGCCATAATACAGAAAACAAAATTAGAAAGCACATGAGGGTAGAGTAGGGGAAAATATAGATAAAGAAACCTTACTTAAATCCAATTTGTTGTTGAAACTATGATTTTCTCTGTTTTGGAGGAAGGTAACCTATGCAACTTAATCATAAATTTTGTGTGTACCAGTATGCCTCAACATTCAGACAAAAAATAATAGATTTCATAATTTTGGATAGCTTGACCTCCCTAGTATAGGAGTGGATATGATATAGATTCCAAGATCATTCAATAATAATATGTTATAATAAATGTAATAATGAACAACAGTTTCAGCACAAAGAAAATATAGAATTAATCCTTGAATGACACTAGAGCGTAGTTCTAACTCATTAGAAACAAATTGAAATAACGTACACAGAAAAAGATAGTAAAAATATAAAAAAATGTCAAGAACTATATGTTCATTTATATAAATGCAATTTCAATACATAGGAAGAGCATGTAAGGTTACAATTTATAGTAAGGAAATGTATGATATCACAAATATATTGTGGGACATGACAGATGTAGCAAGAAGTGAGAGGTTTGCATGCACCCAAGAAGCACAAGATACCATGTACACCAACATTAAGTGGAGAGGTATGAGGAAAGTTGTGCTCCGTGAGAGATGCATATATAATACCCATACATATGAGCAGGGTGTAATTGTAAACATGTAGTGGCGAGCCATGTAGAATCTCCTCTTTGCTAAAAAATGCCTACCCTACAAAACCATTTGATTGAAGGGGTGGGAAAGACTAAATGGCATAGATGGAAAACAGGATACTAGTAAACTAGTGTAGTTGCAAGCTATGTAATGTCTATCTCTAAGATCTCCTAGGTTGAGTTCTCACTTGAATTGGAACTTGGAATTCTTCAAAAGACGCTATTCTATATCTGGGGATACTATTTGGTTTGGATGCTCCCTTTGATCACATGCAAATGTCAAAATTGAATGGTATAAATAAGAAGTTTGGCAAATGGCATGCTCATGTGTGAGTAGGAGTATTCAGTCAAGCAGTTGTCCATATTTTTTATCATCTTGTTCTTTGACATTATAATGTAACCTTAAGAAATGCCAAGTTGGAAAAATTATCTCTACTAGATGCAAAATATGTATCTACTCCCTATTTATGTTTTTCCAAATATGGGAGCTCCACTTCTACATTTAATATCTAGAGTAGATCATTTCATCCAAGGGTCTTCTTCTCCTTTGTCCTTCTTGATTAGAGTAGTTCTACATTCATGATTAAAAATCAAGGACATCAATATTAGGCATACATGTACTTTAGGTAAATATGATACAAATCAAGTTACACCCAAATTTGTTACATAAGTCTATTTTAAGTTACATTGTAAGCTCATAATCCACAAATCCCAAGATCATTTTCACCTCTCAAACTTTGGGAAAAAAATGATATTGAATAATCTTAGTGTCAAACATGGGATATGTCAAATTTTACAAGAGGAGTGACAACCTCCAATTGATTTGGAAGTTGGACAAGAATTGGATAATAGTGTTAACCCATAAATTTAAGTCCCTCCATGGAGTGTTTGTGTGTGATAATTGTTTGCTATGAATTCTAAGATTTTTGTACATCTTTTATTTTACTTGTTATTGGACTTGATCAATGGACAATAATTTTGTACTTGAGTATTATCTAGGAAATGTATACTTAGAAGGTTATAACATGTCATTAATTATCCGAGTCTATGATAAGGTGATATATGTTGAAAGATGTTTTGCCTAGGTTAAGTGTAACAAACACCCAATAAGCTATTTTATATTACATCTTCATTAGATTCAAACTTACCTCAAAACTCTGTATGAATGTTTATGTGAAATGAAATATACTTTATTTAAGGGAAATTGTCATGTGTGTCCATTTGATTGTTTAGAGAAAAGGATATGACATGTAGTAAGACATCGAGATCATTTTAATCAAATGCACAAGTGGTTTTGCACAATGGTGATCAAGAGTCTTTATTCATTGCCCCAAGTCATGGTGGTAATAAAATGAGAGAAAACTTGTCTTAAATAACAGGTCTTGCCAATTTCCAACTCTTGGTTTTGTTGTCGAGAGTTATTGAAAATTAGAAGTACATGAGCCAAAAGAATATTGGACAAAAAATTGTCCTCATACTTTAGAGGATAGTACTAACCTTATTGGTAGTCAAGTTGGGGCAAGTATAGTAACAACTACTCTTCAGGGACATAGAGTCGAGCATAACCAAGACAATCGTCACTAGGAGTAGAGTTCTCAATTTTTATTGCTTGAGGACAAGCAATATTGGGAAGGGCGGACTATCTTATCCTTGCCATAAACCACAATCGCAGCCTGTCTTGAAATCATGGGTCAAAAAAAAAGAAAGCAACAACCAAAGAAATATTACAATAGCAACTCTTTGAAAGGCGTTTAATGGGAGTCTATGCAACGATTCCTCAATACTAAATGACTAATAATTAGTGGAGTTTTGAAGGAAGCGGTGCATATTAATTAAACAAGACCAACAATACTCCAGTGGGCAACAATTCATAAATAACTAATGACATGTAATTTGCAATAAATAAAGATTGATTAAGTAGGGGTGCATCCCTTGTAAGGGGTGTAATAATTATTAGGGTTGTGACTATTCACCCCTCCATGAAGGGTATATAAAGGAGATCAAATCATTTGTGAAAGATATCAATAAGGTAGATTAAGAAAAGAGAGAAATAAGAATGGAAATTATAAGAGATCTATTGGAATAAATATCATTTGTAGCAAGAATATTATTTGGAAGTAAGTTTCAAATATAATTAGGAATAACTATAACTATAGCTATATATATGAACATACAATGGTGATACACGCAGAAAAATAATGATCTTTGTTAATAATCTACATGATTCTCTTTATTATACATGATAAGGCATTCATATAATAATCTATTTCGAATTAGAGAAATGAATTGCAAATAGGGAGGCTGATCAACCTTCTGGGTCCATGAGAGGTGAAGGAAGATCGACCTTCATTCTCTTATCAAGTATGCCACCTCGAGATGGAATGGAAAATCAACCTTCCATGCTCGTGGGCCATGGGGTGGAATAGAAGATCAACCTTTCATGCCCTTGAGCTTGATCAAGGAGGACAACCAACCTATAAGGTTAACTAAGGGATGGAAAGGTGACCCACCTTCCATACTCTTTCAGTACAAGAGCGACCAACCTTGAGACTGTGGTTTACAAGAATTTCAATGAATTCCTAATAAGATTATTTTGGGAATCCACATTGGAATGGCTATTTCCTTGATTAGATAATCATGTGACTAATGTACATGGATATTATGATGTTTACTAATGATTAATAACATATATTATCATGGCTTATGATTTAATGTCAATTTCTAGTGACTAATATTGTGTGCAGGGCCTAAACCAAGATTTATCTTTTAAAGGACAATGTAATTGGTAATTTCATTATTCTTAAATATATTGCATTTCTTATTTTAATTGGAAATGTGGTTTTAGGGGGAAAAAAA